>OU343222.1:312665033-313117533 GCA_910596185.1 Chrysanthemum makinoi | reverse complement strand
CATTTCTATATTCTTCACTGTTTCTATCACACAGTGTGCAATATTATTACACA
Source organism: Chrysanthemum makinoi (assembly GCA_910596185.1). Lineage (NCBI taxonomy): Eukaryota > Viridiplantae > Streptophyta > Magnoliopsida > Asterales > Asteraceae > Chrysanthemum > Chrysanthemum makinoi. The sequence goes on along the minus strand of OU343222.1, from coordinate 313,117,480 downwards.
TACAAAGTCGTAAATCGCTAATTTCAAGCTCTAAATCATAAATATTTGGAAATGGCATCATATCTTATTTTGTAGGTTTCGCACTACATAAACTTACCCAGCTGGAATTATAGAAATATGCCAAAAATAGACATTTAGAAAACTATGCTTACCAGGAAGATCTTCAAGAGTTTACATTTCTCGACGTCAGATGGATGAAGCCTAACTTGAGTGGTGCCTTTTGTATGTGAACCTGGCGTAATTAGGTTGCTCGACCCAACAACATGTCACCTAATACATTGTTCATTTTCTATTTAAAATAGGCACAATCTGTAAAATGAGCATACTAACATTGAGGTAAGGAGGTTGGACGAAATCGATACAAAAAACATTTATTGAGCATGTACGTAGGTTTTTGCCACGAAGAAACTCAGATAATGGTTTCCTCTTGATACAACTTCTCCACGCAAGCATCACAAATAACTTTTATATCGATTTCTTCCACTCCCCTTACTCCAATATTAATATGTCCATTTGGCGTATCATGGATAACATAAATAGAAAAATGAACAATGTCTCTGTGATTGGAGATATAATATTTATATCTTGGCTCAGAAATTGTGTTGGCTACAAAACACGGTTGCATTTTATGCCTTCAAGTATTTTCCATGCGAAAATTACGACACATCGAGTAACCGAATCATCATAGCTAAGCAATCTAAATTAGACATACGAAATCAGCCAATGAAATTTATGCAAAAGTGTATTACCTTAGACTAATGGTTGATGCTTTATAGTATTGTCAATAGCATTAAAATGAAACAAAAGTAATAAATAGCATACCTCAATAAATCAGTTAACTTCAATATGAAAACCCTACTCCAAATTTCATACGGAAACTTTATAACGATTTCTTACATCATGCTCACCCGAATATTATTATGTCCAGTTAACATATATTACATGTTCTGAATACAAAAGAGAACAATGTATTAATAATTGCACCAAGACTATTTATGGCCCGGCTCAAATATCATATTCTGTACAAAGTACGACTGCATTTTATGTTCATGGTTTTTTCCACACAAAAATCAAGACTAAACATAACCAAGGAACAACAGTCTAAGATAGATTTACAAAAACAATGTATGAAACATGGAAAAACTATACTACTTTAGACTAAGGTTGGATAATGTAAATTACTACCGTTTGAATAAAACTTCACATGTGATGCAACCAACACGTGTGATAAAAAATATTCGAATCAGATAGTGTAGTGGCTTCAAAACATGTTTACAGTTTAAGCCACCTTGTTTTTGCAACTCAAATCAACCGAGAAATCCCCACCAATATGGAAATTAAGAAGACCATATGAACAAAATGTTGGGGAAACTGGAAATGTATGACTCAAAGGGGATCAAGCTCTGCAGGTCACGTGTACCTAGCTACTCGAAACAATTATTTCATATTTACTGAAACATAGAAGATCCTTATTTTCTTCCATAATGACATCATTCAAGAAACCAAAAACCTTGTCATTATAGAAGAGAAAAGGATCCTCTTTGTACTGGTAAAATCTGGAATAACTCTTTGAAGTATCTAGGTGCAAGTAACATGCAAAGCATGATCCCCCTTGAGTCAAACATTACTACTTCTTCTATTTTTTTTTTGTCTAAATCACCTCCAAAATTGAGCAGCGTCACCACCCCGACAAAATCTTTTTCATTCCCTCAATTCTTGTTCTACTATTTTATCTATATATATCATTTGTATCTCCTACATTATGAATTAATTGAAGAATACTTTTCATTCCCTCAATTCTTGTTCACAACACTGTGCTTATATAATTTGCATCTCATGCTACTGATTTGGTGACAACTCATCTTACAGTTTGAATCAATTTTAAAATAAAAGTTATAATACTATGAGAATCTTGATGAAGATGTAGATATATATTATTAATCAACCAAACTAAGAAGAAATTAAAATAAAAATGTGATGGTTATCATCTTAACATGTTACTATCTGAGTGCAAAATAGTTCCACAAATTGTTGATATAAATATAGCTAGTCCGATGTTATTGCAACTAAAACTTTATGCAAATCCTTTTGATTTCTTAAATAAATGAATGATTCTAAACAGTGTACTAGATTATTTTGTGGGATTCCAGTTTTTGGTAATCTAAAAGCCACCAAAAAGAAAACACTATAAGTAAAAAAAAAAAAAAAAAATAAAAATAAAAACTATGACGATGAAAAGCTGGACAATTTGAGGTACCTAAACATTGTATGATTTGAGATGTTAACATGGTTTGAACATTAGTTACTACTGAAAAAGAAAATCATGGCATAAAAAGCGGGTCCATTCATTCATGAAGCCGGTGGCGATATCACTAAGATTTTTATACTTATATTTATGTTTGCACTCTTTAGTTTATGTAATTTTAATTATTGATTCAAGGTTTGACTGTATGCATAAGTATTATTAATTTTATAAAGTGACGGATAAACATGCATGGGTGAGTTATAATGGTTTATAACATGTTGTTTCGCGATTGATGTTTTTGCATATAATATATGTTTTATGCGATTTTGCCATGATTTACATATAACTTTCTCTATTTATTAATATGTTTGATTACTAGTTGGAAAATATTTAACGCCAATACGTTTATCGAAGTTTGTTAATATTAAATGACGTATAACTTGCTATATAATAGTGTATTGCTGTACGTGGTGTCTATTTTTTCATAATTAGAGTGTTATTATGACAATGGCACTTCTGATATAACTATGCAATTACATGTCTTATGATGTTGATTCATGATCAGCAATCTTAATTTATTCGTATGAAGTCTGACAACAATTAGCATCTATTATTTACGTTGATATGCATTAAAGTGATATATGGTTTGCTTATACCGGTGTGCTAATCGAAGTTGGTGGTATTTGAGTTGATTCCACAAATATAAAATCTTACATATGTGAAAATAGTCATTAACACATAATTAACAAAGTAAATAATTAATGCATCTTGCAAAACAAGCGCTAAGTTGTTTATTTGTGATAATTAACATGAATGATATCACCTATTGCTCCAAGATTTTAAGTTGATGAATAAGCTAGACCAATTGGTTACTTAGTAATTCATTTATGTGAAGATAAGGTTACTTATGAGGATATTTTTATACTGAATTGATATCTCTTGCTTATATAAGAAGTATTATTAACTTTGTCTCATTAAATAAAATAGCATCACTTTAATAATGTCATTGAGTTGTAATAAATGTGTGCATCATTAATTAAATGGTTTTATTTGCTTGCGAGACCTTTTAATGAATAATTAACTGTAGATACGCGTTTAGAAAATTGTGTAAGTTCACTTGTACAAAAAACGTGTTTCTTATTTAATGATGCTATAGGCTAATGGAGTATCATATGAGTACTATGTAAAAGCTATGAGAGAGCTCATATATATGTTCTCCATATTTTTCGATTTTTAGAAATAAGCCAAGTGCAATCGAAGCACATGTGGTCATAAACTAGAGTTTATGAGCCAAGATTATTTATTGGCATGATCGGTTGGACCATACCGGATCAAGGATGATGCGAACTATATACAAGAACCATGAGTTCTTTATGCTTTGATTATTTTTATTGTTCTAAATGAAAGTGCATTGTTTATGTATCACCATTAAGTTAAGTAAGGACTTTGTCCTATAAATTTGGAAAAATATAAGGGGGATGTATGTAGGCCTATACATCTGCCAGGTGGATCATTTTGAGTTTTAAAATCGATGCATCGTCAAAATGATCATCAAATACGCAACTTAAGGTTAGCGTAATTAGTGGCTCGAATTATAAAATGCGAGCATGGTTTTCCAAATTGTATATTTGGAAATGGTGGTGAATACTTTCATATGTTGGGTGATTATTGGAATAAGTGTTGAACTTAAAAGTAGCCTATGTTCATACGCGAATTGCTTTTGTTGAAACGTTTATAAAACGTCTTCAGTTGATTGCAAAGCCAATAATTGTGAGAACAAAACTATAACTACAATGGGGCATGTTTATTTCCAAGATTTAACAAGAATTCGCATCATGCCAACAAGATATAACGATTACTCCCCAATAAAATGGTTTATGGTCACGAACCATATGTTTCCCATATAAGAATTTTGTAAATGTGCGATATATGTTTCTTGTAAATCCACCACAACGCACAACAATGGGATATTGAAATTGATAATTCATTCAAAGGGAGAGAATGAGCAGTGAGAGATATGAAATGAATTATGATATAAATGTTGATCCTCACACTAATGAATATGAACTTAAAGTTCAAGGGACAATTTATATTCCAGATCTAGTAATTGCCAGACATGTTTAGTGACTTAAAGAAAGGACTAGATCATATATACGCTGCTAGTGCTCCAATTATAATGTATGTCCCAAAATAAAAACCAATGATTGGTAGTGAGTCTATAGCATGGCTGCAGCATGATAGACTAATCGATTCCAAGTAAAAGTCCTCGAATGAATAAATAAAATGGAGCAAGAAAATTAAGATGGTCAAATCGAGGTACTAAAGACCCCATGATAGTCTCCAAAAGAGACACTAGACATGAACGTAAATGAAAGTGCATTGTTTATTTTATATCATTTATATGGATTTACACTTGTTTTCCTCTATATTTCACTTTCAGGTAAATTACGAGCATTGGAGCTAATGAGACACGGATTCGGAGAGTTTATTGAAGATATATGATAGTATACCCATTTTGAAGATGTTACGGTGTAACTCTCCTCTCACATTACGCCGTAACAGAAGCGTGGCTCAGAAAACCAACTAAACTAAAGATTACGGCGTAACTCCCTCCCAGGATTACGTTGTAACTAATTAGGTTAAATGATGTTCCGCGCCGCTGCAAGCTACGCCATAACTCATTCCACAAATATGACGTAACCATGATTTAGAGGGTGTTTGGGAGTACATTATCCAACTGATTATCTGATTATTTCAGTTTGGAAACGCAAAAAATCTTAAATGAGTGTTTGGGTGAAAGAAGCCAAAAACAGATTATTTGCGTTTTGAAGAGTCCAAAACGCAGTTTTGGATAATCTAGAGGGAACCTACTGCTGGAAAACGCAGGTTTGATGAACCAATGTATTACTTGACAAATTACAAAAACACCCTTAAGATATGCCTTATCTTCTTCCAAAAAAAGTCTTAGCCATTCCATTCATTAGTTGTCACCACCTCTTGTAGCCAATATTGTTGTCGCCAATGATGTTGAAGACGATAGTGGCCGGAAAAATAAGAGCAAGAATCGCCGGTGATGTTGGAGGCGCTGGTGGGTTGTGTGTGTATCCCAAAATTGAAATCATATACAAAGTCAACTACATGAGATTTTAGATTTTTGAAATTCTATTTGGATTGTTGAATGAAAATCCATTGAGAGATTTGTGTTTTTGGTCTTTGAGTGGGTGGAGGTGATGACCTCCTTTGACTCTACCTATCTTTACTTTTACATAACATAAAAAAATAAATAATGTTTGTAATAATGTTTGTAATAAAAATGATATTTATCACAGTGAAATATATTTTGACGTGTATTCAAGAGTAAGAAATAAGTTGGTATATTTGATGTCCTTTTTAGTCATTTCACAATATAAGTCATTACATAATTTAATTTGCCAAACACTATAAAAACTGATTATCTGATTATTGTAATATCAAACAGCATAATCAATTCCTAACACTATATTTCAAAATCACGTTTTCTAACAGCTGATTATCTGATTATCCGTTTTCAAAACGCTTAATCTATTTTGAATAAGCAATCCCAAATACCCCCTTATTTAAGATACGACAACTCATTCCACATGTTACGCCGTAACCAGCTTTTCCAGAGCAAAATACGAAGAAATGGATGTTACGGCGTAACTCTTAACTTAAGTTACGCCGTAACCAGATCTGGCCTATAAATACCGCCCAAATTCCAGCATTTCTATTCATTCATTCCACACACCAAATCAGAGAACGTGGGTAGAAGGTTGAAGGCAGATCTTGAGGAGCATACGGAGCCATCTCCAAGGAAGAAATCACTCTCCTACGATAAGCATTAGCAAATTATCATTTCTTTACTTTCAATTCATGTATTTAGATATGTTAAACATTGAATCGATTGTTTTAGTTAATATGAGCGGCTAAGCACCTCTGATGCTAGCCTTGTTATGATTCCTTGATTGTTTTTTTTATGTTTATACTGCTTCCGTATAATTGTTTCTAGTGAATGCATGCATAGTTTGTTGGTAGCTACCCTTGTTTCGGTAGTTTTGAATGGCGGTAGTGGCTAGTTACTTAGGAGATATGACCAACTGACCCTAAGTAGGTAAACTGAGTGGGAAGGGTAAGAATTGACCAACTGACGACCCTTCTTCGCTTGTGCGATTTGACCAACTGATCACCTACCGTTTGGATGAAGTTAAGAAGTTAGGGATGAGTGTTTAAGATGCTAGCGCCCGGGCACTCATTGTTATGAATCTTGCATGTAGCGGAACTTAATGAATCAGCTTAGGGGACTAAAAACAACTAGACTTACAAGGGTAGTAGCTTGTTCTCCGGTGGAAGGCCTTTGCTGATAGATTAAGACGAACTGACCTAATGATGTCCTAGCGACTTTTACCCCCACTTGAAGCAATTGGAAATAATTAAACATGGACTTAACTTGATAGGATGAGTAACTAGGTTAGCACACTTCTCCTCTATTGATCACAACCCTCGCCTTTATTTGCTTTATTTTCTTATCTTTAGTAGTTAATCATTTCGACCTCAAAACCAATTAAAATATGTGACACCTAGACTTAGTTAAAATCCGCACACATAGCTCTTGGGACGACCTCGGTTTTACCGAAATACTACACTACACACGACCGGGTACACTGCCCGTTAGTGCATTAGGGTAGACCATAGGTATAACGAGACATTTTAAATATTAAAACTTGGTCAATAAAACCTGCATCACATTTCTACAATTTGTAATTAAAGTTATTTGTCTCAATGACATAAGTGATGGACTTGCGCATTTGACATAGTTGTACGTGTTTTAAGATGTGTGATTTTTTTAAAAGTGTTTGGCTTATTGAATTTTAACAATAGATGATTCGTAGCTTAATTAGATTATACAATGTGGTAAAATAGTTGTATATTTGAGTGAGAGGGTGATTTAAATAGTGTATTAATTGTATATATTAATGTATTTGTGCTTTAAATAGTTGTAAATAGTGTTTTGTTATTTGTAATGCTTAAAATGTATAGATAGACTTATATTGATTTAATAGGAAAAGTAATACAATCTTTCCATTATAAGCAAATGTTAAATCTTAATTTTTAAGCCTTCTACAATAAGCAACTCTCAAATACTTAAGTTATGTTTGGCACATAAGATTATTGAGAGATTATGCTTATTTGTTCATAAACATAAGCTATTTAAAAAATAATTTTTGTGTACCACATAACTTATAAGAGATTATAAAAAAAATTAATCTAAATGTTTAACCATCTTTAGTTTATTCGTAAAAATGTCAAATTAGCAAAAACTACACTGCGTAACAAGAAAAGCGCGTCACAATTCAAACCACACTTATCAATATTACTGTGTTTTTGAGTGTGAAGAAATGGTGATGTTGTGCTTCCTTCTACACTTCCGTACATTATCTCCTCCTTTACTTCGTGACCTAATTCATTCATAATCATCTTAATTCATTTCGTACAGTTACAATCGCTTTTTTTTTGTGCAAAGGTGAATCAATTATATTAATCTCCAAAACCACAAATTACATAACAAGGTTCCTCAATCTGAATTGAGACATTCCTCATTCATTAGGAAATACAACTCAACTATACTATCAACTATATTCTTTTATGATCAACTATTTGAAACTGTCAAACATTGAAACATACTGCACATTTTCCATACATTCTTTGCTGATAATTCCATGGTTAAAAAAACTGCTTCCAAGCCAGCTTCTCACTTTGATTCACCTTATAGCACAAACGATCTAGCTACATTTCCACAACATCTCCCCATCAAAGCCATTCAGCCATCACCCACAATAGCTAAGATAGGACAGATGTGTGGCCTCACTAGGAATCATAACCCATCCATGTTGGGGCTCTTCCATTTCAGCCTACATTTCCTTCTCAATGAAAGGCTTCAGCTGAAAGGAAACACACACCCACCATGATGACCAACCTTACCTCCTATGGTGAATGCATTGAGAGGACCAAGAAGGTTCATCTTGCACACCTCTCTATTCCTCTCATCATGCATCACCCGCCCAAACCACTTACCCTTCACAGTATCTAACCCTTCATTATGGTACATTTCCCCAATTTAGACCTCCTTCTTTTCCCCTCAAACTAACCAAATTCCTCCCAAGGCCAATCTGGTAGTTTAAGGATACTAACAAGGTACAGTCTTATCAGGGAAACTCCAAGGTACAAGGTATTAGCATACTGTAGTGGCTCGCATATGATCTAATATTCAAACTTGAATTCTCATGACAAAACTGAATTCAACCTGTTGCAGCCTTACTTTAGACTCTAAACCTTAGCATAGTTCAATTTCACATTCCATCTATCAGCAACCTTTATTACATTCTTGGACTTCATCACTTTCAGACTAAGAAGCTGCAATTTGATGTTATCTACAATAATCTGCAATAAAGCTGATTTTCCAATTTCAGCACCAGTGAAAAGTCTAGCATTCCTTTCTTTCCAAATATGGTATACACTTGAAGCCAGGACAATTCTTCTGAGAATGCTTCCAATTGTGTTGTTGCATTGGTCATTAGAATATAGATCAATAATAGACTCCCATGTATTAGAAACTTTAGCATATTCCATTTTATCCTTCAGAACTTCCCAAATGAATTTGGAGTAGTCTGAATTCGGTTCCGTTTGTAACCAATTCGTTTCGTTTTCTTTTTACAGTAATTACTGCAGCTAATGAATTTCTACGCAATTACACGCCCTAGAGGTCACAAACGAAAGCGAATCCACTATTAGATCGGATTGGACTTTGTTATGTGTTTAGAGATCGAATATCTGCTTCGACCACGGTTATTCGTACATGATTTCGCGTATTTGTTAGTGATAATAAAGGTTCCGTTTATCTCGATTATGTTATTAATTGATAGAATCTGTTAGTATTTAGTTTAACTCATCGATTGCTAAATCAGTTGTATTAGTGATATTAGCTTTACTTTTAGCCATATGATGTTTGTTAGTGGTAAATAAAAGATATAAAAGGACATGGAAAGATTATTAAATGAACACAAATTGCATAACACATGCTCTTACATTTCACTGGTTGCAGATGCATAGGTGTTGTGTGCGCTAGTAAGAGAATGGCTAAAGGATTTGAGAGATGAAGCAGAACAACTGCAGGCTCGTCTTAAATTAAAGAGAAACATTTTAAGATCTTTAAACCAAATATGCTACAAATTTTTCTCCATCTTTCAATCGCATCATTGATGAGTTTGAACCCTGCCAGGTATTATATTTGTACATGACCCACTACCTATGATTATGAAAACTCACCCAAGTAGATCACAGAGAATCTGAATATTCTCCGAATGGCATGTCACGCACGTGAACTGCTATATTACTGCAGAGGAGTTGTATCACGGCCTATGTTTATGCTAAAGAAGTTTCCTTCTGAGAACCGAAGTTAGTTCCATATAGGACTAAATATAAAGAGAGATTTATCAAATTTCTTTAACTTAGTTTTGGGTCATCTTTATTTCTTTTACGGACTAGCATCCAGTTAACAGTTTACGCTATATCTTCTCTGGTATTATCGTGATGGAGAATTGGAGAGTCTTAGAAAAACCATTGCATACCATTGCCGAAGATGACTTTTGAGTTTATCTGTTTAATGATTTGTTAAAAAATTGTTAATTGAATCAGTCACAGCTCAAGTTCAGATTAAATTAATATATCTTGATTGACTAGTTCTATATTACATATGCATTATATTAGTCAATGTACTACCTTGAAAATTCCAATTAACCAACTCAATCATCAACTAATATATAATGAAACGCGAGAATTTTGACAAATCCAACACAGGACATTTGTTAGATTAATTTTTTTAAATTAATATTAAGAATTTGATCAAATCTTTTCTGATAAAGCTTGAAATTTCTTCAAACTTCTTAAATAAATATGATGAATGCAGTATTCAGTCAAGCTTACTTAAAGAAATTATATAAAGGTTAGGTAAGTTAGTAAGTTAGACAAGCCTTTTAATAAAGGCCAAAAGTATTAGTTTCGTTTGTTTAATTTTTAAAAGTGACATTGACTCAAAGTTCTATATAAATCCATGTCTAAAACTTAGTTTTCCATATACCAAATAATCATATTGACTAGCTTTAGAGGTATACATCCCTCACGCATTAGTGATTAATTCTTATTTGTTAGTATTTAATTTTGCATCCATTTTATGTTCTGGTTATGCAGAATATTAAGCTCTAGTGATGAACCCCATTGGCAACCAGCACCATGTTAACATTCCAAGTGCTTCAAGTACTCAGTCAACTCAACCACTTCCACTAAATCTACCTTGCCAAGATCTACTTGATGGTAAGTTCTATACTATATATCTGACTTTGAGTTATACTGGCTCTACACTTCCACATATATCAGTTTTATCAACTTGTTTCTTATATCAGTGGCCCAACGGTGCCAAAGGTTATAAGTACTCCTTAAGAAGAAGGAATCCTATTTGAAAATATAAAACGTTAGCAATTTTAGAGATTTCATCCTCATCATCATCATCATCATCATCATCATCATTATTATTATTATAAACCAAAATTTATTATTGAAACATAATAAATTTACATAAAGTTGGACGTGAGTCTAGACATAAGTTGTGCTCCCACTCATTTCTGAATACAAAAGCTTACTCTATAATAGATAAAACACCACCTTTAGCATTATTTGAGTGGCTAATGGCAATAGACTTAATACGTGAAAGTGTGTCCAAAGCATCCGTATCGAATTCCCCGAACGTAGAAAAAGCAAATGGTAGGAACTTATAATCGTTGTCCTCACATTTGTACTCATACTTCCGTTTTTTCTTCACCACAACATTTTGCAAGGCTACCCCAGGATCCTATAAAGTCGCCCCAAACCTGCAAATGGAGAGATTCCGGTCACACTTAAGCATGCATCTTTACCTTGAAGCCAATTAAATAATAACAAGTCTGCAGGTCATAGCTCTTTCTCATCCTCCAAAAGGAACCCCATTGGAGCTTTCGTACGCACCATGATCCCAACCTTGGAACATATATCAGCAAGAATATCACTCACGAGATTATGCCTGTACTTCACACCCACTTCACTAGAGCAGTGGACCGCGTGATCAAACATATTATTATTATTATTATTATTATTATTATTATTATTATTACTATTATTATTATTATTATTATTATTATGAACAGTAGTTGATGTAAAGCATAGCAAGTAGCTAGGAAAAGGAAATTTGAGAAGGCATTTTGAGATGGAATCATATACTTGGTTGAAATAAACTTCTTGTTTTACTAGGATAATTGTAGGATGGACAAGTTAGCAAAATGAAGTACTACCACTACCACAAATTTATCTCTCTTGGCCATAATCTCCTCCCAATTACTACTATCATTTTCTCATAACTTTGTTGTTATCGTGACTCAACATAGTAAATGCTTTATATAGAAAGAACAAAAAGTTGTGTAAATAGTTTCAGTCAGCTTTTTGTGTCTCTTGACACCATAAATAGACATAATAAAGTCGAAGGGAAAATTTTAAACCCAGGCACCTTCAAGATTGATGGTCACGTAACCTTGGACCAGTCTTCAGTTGCAAGGGATCATCAATTTTGAGATATTTCTAATTTTTGAGTAGGCTCCAGAAGATTTGCAAAGCTGCTATTCTAATTTCAAGAAAACCCAATGAATGATGAACATGGAATTCAGATCTCATAAGATTGAAATAGATCTTAAAACGAAAGTATAATTCTGAGTTTCATTTGATAATGATATATGTTATAGCTGAATGGACTGACACTATTTATAAAATGATGTTGCCATATTCATTTAAGCTTTATCTTATAGTAAAAATAAAACGATTGCACTTATTCTGGTACAAATAGTTTAATAAGCCTTTGAACTGTTTAGATGGAAAACGAGAGGAGTACCTCGAACTCTGTGTTCCTTTGCACAAAGCATCGATGAGAGGTGATTGGAAAGCAGCCAAGAACTTAACATTTTAGGCAAAAAGGAAGACCTCATAAAGTCTAGTATCAACAGAAACAATGAAACAGCACTTCATGTTGCAGTGTTTAGAGGACACAGAGCTTTTGTGAAAAATGTGGTTGATTTGATGGAAAAAAAGGATTTGGAGCTTCAAGATAACAATTCCTACACTGCCTTTTGTTTAGCAGTCTCAAATGGAGATGTAAAAATAGCGGAGATATTGCTGAAAGAAAACAAAGCCCTTATCGATATTCCTACGGATAAAGGAACAATGCCACTCCACATAGCAGTTTCAACTGGTAGGCGTGATATGGTGGAATTTCTCTATGATAATTCTAAGAGCATGCAAGGTCATTTTTGGACACGTGAGAATCGGATTTGCTTTCTCTTGGCATGCATCAAAGCTGATTGTTTTGGTAAGTATACATTCTGGCAGGTAGTTGTTTTATTGGAACCTGTTTATCTACCTTTTTCCGTCGCATCATGTATTCTTATTTTATCTTATATCACAAATTATGTTATCATAAGCAAATCGTTGTTTATTCAGTCACATTTATTTTGGTTCTTGGAGTACATCACATCCTGGGCTATATATCAAACTGATTTTACTAAAACAGTATAAATTAACTAATTAGTCTTGGAATAGACCTCAATCGGTGAACATCTTGGAGTGGCAATAAAAAAGTCCAGAAACGACCACAGGAATAGCGTTTAGGAATCCTTCCGTTTATAGGTTAAAAAAACTCGACTTCCCCTGTAGCTGAAGAGGAATCCTTCCGTTTATAGGTTATTGCTCAACCGTATTGGTCACCTGTAGCACATGCCACATATGGATTGTGCTATAAACGCATTTACTCATTCGGCTTACAATTGTTTACTTTTAGAAATTATAAGGTCCAATATTAAATTAAGCCCAACTTTTGAAAGAAACTAATTTAGCTCAAGTAGTTAATTATTTCCACAGAGGTTTATTATTGGTATGGTTTTTGTGATCCTGTTTAGATTACCATCTAATTCACAAACATGTAAATGTAAAGACCCGTAACCGAATGGGTAAACAGATATTTGAAAGATGCTTTAGTTTGTAGCATAGAAATGGAGGATTATTCATCAATGCCAAAAAAAAAGTGCATCCAAGCCATGAAAGACCAAAGAAGTAAATTCTTTGTAGGGAGATTGAGGTAGTGTTGTTAAGTCCTATATGATTTATGTAGTATCATACTGTACTTCTTTGTTATAATCCAGTAGTTAAAACTTGGAGTAATGTTTTTTCCTTTCCTGCCACACACGTTTAACAATCGTGGATCCATCAATGCCTATAACAGGTTGGTTTGGGAATGTATCTCTTAGACTTGGTGCTTCAGGTTAACATTCTGCTTAATGAGGTGTGATTCTCAATAGGTGAATTATTACTGAATTTCCAAGGGAATGGTTGCATAGATGTAGTGAAATAAGTTATGGATTCAACGAGAGGAGATATTAGGTTTCTCATCCAAAGGTTACAAGGGAATGATTGCACATCTTCTGTTTACATACGTACATACAATTAATCACGCATTTCACTTCTCTTGCATTCTTAACAGAAATTTACATCATTAATAAATACTTTGCAGATATCGCATTACGAGTAGTCAAGGACCAACCAGAACTTGCATTAGATGGAGGGAGTGTGCTCAGAGTTTTGGCTCAAAAGCCTGAAGCATTTAAATCAAACGTAATAGTTTCAACAATGAGGCGACTGTTTGCTATATCAAATCCAAAATCTTTTACTTTGAATCATGGTGTGCGTCCAGGCTTGACATTGCTAAGACTCATTTTGAAAAATATCGCGAAATTGCACTGGAATGAAGTTCGGGCCATAATGATAGGGTCACCTGAGCCGATTAAAGAAGAAAATACAACAATGTTAGGGGTAGGAAAGCCAATCGATGCAAGGTCTTTGGGTGTACTTTTTTTAGCTGCAGAAGCAGGCAACATTGATTTTATAGTTGAGGTCATTGAACAATATCCAGAGCTACTACAAGAGAAAAATGATATTAGTCAAACTATATTTCACGTTGTAGTCTCGCATCGTCATAAGAAAATCTTTGGTCTATTATATGAGATAGGTTCATCCAGGGATAGCATAGTTACTCTAGAAGACGTACATGGTAATAACATGTTGCATTTAGTCGGGATCTGTTCAAATAGTTCAAATGGTAATTCATCTGAGTACATTCCAGGAGCAGCCTACCAAATGCAACAAGAATTAGTATGGTTCAAGGTACATCTTTCTTTATACTCCTTATCTTCAATGCTCAGTTGTTTTAATTGTTTGGCATTTAGTTTGTAATTTGATCCATCATAATTTAGGGGATGATATTCAATTAAAAAGAAAAAAATCATAGTACCTTTGGAATATAAAATAGGGATTAAGGTGAACGAGCTTTTTAAAGGTACCGATTTGATACGTGATTTTTTTCCCACTTAATGTTACATACGTTCATTTTTTGTTCCAATTTGGTATTTCATGATGACATGTCACGTGATAAATGGTGACACGTGTCAGGATTTCAGGTATGACACGCCATCATCACGTACCAAATGAAAACAAAAAATGAAAGTACGTAACATTAAGTGAGAAAAAAAATCTATGTACCAAATCAGTACATTTAAAAAAGTTCATTCCTATTTTTCAGCTTAATCCGTATAAAGAATCACATACTCTCCACAAAGATATGACACATATATGTTTGTATAAATTGGATACCAAATATTTCATTGATTATGATCTAAAGAAAAAAGTAATATGATTGCACAAGATATTAACTTATTTGAACTTCTCTTTTTAAACTAGGTCTACAATGAAAGTGACTAAGAAAGGCATATATGTTATGAATAATATTATGTGGATGCCCATATTAACCCATAAAAAGCCCATGGCCCAATTAGTTATTAGGGTTTTTACCCTACTATTTTATCTATATATATCCTTTGTATCTCCTACATTATGAATTAATTGAAGAATACTTTTCATTCCCTCAATTCTTGTTCACAACACTGTGCTTATATAATTTGCATCTCATGCTACTGATTTGGTGACAACTCATCTTACAGTTTGAATCAATTTTAAAATAAAAGTTATAATACTATGAGAATCTTGATGAAGATGTAGATATATATTATTAATCAACCAAACTAAGAAGAAATTAAAATAAAAATGTGATGGTTATCATCTTAACATGTTACTATCTGAGTGCAAAATAGTTCCACAAATTGTTGATATAAATATAGCTAGTCCGATGTTATTGCAACTAAAACTTTATGCAAATCCTTTTGATTTCTTAAATAAATGAATGATTCTAAACAGTGTACTAGATTATTTTGTGGGATTCCAGTTTTTGGTAATCTAAAAGCCACCAAAAAAAAAGAAAACACTATAAGTAAATAAAAAAAATAAAAAAATAAAAATAAAAATAAAAACTATGACGATGAAAAGCTGGACAATTTGAGGTACCTAAACATTGTATGATTTGAGATGTTAACATGGTTTGAACATTAGTTACTACTGAAAAAGAAAATCATGGCATAAAAAGCGGGTCCATTCATTCATGAAGCCGGTGGCCATATCACTAAGATTTTTATACTTATATTTATGTTTGCACTCTTTAGTTTATGTAATTTTAATTATTGATTCAAGGTTTGACTGTATGCATAAGTATTATTAATTTTATAAAGTGACGGATAAACATGCATGGGTGAGTTATAATGGTTTATAACATGTTGTTTCGCGATTGATGTTTTTGCATATAATATATGTTTTATGCGATTTTGCCATGATTTACATATAACTTTCTCTATTTATTAATATGTTTGATTACTAGTTGGAAAATATTTAACGCCAATACGTTTATCGAAGTTTGTTAATATTAAATGACGTATAACTTGCTATATAATAGTGTATTGCTGTACGTGGTGTCTATTTTTTCATAATTAGAGTGTTATTATGACAATGGCACTTCTGATATAACTATGCAATTACATGTCTTATGATGTTGATTCATGATCAGCAATCTTAATTTATTCGTATGAAGTCTGACAACAATTAGCATCTATTATTTACGTTGATATGCATTAAAGTGATATATGGTTTGCTTATACCGGTGTGCTAATCGAAGTTGGTGGTATTTGAGTTGATTCCACAAATATAAAATCTTACATATGTGAAAATAGTCATTAACACATAATTAACAAAGTAAATAATTAATGCATCTTGCAAAACAAGCGCTAAGTTGTTTATTTGTGATAATTAACATGAATGATATCACCTATTGCTCCAAGATTTTAAGTTGATGAATAAGCTAGACCAATTGGTTACTTAGTAATTCATTTATGTGAAGATAAGGTTACTTATGAGGATATTTTTATACTGAATTGATATCTCTTGCTTATATAAGAAGTATTATTAACTTTGTCTCATTAAATAAAATAGCATCACTTTAATAATGTCATTGAGTTGTAATAAATGTGTGCATCATTAATTAAATGGTTTTATTTGCTTGCGAGACCTTTTAATGAATAATTAACTGTAGATACGCGTTTAGAAAATTGTGTAAGTTCACTTGTACAAAAAACGTGTTTCTTATTTAATGATGCTATAGGCTAATGGAGTATCATATGAGTACTATGTAAAAGCTATGAGAGAGCTCATATATATGTTCTCCATATTTTTCGATTTTTAGAAATAAGCCAAGTGCAATCGAAGCACATGTGGTCATAAACTAGAGTTTATGAGCCAAGATTATATATTGGCATGATCGGTTGGACCATACCGGATCAAGGATGATGCGAACTATATACAAGAACCATGAGTTCTTTATGATTTGATTATTTTTATTGTTCTAAATGAAAGTGCATTGTTTATGTATCACCATTAAGTTAAGTAAGGACTTTGTCCTATAAATTTGGAAAAATATAAGGGGGATGTATGTAGGCCTATACATCTGCCAGGTGGATCATTTTGAGTTTTAAAATCGATGCATCGTCAAAATGATCATCAAATACGCAACTTAAGGTTAGCGTAATTAGTGGCTCGAATTATAAAATGCGAGCATGGTTTTCCAAATTGTATATTTGGAAATGGTGGTGAATACTTTCATATGTTGGGTGATTATTGGAATAAGTGTTGAACTTAAAAGTAGCCCATGTTCATACGCGAATTGCTTTTGTTGAAACGTTTATAAAACGTCTTCAGTTGATTGCAAAGCCAATAATTGTGAGAACAAAACTATAACTACAATGGGGCATGTTTATTTCCAAGATTTAACAAGAATTCGCATCATGCCAACAAGATATAACGATAACTCCCCAATAAAATGGTTTATGGTCACGAACCATATGTTTCCCATATAAGAATTTTGTAAATGTGCGATATATGTTTCTTGTAAATCCACCACAACGCACAACAATGGGATATTGAAATTGATAATTCATTCAAAGGGAGAGAATGAGCAGTGAGAGATATGAAATGAATTATGATATAAATGTTGATCCTCACACTAATGAATATGAACTTAAAGTTCAAGGGACAATTTATATTCCAGATCTAGTAATTGCCAGACATGTTTAGTGACTTAAAGAAAGGACTAGATCATATATACGCTGCTAGTGCTCCAATTATAATGTATGTCCCAAAATAAAAACCAATGATTGGTAGTGAGTCTATAGCATGGCTGCAGCATGATAGACTAATCGATTCCAAGTAAAAGTCCTCGAATGAATAAATAAAATGGAGCAAGAAAATTAAGATGGTCAAATCGAGGTACTAAAGACCCCATGATAGTCTCCAAAAGAGACACTAGACATGAACGTAATTGAAAAACCCCGGATATGTGAAAAGTTATGAGATCTCAGTGAAGGATATAATGCAATTTATAGTAAAGTGTGGAATCGAAAATATAAATGAATCGACACCGATGGTGATATTGTATACAATAATACATATGGTAATGATTATGTAAATAAGTAAGATAGCGCTATAATCGTGGTGAGGATCATGGATACCTGCATGAAATGCAGATGTATAATGAATGGCCAAAAGATGTAAAGACGCAAAGAAGTAATGAAAAGAGTGAAGTCTCTTTTAATGAGACATGGTTACTGGGACTTAAAGTCCGTACACATGAATATGTAAACTTATTGGATATGCAACTGTCTTTATGATAAAGCGAAATTAAATTATGCATAAGTTATAAGTGATGGCACACACGTACTTTCTCAAAGATTTATAAATGATCATGCAGATGCATGTTCACATGTGGTGGATCCAATAATGTATTTTAATGTTGTATAAGTCTGGCAATGTGTAAAATAATTAATATGCGTCTAAAAGAAAATGAATAAAGCTCATTTGAAGTTGAGATTCCATGAGGGATATAAAATGCATGAAGCATGTCTCGTGATTTAAAATGCTGAAAACATATAAGAAAGTTTTCAGGAATAACACTTGATCAAGTTAAATAAATCACTATATAGGTGAAAGGAAATATGATATTGGTTAAAAAATGAGCCATTGAAATAACAAAATTTACCCATGTTAGTTTTAAAGATATTTGTATTTGAATATGGTATAAGTTACATATGGTTTGATGAGGTAAATGTGAATGAAACTCGTGAGGAGATTTTCAAGACGGTTGAATACTTTGAAATGAAATACAAAGTTTTGTCTTGTTTTATGAATTAAGCATCTTAAAGATGAAATCATTGTTCATAATGAAAGCTAAAGAAAGATGCTATATATCTTTATATGGATAAACGACACTCACGTTCATGAGGTCAATTGATTAAAGACCCATTTACTTATAAAGATGATGATCACAATATCGGTTTATGGGTGTCATAGTTATAAACATTGATTGTTCTCACTAGTGGTCATAAATGAAATAATGTATCATTTACTTTGCATTCGTTGATACTATATAACTTGTGAAGTACGAGGATGTACTCGTATAATGATAAGTATGACATAAGTTTAATCCTTCTTGATATGTGAAGGTTAAGTAGAGAACAATTGTTTATATGAGAATCAAATATATATTCTATCAAGACACCTACTATATTGACATTAAAGAAGTTAGTTTATTATATTGGATTGCACCAACTAAGAGATTTAAGTGACGTGATCATCAAGGGGAGAGAAGATACGCGTTGCACTCTTTTTCCCTTGACCATGGTTTTGTCCCCATAGGGTTTTCCGGAAAGGTTTTTAATGAGGCAACATCCCCGAGCGTATAAAGGAATTATGTATTTTTTTCCTTCACTAGATTTTTGTCCCACTGGGTTTTGTCTAGTAAGGTTTTAACAAGGCATAATCCTCAAATGGACATCCAAAGGGGAGTGTCATGGATAATTATAATATGGATGTCCATATCTTATAGGATACTGATTAGAGGTATTTGAGTTATATTAGAAGATTACATATCTTCCATAACGTATGACCATCACAATGGTCGATCTTAAACTGGATATGCATTTACAAATGGAGGAACCGCAAATTCATGGCGTTCAGTTAAGCAGACGATCTCAGCGATTTCATCCAACCATGCAGAAATTCTAGCGATACATGAAGCAAGTCGAGAATGTGTTTTGCTAAGAAGTATGATACAACACATACGTAGATCATGTGGAAATTCTTCAAGTAGGCACCAACAATTTTGCATGAAGATAACGCAACATGCATTGCTCAACTTAAAGAAGGTTATATCAAGGGCGATAGGACGAAACATATTTTACCAAAATTCTTCTTCACTCATGACTTACAGAAGGAT
Source organism: Chrysanthemum makinoi (assembly GCA_910596185.1). Classification (NCBI taxonomy): domain Eukaryota; kingdom Viridiplantae; phylum Streptophyta; class Magnoliopsida; order Asterales; family Asteraceae; genus Chrysanthemum; species Chrysanthemum makinoi. The sequence continues at coordinate 313,097,387 of OU343222.1, read as the reverse complement.
GGTGATATTAACAAGTTCTTTCAAGCGGCAATTTGGCGAATCTATTTACCAAGGCACTTCCTACATCAACATTTAGGAAACTAAGTTACAACATTGGAATGCGACGACTCAAAGAGCTCAAGTGATATAGTCATCAGAGAGAGACAATACGCGCTGCACTCTTTTTGTCCTTAGTCATGGTTTTGTCCCACTGGGTTTTCCTGACAAGGTTTTTGTGGAAAACTAGAAGGGGGGGTTGAATAGTTTTACCAATTAAGACTTCCTTTTAAATATTTAGATCGACTTATGTCAATCTGTTTGGATGCGTGTGTTGGATGTTGATAAAAAAGCATGTAAAGATAAGTAATGAAAAGATTAGAGTAAGAAGCACAAAAAAACAACGCAAGTATTTATAGTGGTTTGGCTACAAGGTCACCTTCCTTGCCCTACTCCACTCCCCGAGTCACCTACTCAAGAGTTCGTAATCACTACACCAATCTCCTTATGGCGGAGAAGCCTTCACAACGTCGCTTAATCTTTTTCCGGTACAAAGCTAAATAACGAGTTCTTTCACACCAAGGCGAACCACACCTAACACAACGTAGCCTACCCTTTATACGGTGATAGGCTAACCACCGAGTTCTTTCACACCTTAGGTGAACTACACCTTCACAACGTCGCCTACCCTTTATTATGTACTAGGCTAAGTACCTAGATCTTTCACACTTTAGGTGAACTACACCTTCACAACGTCGCCTACCCTTTATTAGGTACTAGGCTAAGCACCTAGTTCCATTGCAATGGAGGAACTACTACCACACTACACCAACGACTAATCCCAAAGGAGATCTACTCCTTTACAACATCATCAAGGATATCAATATCCTTGGATCTAAAACTAGTCTATCTTGTACATCGAAACACACCATATCGAATGTACATCTAAGGCACCTTTCACTAATGCCTTTGACTAGATCTACAAGACACCTTTCACTAATGTCTTGTGTCTTCACTTCTAAGCACCTTTCACTAATGCTTCTTTGTCTTGACTTCTAAGCACCTTTCACTAATGCTTCATAGTCTTGACTTCCAAGCACCTTTCACTAATGCTTCTTAGTCTTGACTTCCAAGCACCTACCACAAGTGCTTTATACTATAGACGATAGATACCCTTCACTAATATCTTCGTCTTGACTCTTAAGACATCTTTCACTAATGTCTTCAACACTACACTTCTTTGAAGAAAGAAGGGAATCATCAACAAGAAGACTTCAGTAGCTTTGATGATGAGGAAGCATGGCAACTCATGGACTTGAGCTTGCTCGACTTCAAAGGTGGTGATCTTGCCTTTAAGAGGAACCTAAAAGATCACAAAAACAAAACTACAAACATAGATCTCTTGGATCTAAGGTTAGTGAGATTTAACTCAGGGAGAAAGTATATTGAAAGGGGGTGAGAAACAATGAAGAAATGGCTCACTATTTATAGAGGAAAAATCCTACTGTTGCCCGGATCCCACGGATCCCTACCACAAGGGATCCGGCTAGCACAAAGCTAGGGATCCGTGGTCCGCTCCTCTTTGCCCATGGGTATTTTTGGTTATGGGTCATGGGTCATGGGGTATGGGTTGATCCATGGTTTTCTTTCTAGATACAATGAACTTGGTTAAGTGGTATATATAAAACCATTGGTTGTGGGTCAAAACCATTTGCTAGTATTTTACCCATTTAGTATACACTTAGTTTTTACCCATTTTAGTATACTTAGTTTAAGTATATGTTTAACCCAATATGTAAACACTAGTTTGTTGTACATATGTATCTAAATCATAAAATCACTTATACTTGTTTTAATGTTTTATGTGAAAGCGTAAGTGTGTTAGAAAACTATTAACTCAAACTATTTACGTACTCTATTTGTTTCGTTAAAATGATTTTACTTTTGTTATCGACAAAACATTAGAAGATCGTAAAATATAAATAAACGTTTTTACGGCTTATTTGTATTAACAATCTCCCCCTTTTTGTTGATGACAAAACATAAAATTATTTTAAGGAAAAAGCTAACAATGCACGTTATTCGTCACGTAAAACTTCTTGGTACACGACATTTGAGTTGTAGACTCCTTCTTAACCGAACTCTTTGACCGGCTTGACTAATACCTTTGTAGTTATACGTGATAGCTCTCTAAACAATGCAACATAAAGCTGGCCATGCGAGATACATAATCCCACAAATAAAAACCCAAATTTAAAATTGTTTGGCCCTGAACTTTATTGATAGTCATCGGAAAGCTATCACAAAGCTCAAGCGCACGTGGAATTGTTCTCTTTAGTTTTAAAGGTAACATGTCTTCTTTAGATGGAGCAAGGAGAATTCTTGGGAAAAGCACTCTAACTTCAGTGTACTGATCGATAACAATCTCAGCATTGATGACATTATGATCTAAACATTTACATATCAACCTCGTACCATTACATATAAGTACTCACAACTATTAAAAAATTTACCACTAACATCTTTTTTTTTAACCCGTCATTGTTTGTAAGACGTAACAATAAGAACTAATTTCTTAATATTATATCTTTGGATCATCTTTTATCGACAAAACATTAGAAGATCGTAAAATATAAATAAACGTTTTTACGGCTTATTTGTATTAACAATCTCCCCCTTTTTGTTGATGACAAAACATAAAATTATTTTAAGGAAAAAGCTAAATTTCGTAAAAATTTGAATTTGTAGTTTTTACTTTCTTCTCCCCCTTTTTGTCGAAACAAAAAGTGTTTGAAGGAAGGCAACACGTTGTTTTTAAGAAAAACATGTGAAAGAATTAAAAGTAAAAAGAGATAGAGAGCAAATAACGGGAAAGGATCTCGTCTTTTACTCCCCCTTGACGAGTCCATCCCTATGTAAAGGCGTCAAGTAAATGATACTAATCTAGTTTGTTTGCAAAAGATATCGTCTACGAGATGAATGTGCTGCCCCTTGATGATTGCAATTGTTGCAAAGGGATGTCACGAAATGTAAACCTAGTATTGCAAGTAATTTGCAATGTATTGCTTTGACATAAAGCTCCCCCTAGCTTTATGATGTCAAAGTCTTCATATGTAAATTGAATAACTACAAAACAAAGGTTAGAAATCAAGTATAATTCACAATTTCCTGCAAATGTGATTCAAGTTAGTAGAAAGAAGGCTTTCTGTCTCACGGATCCCGCGGTTCCCTCCTAGTAGGGATCCGTCTAGGCAAATCTGAGGGATCCGTCTGGTTGATGAATAAAGTCAGCAAAGATTGGTATAACAAGAAATGTTAATACTAAAAAGAGATATGGATTATATAGTACACTCGCATACTCAGAAATATAGCAAGTAGCATGTAATTCCATTTAATAAACAAGAGTTATGATATACATGACTCGAAAAACAAGACAATAGACAATACATGACTAGGAATTTCTAGATCCCCTAACGCTTGAAGCTAAGACACCACTATAATCTTCTAGCTCAAGTTTTGTTTAGGTTTAATCTCGTCGAAACGTTCGAGGAGATGATAGAACATGAAACGTTGGTCTTCTCGTACTTCATGTATCAAACTTTCAACATGTTGACAATGATAGCAATCTTTGCCATGGCTAGGTAGTGGTGGTGGATGAAATGAAATGGCTTGATTCAAAGGATCAAGTGAAGCGGCTTGTGGAGCTTCAAACGATGGAGGGATTGGTGGAGGTGCATTTAAGAATGACTCAACCAAGAATGATGGTGGTTGTAGAGAGGTGTCAACTTCCATATGGTCGGGTGGTTGATTTTGATGATTTGTCATAATCCAAATGGGATTATATGATGAAAACGCCGAGAAGGAAGCCGGAGTAAGTGTTGACTCAACACCTTGATTTTGAACCATTATTCCTCCTAATGAGGAGTATGTTGTCGGCGGAAGCGGATGAAACGGCCTAGGAGTCAAGTCCTCTAAATTGTAGAGGTGTGGTGTGACAACCCGTACTTTCAGGTCATTTCTCGAATCAATTCATGCCTCACTACTTCAACATTTATAGTAAACTTGGTTTACTTGTTTCAAATTCGCGTAACCTTTAAGGTTTAGCGGCGAATTCATGATCATAACATCACGTACATTTCATATGGACTATGATTAGTCTACATTTCATTGACATCATTTGCATCTCATTAGTTCATTCATGGCACTTTATTTCACATTTAACGCGTAATTTTTATATTAAATAAACGTTATCGCGTGAGTTATTATTCTAAATATTTAATCCGTTACTTTCAAAAAATGATCCCGACATATTTTATTACTTACATTTAGTTATATAAACTATATTTTGAGTTTTCCTAGTGTTTTAAATTTATTTGGTGCATAAATCGTTAAAGTTATATTATTACGACGTTTTTCTTAAAAACTACACGAAAATTATTATATCACTCAAATTTTTCAAGGAATGTATTTTTACAATTTTTATGATCTCATTATACTTTACTTTGACCTATTAAAAATTATTTTTAGCCAAAACTACCTTAAATACCCAAATATATACACAAGTTACAATTTATCCATACTTATATTAATGTAACTTACACCTTTTATATACTTTGTAATTAAAAAAAAAAAAAGATACAAACTCATCTTTTCTTGTCATGAATCCCACGCCACCACATAGTGTCCTCCATGAAATATGGATCTTGTCTTGTGAATGTGCAAAATATCTACAAGTGCATTAAAATTCATTCACTTCACATACAACTTGTTTTTGTAAAGTGAAAAATCATTTTCTTCCTCTTGGTTTCTCTCTAAAAACCGGCCACATTCAAGGTGTACAAGGGATCAAAAATTTTCTCAAGCTCAAGTGTTAATAACAATCTAGATACACTCTTATTCAAGGTTTTGAAATAAAAACCTAGGGTGTTTAGGTTAATCCTTGTTCTAATCACCTCATCATAGTAGCTTGTAAGCATATCATTTACATATTTCATGTTTCCTTTTCATTTCATATTTATCTCTTCATTTTTGGTGCAAGTATGCAAGACTTGTGTTGTTTATACCATTTTCCATGATTTTTAAGAGTTCTATATATAAAGGTCATCCTATAATTATCCCCTTGTTATATATTGGTCTTGATGATGTTTAGGAACCCATGACACCCTAAGAAGGTGTATGGTAGGAATAGATTAGCTTTGGAGTTGATTTGAAGGGATTGGAATAAGTTTAGTACGAGAAAAACTATTTTCGACAAGTATATAAAGTGGTCTGTCCTTATTTTGTTTTTCTGGAAAATCCGACAGTTGACACGAAATTTTGGCCTTGATATTTAGAAAATATACTTTAAAACGAATCCGTGGCCGCTTGAACGGAATAAAACGGAGTTATAACGAAGAAGTTATGGATTTTACAAGTTTGACGACGAAATATATAAATTTCTGAATTTTCAGCACCTTGTTTTTACATTGTTTGAGTCAAAACGAGCCTTAAGCTTCACAAATTATTTCGACTTATCAAAAATATATTAGTTTACTTCGATACGAAGCTAAGGACATATAAAACGTAGAAAACGGATTTGAAACGACTAAGATATACACGTTTTCATAAACTTGCCGTAACTATTATTTTTAGAAAAACTATATTATTTTTACGAGATAAGTGTTACGGTAACTAAAATCACTATCTTTAACCCTTATTATCTTTATGTTCGAGACCTTTATGACAAAAACTCCTGAACTGAAACTTCTAGATTTCGATACAAGCTTTCCAAAACCGTCGAGTTCGTTCTCTAACGATCGATGTACACCATTTTACGACTAGTTTTTCAAAGCCATTTTATCACTTTCATGAAATTTCCGACGACATTGTTTTACGACGAAAAGTGATAATTTCACCAAAAATCATTATAAAACCATTGTAGGATGACATTTTGACGTAAAAACTTGTAAAGTGATTTTTGATTGGTCAAGACGTCAAACGAGTATTTTTCGACGATAAGTAATATTTTCAAAACTCGCAAATGGTATAAATAACATATGAAATGCATGCATAACATTACATTGCAACTCATTACATGTCATATCATTCATCATAGGTCAAGATTTGCGTATCACATTACGTCTCGGTGTACTCACTTTTGTCTTCGCATCATTCCACCAAGTGAGTTTCATGGCCCCTACTTTTACTTGCTTTCATAACTGTTTTGGGGGAGATACATGCTCAAACTGTTTTCATTTACTTTCACAAGTACTTTAACTTTTATAAGGATTACTGTGAGTTTTCATAGCCCCACTTTTACTTGTTTTCATAACTATTTTGGGGGAGATACATGTTCGACTATTTTTCACAAGTACTTTATATTATTAAGGATAATTTCTATCATGATCACCATTGTTTTAAAACCGAATGTTGTACTATATCAATTGTTCTTGTTTGCGTGCTATAGTTCTACGTCGTATAACGTTCTAAATCAGTTGACTACTGATACATTGAGTCTAGTCCTATTGATTAAGTGCTATTGATTATGTGCTATTGTTCTACGTCGAGTTAAGTGCTATTGATTATGTGCTATTGTTCTACGTCGAGTTAGGTACTATGGTATATTCATTGAGCTAACGGTCTTGGTATATTCATTGAGCTAACGGTCTTGGTATATTCATTGGTCTAACGGACTTGGTATAATATTGATCTAACGGACTTGGTATACGATTATGGACTAACGGTCTTGGAACGATTTGAGCATACACTCTACATATTCTGGCAGTGGGTTGTGAACACACAGGTTGCAAGTTTTGTATGGGCGGGACTTGGAACGGAGTGGATTCACAATGCCTTTGCTGCATAAACGATTTCGATACATTGAGCCATGCCCTATTATGTGAATTCATTTGACATCATGCACTTGAACCTTAACTCTACATATTCTGGCAGTGGGTTGTGAACACACAGGTTGCAAGTTTTGTATGGGCGGGACTTGGGAACTGAGTGGATTTACAATGCCTTTGCTACATAAACGATTTTGAAAGTCTTTACATATCAACGATTTACAATGCCTTTGCTGCATAAACGATTTTGAAAGGCTTTACATTTCAAAACAAACTCTATGAACTCACTCAACCTTTGTGTTGACATTTTTAGCATGTTTTATCTCAGGTATCTAAGGCATTCACTTCATGGCATGCATTTGGACACATCATGGAGTCGCGATGACGACGCGTCTCACTTGGGTTTTACATACTTTAAAACATCGTTTGAATTGTAACAAACTTATTTCCGCACAAGTTGATTTTCATTTGGGACCTACTTTGTAAACTCTGATTGTTTTATTAAATCAAACGATGTTCTTTTCAAACGACACTTTAGGTCGTTCAATATAACTGTGATTGTGATGCTATGACAGTCAATCCCCAGGAATTCCATTCTGCTGCAAAACAGGTAATTTGGGGGTGTGATTGGTATCGAGCTTGGTTATAGAGAACTAGGTTGCATCATTGACCCTAGACTATAACTACATGATCATAGCATCTCATCATTTCATCATAAGTGCATGTTCACTTTGCATACGATTTATACGTACATTTTTCGAGTTATTTACTTTCATTTCATAACGATTGTCACATGAATTCCCTGTCATTCCCTATCACAATTTTTACACCGGTTGACTTAACACCAAACATCATATGAGTCGATTAGTCCAAGCATTGCATAGTTACTCCTAAATTATACATAGCCTGATCACCTATGTCTAATTCAGGAAGAATCATGCAATGAAGGGAGTAGTAGGCTTATATGTGTAAGCAATTCCGGAATCGAGCCAAATTTTCAAAAGATTTTCTTCAAACCACTTGTTTCCAGTTTGATCCGCGTGGCAGTTCTTGTTTGATGAGTTGCAAAGATCGAGCTAGAAACAAGTTGTTACCTAAACCGATTTAGCCTAATCGTATGACAGTTCTTGTTTGATGAGTTGTGGGATTAAGCAAAAATCGGTTACCAAAAGTCTTTTGAGGGTTTTGCTCGAGAATGGGAAGGCTTGCCTCATCAAACCCAAAACCCGAGAGACCAACCTAACTGAATTCGGGACTGAATTCCTTTTTGGATGGGCGAATGTGACAACCCGTACTTTCAGGTCATTTCTCGAATCAATTCATGCCTCACTACTTCAACATTTATAGTAAACTTGGTTTACTTGTTTCAAATTCGCGTAACCTTTAAGGTTTAGCGGCGAATTCATGATCATAACATCACATACATTTCATATGGACTATGATTAGTCTACATTTCATTGACATCATTTGCATCTCATTAGTTCATTCATGGCACTTTATTTCACATTTAACGCGTAATTTTTATATTAAATAAACGTTATCGCGTGAGTTATTATTCTAAATATTTAATCCGTTACTTTCAAAAAATGATCCCGACATATTTTATTACTTACATTTAGTTATATAAACTATATTTTGAGTTTTCCTAGTGTTTTAAATTTATTTGGTGCATAAATCGTTAAAGTTATACTATTACGACGTTTTTCTTAAAAACTACACGAAAATTATTATATCACTCAAATTTTTCAAGGAATGTATTTTTACAATTTTTATGATCTCATTATACTTTACTTTGACCTATTAAAAATTATTTTTAGCCAAAACTACCTTAAATACCCAAATATATACACAAGTTTCAATTTATCCATACTTATATTAATGTAACTTACACCTTTTATATACTTTGTAATTAAAAAAAAAAAAAGATACAAACTCATCTTTTCTTGTCATGAATCCCACGCCACCACATAGTGTCCTCCATGAAATATGGATCTTGTCTTGTGAATGTACAAAATATCTACAAGTGCATTAAAATTCATTCACTTCACATACAACTTGTTTTTGTAAAGTGAAAAATCATTTTCTTCCTCTTGGTTTCTCTCTAAAAACCGGCCACATTCAAGGTGTACAAGGGATCAAAAATTTTCTCAAGCTCAAGTGTTAATAACAATCTAGATACACTCTTATTCAAGGTTTTGAAATAAAAACCTAGGGTGTTTAGGTTAATCCTTGTTCTAATCACCTCATCATAGTAGCTTGTAAGCATATCATTTACATATTTCATGTTTCCTTTTCATTTCATATTTATCTCTTCATTTTTGGTGCAAGTATGCAAGACTTGTGTTGTTTATACCATTTTCCATGATTTTAAGAGTTCTATATATAAAGGTCATCCTATAATTATCCCCTTGTTATATATTGGTCTTGATGATGTTTAGGAACCCATGACACCCTAAGAAGGTGTATGGTAGGAATAGATTAGCTTTGGAGTTGATTTGAAGGGATTGGAATAAGTTTAGTACGAGAAAACTATTTTCGACAAGTATATAAAGTGGTCTGTCCTTATTTTGTTTTTCTGGAAAATCCGACAGTTGACACGAAATTTTGGCCTTGATATTTAGAAAATATACTTTAAAACGAATCCGTGGCCGCTTGAACGGATTAAAACGGAGTTATAACGAAGAAGTTATGGATTTTACAAGTTTGACGACGAAATATATTATTTTCTGAATTTTCAGCACACTGTTTTTACATTGTTTGAGTCAAAAACGAGCCTTAAGCTTCACAAATTATTTCGACTTATCAAAAATATATTAGTTTACTTCGATACGAAGCTAAGGACATATAAAACGTAGAAAACGGATTTGAAACGACTAAGATATACACGTTTTCATAAACTTGCCGTAACTATTATTTTTAGAAAAACTATATTATTTTTACGAGATAAGTGTTACGGTAACTAAAATCACTATCTTTAACCCTTATTATCTTTATGTTCGAGACCTTTATGACAAAAACTCCTGAACTGAAACTTCTAGATTTCGATACAAGCTTTCCAAAACCGTCGAGTTCGTTCTCTAACGATCGATGTACACCATTTTACGACTAGTTTTTCAAAGCCATTTTTATCACTTTCATGAAATTTCCGACGACATTGTTTTACGACGAAAAGTGATAATTTCACCAAAAATCATTATAAAACCATTGTAGGATGACATTTTGACGTAAAAACTTGTAAAGTGATTTTTGATTGGTCAAGACGTCAAACGAGTATTTTTCGACGATAAGTAATATTTTCAAAACTCGCAAATGGTATAAATAACATACGAAATGCATGCATAACATTACATTGCAACTCATTACATGTCATATCATTCATCATAGGTCAAGATTTGCGTATCACATTACGTCTCGGTGTACTCACTTTTGTCTTCGCATCATTCCACCAAGTGAGTTTCATGGCCCCTACTTTTACTTGCTTTCATAACTGTTTTGGGGGAGATACATGCTCAAACTGTTTTCATTACTTTCACAAGTACTTTAACTTTTATAAGGATTACTGTGAGTTTTCATAGCCCCATTTTCAATTGTTTGAAACTATTTTGGGGGAGATACATGTTCGACTATTTTTCACAAGTACTTTATATTATTAAGGATAATTTCTATCATGATCACCATTGTTTTAAAACCGAATGTTGTACTATATCAATTGTTCTTGTTTGCGTGCTATAGTTCTACGTCGTATAATGTTCTAAATCAGTTGACTACTGATACATTGAGTCTAGTCCTATTGATTAAGTGCTATTGATTATGTGCTATTGTTCTACGTCGAGTTAAGTGCTATTGATTATGTGCTATTGTTCTACGTCGAGTTAGGTACTATGGTATATTCATTGAGCTAACGGTCTTGGTATATTCATTGAGCTAATGGTCTTGGTATATTCATTGGTCTAACGGACTTGGTATAATATTGATCTAACGGACTTGGTATACGATTATGGACTAACGGTCTTGGAACGATTTGAGCATACACTCTACATATTCTGGCAGTGGGTTGTGAACACACAGGTTGCAAGTTTTGTATGGGCGGGACTTGGAACTGAGTGGATTCACAATGCCTTTGCTGCATAAACGATTTCGATACATTGAGCCATGCCCTATTATGTGAATTCATTTGACATCATGCACTTGAACCTTAACTCTACATATTCTGGCAGTGGGTTGTGAACACACAGGTTGCAAGTTTTGTATGGGCGGGACTTGGAACTGAGTGGATTTACAATGCCTTTGCTACATAAACGATTTTGAAAGTCTTTACATATCAACGATTTACAATGCCTTTGCTGCATAAACGATTTTGAAAGGCTTTACATTTCAAAACAAACTCTATGAACTCACTCAACCTTTGTGTTGACATTTTTAGCATGTTTTATCTCAGGTATCTAAGGCATTCACTTCATGGCATGCATTTGGACACATCATGGAGTCGCGATGACGACGCGTCTCACTTGGGTTTTACATACTTTAAAACATCGTTTGAATTGTAACAAACTTATTTCCGCACAAGTTGATTTTCATTTGGGACCTACTTTGTAAACTCTGATTGTTTTATTAAATCAAACGATGTTCTTTTCAAACGACACTTTAGGTCGTTCAATATAACTGTGATTGTGATGCTATGACAGTCAATCCCCAGGAATTCCATTCCGCTGCAAAACAGGTAATTTGGGGGTGTGACATGTGGTGATGATAGTGGGGATGTAAATGAAATAGCTCTAGGAACCAATGGTGATGGTTTGGTGGAGATGATATTGTTTGGCCTAGGAGGTATGGTGGTGTTTGGCAAAGGTAGTTTTGTGGGTACTAACCTTTTAGAAAGTGGTTTGATTGGATGATGAAGGATTCTATCATTTGTCGGCTTGACCGGAGATGATTCGGTTGAGAAAATTTCGTGTATAACACGAGCTCTTTTCATGGGTGGTTCTTTGGTGGTAAGTTACTACTTGGGGTTTTCCTCATGATGAGATGATTTCAAGAGTTTGCAAGAGCTTAAATTTGGGATGAAAGTGATGACTATGGAGGTCCAAATAAGGTGGTTTATAAACTAAGAGATTTGGCAAGTGCATTTAAGCTTCAAGCCACTAGGATTCATTGGAATGTGATGATTGACATGCACAAGAGTCAACTTCAGAGGTTGTACTGATCTAGGAACTCATTTAAGATGAGATGGAGTGTTTGAGTTAGGAAGATGAGTTGAAATGATTGCTTTAGCAAGATTTGACCTATACTGTCATACGGATCCCACGGTTCCCTCCTCGGAGGGATCCGTCTAGGCTAATCCTAGGGATCCGTCTCTCAGCAGCTATGAAAGATTGGAAATGATGTTTCTAAGATCTAAAACCTATATCATCTTGAGTGTTTCAGTTCTTCTAAGTGTTTTAAATGAAGGGATGCTTGAGTACTTGAAGGTAATGAATGATGTAGCTAATGATTGTCTTTTGTGGAAGGATTTGGAACTTTCAAGAGTACCAATGGATGAATAATGATGACACTAAAGATTTAGAATGTCAATTGAAGCTAGATGATCCTAGAGATCAGGTTGTGTCTTAGGATAGTGTTTTGGAAAATATCCTAGAAGCTTTAAGATGAGAAAACTAGATTTTGATCAAATTTGATCAATTTGGAGGTGAGGATGATTTATGATCAATTTTGCCATAATTGAAATATTTCTAAGACTAGATGTGAGGGATCAAGTAGAGAATAAGGTGTGAGTTTAAGAGCGGAAGTGTAATGGATTAAAACGAAACGGTAGATCTACAATCGTTTTTAGAGTGTAACCTCGGTGAGTTATGTATGAATGGGAAAGATTAACTTATCTTGATAAGGACTTAATTTGCCTTAAGACACTATGTTTAGCTTAGTGTAAGGTGTTCTAAGAATGTCTTTGAAATACAATGCTTGTAATTGCATTTTCTGTTCGACGGATCTCACGGTTCCCTAAGAGTAGGGATCCGTCTAGTGTAACTTTTGGGATCCGCCCATCTGTTCAGCAGGACCTTTACTAAAGGTATGCAATGATCTTGACAATGCATTATATCTCAAGGATAGTCTAAAGAGAGTTCTAAATACTAAGATATCAAATGATTTATTTTATGAAGGAAATTGGATTACATTGAGTACAATAGATTTGATCCTATTTTGAAATATTATTAGTTTCCTTGAGTGTTCTCGCTAGGAGGATCATTAAGTGATTGATGAGTGTTGGTGGAGTCAAGAATGAAGAAAGTCTTCATGAGGGATATGTTTAGCGGTTCCATCATTTTGTTCACAAGTACGTACAACGGACTTTGAAATTGAGGATGGAAGTGCATAACATTATGATAGAGACGTGTCAAGAACATTCCATAAGGGATGAGTTTATTCTTGGAGCCTTGAAGATTTGCAATTCGCCTTGCGAAGAAGTAGGCGAGATTGTATGGTTGTTGTGTTAGCAAACAGTACAACATGTGAGCACAACAACCGGGAAGGATTTCTCGATTTCCCCTAAGACTCCAAACATTTTCACGTAGGATGAGTGCAAGAGGCTTGTACTCTTCTCGGATATCCCTTGTAAGGATAATGTTTGGATCGGAGTAATATGGTCGAGGTTTGCATATTATGCGATTTAAATCTTCCGAAGAGGGTATGTGTGAACAATATGGACTATTTTCTTCAGGAAAGTTGAAGAGAGAATCAAGAGACCAATCTTCGGTGAAGGCACATTGTCCATGATTTGGAATCCGGAGGATGTGAGCAAAATGCCCAAGGGTTAGAGTGAACTTTTGGTTTTTGATATAAAACCAAAGAGATAGAGAGCGATCCTCGTTACGAACTAGTTCGACTTGATGGAAGAATTCCATTATGAACCTTGGACATATTTTCTCGTTGATTTCAAGAAGACATTCTAGTCCTATGGCTCGGAAGGAGGTATTGATACCTTCTTCGAATTGTAGAGAGGTGTCTACAATACGTCCTTCGTGGAAGTGACGGTTTTCGAGATTATTGAACCCACGGACATGATTGCCAGGCGTGTTGGGTTCGAGAGAGATGTTCGGAGTGTAGACGCTAGTGAGTGAAAAATCAAACTCATATTCATGCGTCATAGTTGAACCTATAGAAATGACAAGTTAATAAAGGAAATGTTTGTGGTCAACGTATGTTAATCTAATGTTTTACTAGATTTTTATTAACAATGGTTTTTAACAGAAATACACTTAACTCACTTATGGTTTTGACATACAAGTGGAGTATTACTCTTAGACGAAAAGAGGTTGTTGATTTGCATGAAAAAGCTGTTTTCCATAGAAACGGATCCCACGGTTCCTTTTCAAAAGGGATCCGGCTAGTATAACTTCCGGGATCCGTAGATCTGTAATTAAAGAACCAGATTATATGAAAACTCATAGATTTTTTGAATCTCATAATTTTATACCAAGATATATGTTTTAACCTACATTTTCTTTTAGCATGCATACATGACTTCTAATGTATCACAAAAGAATATAAAACATATAGATCAAAAATAAGTGACAAACACATTATGATAACAACAACCTAGATAAACTAGATTATTAATAATATTGCATTTCAATACTAAGGATGATACAAAGGATTGGGTATATGATCCCAATATAGATTAACAACACAAAGTAAATGTCTCCGTATGTGAACTTCAACATAGGGAACACAAGTGCGGTGAGTGTTATGGCGATGAGCACGAGTGCGATGTAAACCATGTTGAAGACGGATCTTTCTTGGTTTCGGTTGAGATGGAGTGAGGAGGAAGATGAAATTTTTGAATGAGGGAAGATTTTTGAAATTGGAAGATTTTAAAAAAGTGAGGATTTGGTAGAATGGCCGACGGTGGGGTTTTATAGGGAAGGAGGAATTTTTGAAATTCGGGTTTTGTTTTATTATTGGATTTAAAAGAAACAAAACATAAGTTTAATATACCACTATTTTTAAACGAGAAATAAAACACGTATGTGAGAAAAATGCTTCCAAATGAAGCTTCATGTAAAACATGTATAAGCACAAAAGATAATCACATAAATACCTAAATAGGTATACTTAATTATCAAGCAAAGTAAAAGGAAAATCATACCTCTAGCGTACTTAGGAATGTCTTTACAAATGACACAACAAATGTCACTTAGACGATTCCTGCTCCTTTAAGATACCTTCTTAAGGAAGGCATTCTTGTTACCAAGCGACTCCTAAAGCTTGGTGGGTATGAGCTTTGACTAATCAACATGACAAAGAAGATTAGTGCAATTAAAAATAAATAAGAAACAAATGTTATCAAATCAACATCCAAACATATAGTTTTAAATGACATGGTGTTTGTTTTTATGAAAGACCTTCTTTGTAGTTTTCTATTAACCATGGATCGTATCAAGTTTTTAAAGTACAATATACTTCAACAAACTTGGTAACGAAGCTCTGATGCCAATTGTGGAAAACTAGAATGGGGGGTTGAATAGTTTTACCAATTAAGACTTCCTTTTAAATATTTAGATCGACTTATGTCAATCTATTTGGATGCGTGTGTTGGATGTTGATAAACAAGCATGTAAAGATAAGTAATGAAAAGATTAGAGTAAGAAGCACAAAACTACAACGCAAGTATTTATAGTGGTTCGGCTACAAGGTCACCTTCCTTGCCCTACTCCACTCCCCGAGTCACCTACTCGAGAGTTCGTAATCACTACACCAATCTCCTTATGGCGGAGAAGCCTTCACAACGTCGCCTAATCTTTTTCCGGTACAAAGCTAAATACCGAGTTCTTTCACACCAAGGCGAACCACACCTAACACAACGTCGCCTACCCTTTATACGGTGCTAGGCTAACCACCGAGTTCTTTCACACCTTAGGTGAACTACACCTTCACAACGTCGCCTACCCTTTATTAGGTACTAGGCTAAGTACCTAGTTCTTTCACACCTTAGGTGAACTACATCTTCACAACGTCGCCTACCCTTTATTAGGTACTAGGCTAAGCACCTAGTTCCATTGCAATGGAGGAACTACTACCACACTACACCAACGACTAATCTCAAAGGAGATTTACTCCTTTACAACATCATCAAGGATATCAATATCCTTGGATCTAAAACTAGTATATCTTGTACATCGAAACACACCATATCGAATGTACATCTAAGGCAGCTTTCACTAATGCCTTTGACTAGATCTACAAGACACCTTTCACTAATGTCTTGTGTCTTCACTTCTAAGCACCTTTCACTAATGCTTCTTTGTCTTGACTTCTAAGCACCTTTCAATAATGCTTCTTAGTCTTGACTTCCAAGCACCTTTCACTAATGCTTCTTAGTCTTGACTTCCAAGCACCTACCACAAGTGCTTTATACTATAGACGATAGATACCCTTCACTAATATCTTCGTCTTGACTCTTAAGACATCTTTCACTAATGTCTTCAACACTACACTTCTTTGAAGAAAGAAGGGAATCATCAACAAGAAGACTTCAGTAGCTTTGATGATGAGGAAGCATGGCAACTCATGGACTTGAGCTTGCTCGACTTCAATGTGGTGATTTTGCCTTTAAGAGGAACCTAAAAGATCACAAAAACAAAACTACAAACATAGATCTCTTGGATCTAAGGTTAGTGAGATTTAACTCAGGGGAGAAAGTATATTGAAAGGGGGTGAGAAACAATGAAGAAATGGCTCACTATTTATAGAGGAAAAATCCTACTGTTGCCCGGATCCCACGGATCCCTACCACAAGGGATCCGGCTAGCACAAAGCTAGGGATCCGTGGTCCGCTCCTCTTTGCCCATGGGTATTTTTGGTTATGGGTCATGGGTTATGGGTTGATCCATGGTTTTCTTTCTAGATACAATGAACTTGGTTAAGTGGTATATATAAAACCATTGGTTGTGGGTCAAAACCATTTGCTAGTATTTTACCCATTTAGTATACACTTAGTTTTTACCCATTTTAGTATACTTAGTTTAAGTATATGTTTAACCCAATATGTAAACACTAGTTTGTTGTACATATGTATCTAAATCATAAAATCACTTATATTTGTTTTAGTGTTTTATGTGAAAGCGTAAGTGTGTTAGAAAACTATTAACTCAAACTATTTACGTACTCTATTTGTTTCGTTAAAATGATTTTACTTTTGTTATCGACAAAACATTAGAAGATCGTAAAATATAAATAAACGTTTTTGCGGCTTATTTGTATTAACAATCTCCCCCTTTTTGTTGATGACAAAACATAAAATTATTTTAAGGAAAAAGCTAACAATGCACGTTATTCGTCACGTAAAACTTCTTGGTACACGACATTTGAGTTGTAGACTCCTTCTTAACCGAACTCTTTGATCGGCATCACTAATACCTTTGTAGTTATACGTGATAGCTCTCTAAACAATGCAACATAAAGCTGGCCATGCGAGATACATAATCTCACAAATAAAAACCCAAATTTAAAATTGTTTGCCCGAACTTTATTGATAGTCATCGGAAAGCTATCACAAAGCTCAAGCGCGCGTGGAATTGTTCACTTTAGTTTTAAAGGTAACATGTCTTCTTTAGATGGAGCAAGGAGAATTCTTGGCAAAAGCACTCTAACTTCAGTGTACTGATCGATAACAATCTCAGCATTGATGACATTATGATCTAAACATTTACATATCAACCTCGTACCATTACATATAAGTACTCACAACTATTAAAAAATTTACCACTAACATCTTTTTTTTTAACCCGTCATTGTTTGTAAGACGTAACAATAAGAACTAATTTCTTAATATTATATCTTTGGATCATCTTTTATTGGACCATGACGTGCCATAAAAAGAATTACAATTTTGCATCATTAAAAACTTCAAGTAAAAATGTCACTGCATTATTAATATGGAACAAAATAAAATAAAATTTCAAGTATATTTATTAAACACAAACTTTCTTTCTATATTACAAATTATATTTAATACACATTAATTAACCTTACAAATCACCATAATTATATCTGATTTGTAATTTTATAAACTCAAACTTTTCTCTTATAATCATCTTAAACATTGCCCTGAGGGCACCCGTTACACAAACATATTAAGAAATTATAATTAAATTTCTTAACATATTGAACAAAAGCATAGTGACAATGGAAACAACTCCATATAAGTTTATTTGACCCCCTGATTGGTCATAATATAAAAAATAGTTATACATAAGAATATCTGTGAGAAATTTCACCTACCAAAAGGATGAATAACTGTTTTCATGAGCCATTAAAGTATGCTAATCTTTTTGAAGAATTCTTGTAACACCTTTGGAGCAATTTCTTTCGAAACTGAACCTTCAAAATAAAAACAACATACGATTAGAAGAAAAAGATTAACAAATAGTGTAAATTATGAGTTAATTGCATTTTTTGTCCTTGTGGTTTGGCCAAATTGCAGGTTTGGTCCCCAAAACTTTGAAAGTGCAACGATAGTCCACATTTTGAAGTCTGGGTTGCATTTTTAGTCCTTATCGGTGTAATAATGACCAAATTACCTTTGTCTTTTCCTGAAAAAGACAAAGGGTATTTTAGTCATTTAACTTTATTCAGGGAACAAAAATACAATCCAAACTTCAAAATAGGGACTATCACTGCACTTTCAAATTTTGGAGACCAAACATGTAATTTGGCCAAACCACAAGGACCAAAAATGCAATTAACTCTAAATTAAATAACTAGCCGGTTGAATTAGATGATTGATATCTTTTACAATTTCGTTTGAATTAACATCTTCGACAAAAGATAAGACTATCTGTTTGAGTCTAACGATCACCAAAAATACGTCATAACCAAAATACAAAAACAAATTACATTGCAAACATCAAAAACCTCCCATATTAAATTTAAAACGAATCAAATGCTAACATACCTTTGAAAACAAAAAGATGATCGCCTTTTCAACATGTCTTTTTCATAGAAATTTATCAATCGCTACATGTTTATGCACAAAAAAACAAACAAACACAAAAACTACCCAACCTTTCAAGAAACAATAGAAAAAGAGTAAATTACACCGTTCGTCCTTATGGTATACGTTGACCGACAAGTTGAGTCCTTTGACCAAAAAAGGTTTACCGTACATCCTTAATTCCCAAACGTTATACACCGCTAGTCCTTCACACTAACGGGCTCCACTAACGAGTGTTAGGCACCCATCCACTGAGGGTATTTTAGTCTTTTCCCAACCCTCTTGCATCTACTACCCCTACTTTCTTCTTCTTCCATCAATCCATCTTCATCAACTATTTTTAACAACCACACAAACAACAGTACCAGTCTACCATCTTCATCATCTCACCACCACCACCACAAATCATCACCAAACACAAAATATATTTCCAAATCCCATCTTCATCCACTACACTCGTCGTCTTCATCCACCCACTCAAGAACATAAATTCAAAAAAATATAAACACCCTTACAACATTATTACTTTTTTCTTTTTTCTTTTACACAAACACCTGCATCGTCACACCTCAAACATATTCAATAATATTTGGCTCAGCCACAACAAACATCACATATAATCCTCAAAAGGCAACATCACATAATCCTCAAAAGGCTCAGCCACAACAAACATCACATTATCCTGTTACCGATCACGGTTATGGTAACTAATTAGTCATATACTCATATGTGCCTAGTCCCCCGCGCGTGATATTACTTCTTTCATACACCAATGGCGATTTCGTCCTTCCATCATGGTATCTCGATCTCAAAAAACTTAATGACAAAATCAATCTCCATCCCAGTTTCCAATCACCTCAACATATCCCGCCATCCCCTTAGACTAACCCCGGCAACATATCTTAAGCCTAAACTCTTCAGAACCCACGCACCAAAATCATTAACCTTTAACAACAACCACAGACGAGCCCAAATAAACTCCCTTTTTACTATAATCTTCGAAGAAATGGGACAAGTCAAACAACTTGGCTTCGACGAATCTGGTGAATCATTTGATATGATAATTCACTCACCAACGGTCCTCCAAGACGTCAACCTTGGTGAGTATAGCCGTGAATGGGACATGTTTAACCGTCACTGAATTCGACACCCAACGATCAGAGTTCAAAGTCGGGTTAGCCCCTGAAACTTTGAGAAAAACTTCGTCGATCGAACTTGAAAAAGGCTCAGTTGTTAACTTGGAAAGAGCGGTGAAACCGTCGAAGTATCGAGCTTCAGATCTGAAGGTTTAAGGGACTGAAGTGGTGTTTTAGTAGCTAACTCATATAGTCATATAGATCAATTTTTGTTTTTTGTTTTTGTCAAGTATTTTTTTTTTTGATCTTGAAAGTTGAAACTGGTATATGGTATAATGGTAGGAATTGGGAGCTTGATTTGGTTGTGTTGGTGATAATTTTGTAAAGATTAGAGTATAAATTTAAATGGTTGTGTGTGTAGAGTAAATTAGGGAGGGTTAGGTGCCGGTGTGGGCTGGTGTGGGTTTATGTGTTTATGAAGATGAATGGATATTAAGATGGGAGATGAAGATGAGAATGATGATATGAAGATGAGATGAGATTGGTTTGTGTGTTTGTGGTTTAACCGGTAATTGACAGAAAAGATGAGATGGTTATGAGATGGATGTATTGTTATGAGATGGATGTATTGTTGTTGAAGATAAATGGGGAAGATGAAGTGAAGAGAGAAATGGTAAAAGGATAAAAATATTCTTATATTTTTAGACTTAACGATTGTTAGTGTGTTCCGTTAAAGCAAAGGACCAACGGTAGATAACGTTTGGCATTTAAGGACGGACGGTAAATCTTTTTTGGTTAAAGGACTCAACTTGTCGGTCAACGTATACCACAAGGACGAACGGTGTAATTTACTCATAGAAAAATAAACAATATGACTATCACTAAGATAGTAATAAAAGTGATAAAGAAAACAAAAATGGATTCTTATGTACGGAGTATACAGCAAGGTAAAAAGCTTCTGATCCAAGTTTATAATTTAAATTATTTTAAAATTTGTTAGAAAATAGAAGATTGTAATGAAAGCCACATTTTGAAAAATTGGTATTGCGATCCTTTTTCAAAACCTAAAAACAACAAATTTAGTCAATGATAAAATCTAAGTTTTGGAAAGAATGAGAAGTAGTTAAGTCTTGTTAATGATTTTTCTAAACAACATTGACTTCATTAATTGGTTGGACTACATATTGAATCATCAATGTTAACCGAAACATTCAAATATGAATTCAAACAGTGTGTTTTGAAATTGTAACTTGTCTATTTTAGTTTAAAAATTAAGAAATTAAGCAAAAGTACTTACACTTATTATATGTAGTAAAGATAAAGTGATTTTATTAGAAAAACAAACACAACCAATGCGTGTGTGTGTCAATATCAATAAAACTATGCCTATAATGACATAAATAATATGTCTCATATTTATTTGACTTGTGCATAACTTTTCTGTATATATAATACATAACTACCAAAATTTCGAATAAAAAAGACTCCACTTTAAATTAAAAAAATTTACCAAGCATGACATGCACACTAGGATGGTGCATAACTTAGACGGACTACAAAATAGAAAACGTTAAGAAGACGATGATGGTAGTGGAGGTGGTGAGAAGTTCAAGTTGAAATGAATAACAATGATGTTTGAGTCATTTTATGAAGAGGGGTGTTTGATGTTTTGTAGATAACAGAAATAAAGGAGAAAAAATTGCATCATAAGTTCCTATATGAAATGTGTATAACTTTTACTAGGAGATTGATAGTGATTGCCAAAAGTATTTCACATTGATGTTTAGTGTAAAAACTGATAAACCAAATGATGTATTTTGCAGATTACTCTTGTTCAGTAGTTATAGTGTGTGTTTGATATATATATATTTTTTTTTACATTTTATCTAGTATATATTAAATAGGTGAACAAACAAAAAAATAAGAGAGGTAAAATGACTATTTTACTCTTAGGGCCCGTTTGGTTCATGAGAATGTTTTTGACGGAATTGGAATTTGTTTAAGGAATTGGAATTTGAAGGAATGGAATGTTAGAAATTGAAATCCTTAGGATTTAAAATCTGACGGAATTGAAATCTGCAAATACTAGCGCATGTTTGGTTGGAAGAATGAAATGAGAAAAACAATTATATTAAAATATTTAAAATTTAATTTTAGTTTAAGATTAATAAACTAAATATTATTTAATAAATAAATTACTTATCAAATTATAATAATAATTTTTTAAATAATATTATATAAACTAATATATTAAATAAATAATTTTTTTTATATAAAAGACAATTGTATTTTTTAAAGTATAAATTAAAAAAGTAAGATATAATAAAAATTATATTTAATTTTAAAAAAATAATAATTTTTAAATATAATAATAAAATTTTTTTTTAGATAAATAATAATTTATATTCAATTTTAAATAAATAATAATTTTTAAATCTTAATAACATGGTTGTTTATAAAAAATAATAATAATAACAATATTAATTAAATGATCGATAATAATAATAATAATAATAATAATAATAATAATAATAATAAAATAAAAAATAAAAGAAAAATAAAAAAATTATAATAAATAATAAATAATAAAAATAAAATAAATAAATAAATAAATAAAATAAATAATAATAATAATAATAATAATAATAATAGCAATGACAATGATAAACATAATATGAATTAGTGGAATTGAAAACAATCCTTCATATAGCGATGGAATGTTGAATTCCATATATATGGGATTTTGAAGGAATTTCATTCCATTCCGTTTTTGCAACCAAACACCAGTAAGGAATGGAATTTAGATTCCAAATTCTTTAAAATTTTCAACCAAACACGTTATGAAATGGAATTGGATTCCAATTCCACCAGAATCCTTAGGATTCCGCCGAACCAAACGGGCCCTTAGTACCTTGCAGATGGGGTGATTAAACGAAATTATTTAATGGACGTTATACAAGATGAACACTATGTTACAAAATATAAGGATTAAATGTGAATCTTTGATAAACATAGACACATCATGTTTCAAATGCATTGGAAAAGATAAAAGAAATGGGAGAAAGTGAATTAGTAGATCATCATCATGCAATATGTAGTGGTAACAACCAACCATAAGAAGCATGGTAATAACGTAACACTGGTTTAATAAAGGATTGAAGTGTGTAAATGAGATGATTCATTGCAATTGTTTCAATATTATATTGAGGGGTGGATGAGATCAACTGGGGAGTGAAATTCATTTATGAGATCGATTGAAAAGATAGGAGTTTCCATGTGTTATAAAAAAACTACAAGAAAATCCCAAACAACTCATCTGAATTAGGAGTTGAGTGTTTGTATCTCTATATAGAATGTGTCGGTATATGCAAAACTTCTACTCCTACTAACTAGAAAATTGTAGGTAAATTCTAACATAATTTACTCTGAAAATTTTAAAGTGTCAATCACAAGTCACAAACGTAAGAAATATACTCACGCTTATAAAAAGTGTCTATAGAAACTATTCTGTGAGTTGCATTATATAAGTTGGACATTTACTCACAGTTTCTAATAATTGCTAGTAAAAACTAACGTAGCGTTTGGTATGTTGTAATCAAAGTCGTAATGGAAATGATTATTACGATGTAATGAATAAATGTTGTTTGTTTACATTTATAGAATGTAATGATTCATTGCAAGTAATGACCCATTACATCAAAACCATTCCTTAGGGGTCCCCTACTTTTTTTTCATTACATCTTGTAATGTAATCAAAATTACATAAAACTCCTTCATTAATTAACTACATTAAATAAACTTTCTATTATTAATGGATATTTTAGTCTTTTTATTATCGATTCCATTACGTCTTATTATACAAACCAAACATATTAATAACTACAATGAATCATTACATTACACTCTTCATTCCATTACATCGTTTATTCCATTCAATTGACATTTCATTCCATCCTACCAAACGAGCCCTAAGTGTGCATTTGATTGGAGGGTTTAGCTACCAGGAATGGGAATGAAAATCAAATAACATGTTTGGTTGGAAGGATAGGTTTCTGGAAACCTACAAACTATGGTTTTAGCCATACCCCAGTGGCACGTTTAGTGATTCCCTTTATTTTCTTTATGTATTACTCTAACCCAACTACAAACCAAACAATCTAATTGATAGATCCATACCCATTGCCATTCATTCCCAAACCTAATCTTATACATATTGTCATTTCTCACTACAAAACAAACGCGCTCACCTTTATTCACATGTACCAAATGAGTGAATGTCATGCTAATAAAGATATGGCATGATTTCTTCTACTACCAAACTTTTATTCTTCATAGATGGTATATGGTTCTTAAAAAATTGATGATAACAAGGTTCTCGGGTGCTCGCGCGTTGCAACGGGATGGTTCCCGTTAGTGTTAATATTCATGTAAGTTTCTCTTTTTAAACATAAGAATTGTAAATTGAACTCGCGACTTTTGGTATATAAATTATATGTTTTGAACCACCAGACCAAGAATACAAAGTAAGTAGTTGAAAAGGATAAATTTTAAAGAGTAAAATTTTTGGTTATTAATATTTAGAAAAAAATTATATTTACATAAATCTAAATATAAAGTAAAATAGAGGAATGGATCTAGTGAGAATAATTATTAAGATGAGAAAAATGAAAAAAAAAATACTAGCCACATATTTTAAATAATGAAAGAGAAATAATAAGGAGATGCATCTTAAATTTGTGGTTGTAATGTCTTTTTATCTATCTTAATTATATTTCTCATTTGATCTTCACTCAGTAAAAGATTAGTAAATTTTGTATAGGCTAAATTGTAAATTACTATCCTTAAATAACAATTTTTGATAACTGATACTAAGCAAGCTTTACGTTTCCCGCACTTCAAACCGGGTTGAAATACTTTTATATTTCTATGTTTATAAAATGGGTTAATAACCTTTTAAAGCATTATGCTTGTCAAGAATGGCAGTTCTGCGTAGCGAACTAAAAAAATAACTCTTTAAGACATTAAAGTTAACATTTTTGTCTTGCTTTAAGTATT
This sequence comes from Chrysanthemum makinoi, assembly GCA_910596185.1. Lineage (NCBI taxonomy): Eukaryota > Viridiplantae > Streptophyta > Magnoliopsida > Asterales > Asteraceae > Chrysanthemum > Chrysanthemum makinoi. The sequence goes on along the minus strand of OU343222.1, from coordinate 313,072,467 downwards.
ATGACCATATTATGACCATTTTACCCTCTCTAAATTTTTTTCGAAATATTTTTTTTTTCGAATTTTGTTTTCCAAAATATTTTTTTTGAATTTTTTTTTACGAAATACTTTTTTTTTGAAATTTCTGAATTTTTTTTCGAATTTCTTTTTTTTTGAAATATTTTTCAAATAGTAAAATGGTCATAATATGGTCATAATACTTAAAGAAAGACAGATGTCGGCTTTAATGCTAAAAGAGTTATTTTTTAATTATTTCTGTGAAGCGCTGCCATTTTTGACAAATATAGTCTTTAAAAGGTTATTAGCTTATAAAATATATCTAGAGTAAAGCTGCAAAAATCATCCCTTGTGGTTTGTGTATTTTCGCGAGAATCATCCCTATCTCAAACCTTCGGCATTAACCATCCCCAAGTTCACAAAGCGTTTAGCAATAATCATCCACGAGCACTAGCGTCGTTAGTTTTACGATTAAGTGTTAAATAATATTTTCCCGTTAGTCCCTCCGTTAATATTTTTTGTACCGTTAGTCCTCATTTTACGTTTTCATCACTTTTTTACGTTTTGTCCGTTTTACTGCCGTTTTAGTCCGCTTTTTATCCGTTTTGTCCGTTTTTATCGTTTTTGTATGTTTTCGTCCGTCATTTTTACGTTTTCGTCCGTTTTTTACGTTTTCGTCCTTCATTTTTACGTTTTCGTCCGTTTTTTTATTTTTCGTCCGTTTTTTACGTTTTCTTCCGTTTTTTTTCGTTTTTGTCCGTTTTAAATCGTTTTCGTCCATTTTTATATGTTTCATCTGCTTTTTATCCGTTTTTTATGTTTTCGTCCGTTTTTGAGTTTTTTATACGATTTCGTCAGTTTTTAATGTTTTTGTCCATTTTTCGGGTCTCATCCATTTTTTACGTTTTAGTCCATATTTTTCACGTTTTGTCCAGTCATTTTACGTTTCGTCCGTTTTTATTTTTTTCCGTTTAGCTTTCGTCCGTTTTTTTTCGTTTTTGTCCGTTTTAAATCGTTTTCGTCCATTTTTATATGTTTCATCTGCTTTTTATCCGTTTTTTTTATGTTTTCGTCCGTTTTTTGAGTTTTTTTTTCGTTTTATACGATTTCGTCCGTTTTTTTAATGCTTTTGTCCATTTTTTATGGTCTCGTCCGTTTTTTTATGTTTATGTCCGTTTTTACTCGTTTTCTTTCGTTTTTATATGTTTCGTCCGCTTTATATTCATTTTTTATATTTTAGTCCATATTTTTCGTAAAAAAAATGGATGAGAACATAAAAAACGTAAAAAAAACGGACGAATACACAAAAAAACGGATAAAAAGCGGACAAAACCGTAAAATGGACAAAACATTAAAAAACGAGAAATCGTATAAAACGGAAAAACTCAAAAATGGACGAAACGATTTAAACGGACAAAACGTGAAAACGGACAGCGAAAAAGGACTAAAGCATAAAACGGACGAAAACGAAATGACTGGGACGAAAACGTGAAAAACGTACGTAAAACGAAAAAGTAAAAATGGACAAAAACATTTAAAAATGGGCGAAATCAATATAAACGGAAAAACTCAAAATACGGACGAAAAGCATAAAAAAAACGGATAAAAGCAGATGAAACATATAAAATGGGCGAAAACGATTTAAAATGGACAAAACGTAAAAAACGGGGAACGAAAAGTAAAAAACGCGAAAAACGGCATACGTAAAACGGACGAAACGTAAAATGGGACGTAAAACGTAGCGTAAAAATGGATGAGACGTGAAAATGGACAAAAACATTAAAACGGGCGAAATCGTAAAAAACTCAAAAAGCGGGCGAAAACATAAAAAAAAGCGGATAAAGCGGGATGAAACATATAAAAATGGGCGAAAACGATTTAAAGCGGACAAAAGCGTAAAAAGCGGGACGCGGTAAAGCGGCGAAAAACGGACGAAAAATAAAAACGGACCGAAAACGTAAAAAGCGGAAAACGTAAAAACGGACGAAAACGTTAAAATGGGACGAAAACATAAAATGACGGGCGAAAACATACAAAAAACGGATAAAAAGCGGACAAAACGGATAAAAAACGAAAACGGTAAAATGGACAAAAAGTAAAAAGTGACGAAAACGTAAAATGAGTACTAACGGTGCAAAAAATATTAACGGAGGGACTAACGGGAAAATATTATTTAACACTTAACTGGTAAAACTAACGACGTTAGTGCTCAGGGATGATTATTGCTAAACGTTTGTGGACTTGGGGATGGTTAATGCTGAAGGTTTGAGATATGGATGATTCTTGCAAAAATACACAAACCACAGGGATGATTTTTGCAGTTTACTCATATATCTATGTTTATAAATATGAGAGGTAGAAAATGAAACAATGTAATCACTTAGAAGGCACCTTTATAAATACTAGACGAGTACCCGCGCCTAGCGGCAGCGGTTCCTAGCGGCAGACAGTTAACAATATGCGATATTGTGGTAAGTGTTTTAGTATAACGTTCAAAATATAGCGTGAAAAATCAAAATGAAATTGCAAACGGGTGTAACATATGATAATTCAGCTTTAGCAAAAATTATTAAGATGTATCAAACGACATCTAAAAATATTTAGTAAGACTGAAAAAGAAAACTTTACATCAATTTTGAGATACTAACTAACAATACACGTTACTCATCGCGTAAAACTTCTTGATACACGACATTTGAGGTGTAGATTCTGCTAACGGAACTTTTGGTGGTTTAACAAATACATTTGTTGTTCTACGGGATATCCCTCTAGACAATGCCACAAAAAGTTGGCAATGCTAGAAAACAAAGTCGGCAAATAGACACCCACATTTGGAAGGACCAAGATCCTCTCAAGTTCTGTTATACAACTTGAGTCAAGCTGTGTAATTATTAGTCTTTGGATTTGATCCAATGGCTAAAATCAAAAAAGCTTCTTTTGATTTGAACTATTGGATCAAATCCAATAACTTATAATGACATAACTTGACTCAAGTTGTATACACAACTTGAGAGGATCTTAATCCTATTTGGAATTGTTTGACCTTGAGCTTTATTAATAATCATTGCAAAGCTAAGGCGAATAGGGAATTGTGTTCTCTTTAGTTTGAAAGGGAACTTATCTTCTTCAGATGAAGCAAGAGGAATTCTTAGCAAGAGTACTCTAACTCCAGCGTGTTGTCCGAAGACAATCTCCGAGAGTTCCGTCAAGCAACGAGATTTTATAGCGGCATGTATTATATATAATGATATTTTGGTTTAAGTGTTTTGTGAAGCGTTTGTAAATTGGGTTTAACCAAATATATACACTATGATTTTTAGTTTGGATGTCTACAATAATAATTCTTGGGGCCACCGGGATACCGAATATTTGATGGATCTTTGAAAATTATGATTTTTGTCTAGAAATATTATAAGCGAAATGTGTTAATATTTTTCCTCATGAAACTAATATTCCAACAATTCTATCACTTCAAATTTAAGTAAAAAATCCAACAGATAAATTTAAGAGTTAGGTGGTTATTGTGAAGATACATCAATTTGTGCATATCAAAATTTGTTAAACGTAACCCTTAAACTACGTTAAGGATTTTACTAAATTTTAAAGTCACAAAAAGCATAAAGATTTATTTCCATCATTTCTTTATGGTTTGAATAGATATACATGATTACATTCACCATGGCGTATGCTCCTAGCGTCCTATCATTTGTGGTTGTTTCCATCTCAATACGTAACTTCGTCTATGATATCTTTATGCAAACACTGGAAAAATATATCATTTGTTAGGGTCATACCAAAAATATCATCCGCTTCTTCTCTGAGCAAGGCGTACAATATGTATCAACCACTCTTTTGATGATACAATAGTTTGATGGAATTTCATAGGTTAGTTTTTGTATGACGAAAACATCACCTTTAGTTAAAACATGATCAACCAAGTCGTAGTATGTTTACAAAGTAGAAACTTGTATGAAACATTCAAAATAACACTTGTTAGAACATACGTTTAATTTGTAGGAAACACCAAGAAATTAAACAATTAGATAAAAATGAATACGACTTGTCAAGTTGTCATTGATAATGATCATTCCGATATTGAGCAAATGATATATCCCGTGCATGGGGTCCTTATAGATAAAAATGTGTCCCAAATGATACTATTGAACTCAAGTCATCAATGAAACACTGAACAAAGTTTGTCATAGTATCAAAGCTTAAAAAATAAAGATGCGGCATATATGAAGAAGAATGTGTTTGTTTGATAACCTCAAAACGGTTTGTAGCATTTCATTAGAAGTGATTATATTAACTTAGGAAATATAACTTAAACGTACAATAAGATGCATGAATCACGGGACCAGAGCCATCCTCACAGTTGCTTCAAATTTTTTTAAACTGAAACAATTTATACAAAGACATATGAATACATGTAACAACACAACAAAACACCTAACTAAATCAGGAAGAAAAAAACGATTCAAAAGAACAATAAAAACGCTTATATACAATTGAGTACCCTTTGGACAATGATATATGATCATTTACAGGGTAAACATTGGATTTGTTATGAAGCGGTTGCGTCCAATCTCTCATAATACAAATACATAATATGAAAATTTCTTTTACAACGCTAAAATCAGAGATGAACCTGCATTCAAACATCGTCATTCGAAGGAAAATAAATAACAGGACAAGGAATGATATGTATTGGTTGGTAGAAGAATGGTTATTACGATACTTATATAGGAGGACTAACAAAACACTGCCAGCAAAAGTATTAATTCCAAGAAATGATACATGAATCATTTTCGAAGGAAAGATACACCTTATATATTTAGTAGGCCTGATTTGATTAGCAAATCACAATAAAAGACGATTTGATAGAATGATATCAACATAATTTATAAAAACCTCGCTTGCAAAGAATTTATATAATTGATTAAGAAATCACAAAGTTGACCAAATTAAAAAACATTATATAATATAATTATCAACATTACCTAATATAAAAGGTATAGGTTAGATGATTTGTTTTTAATATTTGACAGCCATGTTTTAAGTCATCAGTTACCACCTATTGAGTTATGCAATAAAGATATCATGAAATACTTGCCATGTATGCACTTATGAAATAAAGATATCATGAAATACTTGCCAATGAAATAAAGATATCAGCTATAGGTCGAATAGGAAGATGTATAGTTGACTATTATTTCAACAATTCACAATATCTGTAGTTTTTCCCATACACATGCCATTCAATTTTCAATTTTCAACTTTCAACTTTTCACATTTCCTCTTGAGTGTTTTTCCATTTTAGATAGTAGAGATGATTAAGAAATCACAAAGCTGACCAAATTAAAAAACATTATATAATATAATTATCAACATTACCTAATATAAAAGGTATAGGTTAGATGATTTGTTTTTAATATTTGACAGCCATGTTTTAAGTCATCAGTTACCACCTATTGAGTTATGCAATAAAGATATCATGAAATACTTGCCATGTATGCACTTATGAAATAAAGATATCATGAAATACTTGCCAATGAAATAAAGATATCATCTATAGGTCGAATAGGAAGATGTATAGTTGACTATTATTTCAACAATTCACAATATCTGTAGTTTTTCCCATACACATGCCATTCAATTTTCAATTTTCAACTTTCAACTTTTCACATTTCCTCTTGAGTGTTTTTCCATTTTAGATAGTAGAGATAATTTATTAATGTTTACAAAAGTGGTTGCGGCACTTTTAGCCGGTATGTCATTTGCTGCAACAATTACATTTGCAGGTGGATATAACCAAGACACTGGTTATCCTTTATTTAGCAAAAAAGAAGTTTTCCCACAGTTCATGACTTATTGTACCTTCGTTTTTTTATCCTCATCAACATCAATCATCAATGTCTTATCTCTCCTCACATCTCGTTATGATGAAGAAGATTTCGAGAAAACATTGCCCACGAGATTGATGTTCAGTATATTAACACTTTTATTATCTATAGGAGGTATGATTGTGGCTTTCTTTTTAAACTTTTCCCTACTTATCAACAAAGAGTCAAAAGAACTGATTACAAATATTCCCTATATTTCAGTTGTATTACTTATCTTTTCATTTAGCCAATTTTACAGTCTTTTAATGTATTTGTATTTTACTACGTATGGCGCGAGAAATACCTTTCGTTATAAGCCATGATGTTGAAATAAGGGCTTATTGTTAGACGTAAAAGTGAAGATCATAGTATAGGGTCTCTTATGTAATTTATCTATTCTTGTAATGTTCGGTTATGTATTTGTATGTATAAATACCTCTCCTAGTATTTTAAACTAGGTGCGACACTCATTATGAAACAAACATTTTCTCTCATTTTCAATAGGTGAATTATTCCTGAATTTCGAAGGGAAATGTTTGCATAGACGATGTAGTGAAATAAGTTATGGATGATATTAGGTTTCTCTAGCTTTCCAAGGTTCCAAGGGAATGATTGCACATTTTCTATTTTGCATTTTTCACATAAATTTACATCATTAACTAAATAGTTTACAAATATCATTAACTTGCATTAGATGGAGTGCGTGTGCTCAGAGTTTTGGCTCAAAAGCCTGAAGCATTTAAATAAAAGGCAAATGATTGAAAAAAGTATCATACTTGCCATCGTTTGTTTTTGTGGGTAGCGAACAATTTTTTTTGCTTTTGTGGGTATTTTTCTTTCAAATTCATCATTTTTAGGGTATTTTGCAAAAATTTTGGACATTTTTGCCCCTCTTAGCTAATAGAAAAAAAAAATTCCCGAAAGGCAAAAATGTCACATAGTACCCTAAAAAGGATGAATTTGAAAGAAAAGTACCCACAAAAGCAAAACAATTTGTTCGCTACCCACAAAAGCAAATGGTGGCAAGTATGGTACTTTTTACAATCATTTGCCCTTAAATAAAAAAATAACAGTTGCTTCAACAATGAGGCGAGCTATTTTATATCCAAATTCTTTTATGTTGAATGGCAATGTGCATCCAGCCTTGAATTTAGGCCATGAGAGGGCCATTTGAGCCAATATTTTCAATAATTTGTGGCTTTTGTTTTTAACCTTTCTCTACTCACAGACAAAGTCCTAAAAGTAAAACCGACTCCAAATATTTTCAATAATTTGGCAGCCGTAGTATTCACCATTTCTTTAACCCAATTTTATAGAGTTATAATAACTGTATTTGTATTTAACTTCATTCAGGGCCATTTTTAAGGCATGGTAAAAGTTCAATATAGAACCAAAATTTATCATAGATCCAATCAACCAATAATAGTCATTCATTTTTTTATTATGATAAACTTTCACCCTTTTTAAAAAAATTAAATATCTCGCAAACCGTTAATCGTTACGCGATAAAAATTATACCATCGTGACGAGAATTAAATTATCTTTCTATAGATATGCACTACTATATATTTTTAACAACTTTTTTTTTTCAAAATTTCAGTCAACAAAAATCATATATGATTTGTGAAAATCATATATGATTTGTGAAAATCATATATGATTCGATTTTTACGAATCACATATGATTTTTGAGAATCATATATGATTGTAAAAATCATATATGATTCGTAAAAATCGAATCATATATGATTTTTAAAATCATATATGATTTGTAAAAATCATATATGATTTTTTCGGACGAAATTTTTGAAAAAAAATGTTTGTCGAAAATATGTAAAAGTGCATATCTATAGAAAGATAATTTAATTCTCGTCACGATGGTGTATTTTTTGTATTTTGAAGATTTACCGTTTGTAAGATATGTTGTTTTAAAAAAAAGGTGGAAAATGATTTTGTATTAATTTAGATAAAAAATGGAGGGCTATGATTGGTTCATTTGTTCTATGACAAATATGAGTTCTATATTGATCTCAACTCTTTAGGGCATATGCAGACCCCCAAAATTCCAAGAATAATTAGGGCCACAATTGATAGACTACTTAGTTCTATAAAAAATACCTCCTCCGGTCCACTTCAAGTCCATTTGAGCCCGTGTATTATCCCAAAAACTACAATAAACTTATAAACATTTGAGCCTTCGTTTTTTTTTGTTCGTTTAACACTCCTTCGAATGTTTTTCTTGCCTAGTTTTTTCCTCCACTTAATTTCTTTTGTTGTATCTGTTCAAATTTTAAATTTAAAATGTTGTTGGCATGAACTATTTGTAGATTGAATGAATAGATATTATACAATTCAATATGTGATGTTGAGTCATTTCAAGATTTAGGAATTAATGTTATACCAATATCGGTAAAGTGCAAGCTTTTTCTTGTCGTTGTTTACATTTTATATTATTTTTCTGTATTTGTAACCACAATTTATTTTAACATTTTGAGTTTAAGAGGATGATTTTTTTATGTTTTTCTAAAAAGGGCCTTTTTTAATTGGCACGGGCCTTTGAAATTTCGCGGCCTGGCTATATGTGGGACTATACTTGAAGTTGTATATGTGGCTTTTTGTGGTTGAGATATTTGTAAAATTTTGTGTTTTCGATGTATTATAAGTTGAAACTTGATTGTTGAAATGTCGGAAAATATTCACTTTTGTGTTGTGTATATCATCTCTCCTCTATATATTGGTGAGTCAAATGCAAAAGATGTGTGAAGCCAAATGACCAGGTGGGTCGGCTTGTCCCTTAATCGGTCTGCAAGCCCATATGTTGGACCTTGTCTAGAACAGCGTGTGGGCCTAAATGCTATAAGTTTGGTAATTTTGGGCTTGGGTCGGGTTATTAAACATACCATAAAATGTGTTCTCATAAAAGCAAAACCAACTACAATACATATCTTTAAATCAAGCATATAACTAAAAATGCAAACTACAATAGGCACCGATTCTAACAAGTTTGAACTTTTGGACAAAAACAAAAAAACTCGTGACAAAATATATTGAATGTCATTAGGGCAAAACCAGGGGACAACACACGTGTAATAGAAGGAAATGGGTTGCTACAAGTATACATAAAAAAGAAAATAATAAAAAAAAAATCATAATCCATCAAAAAAGTATCACATGGGTCTTTATGTTAGCTTATTTAATAGGCTTATGAGCTTCTATAAAACTTGAAAATCCCCAACCTACTTATTTCTAACTTTTGAGCTTATTACGTTGATCTTTTGGCTTATATAAGTTCATAAGCTCAAGCTAATAAGTTTGCAAGCCTCAAAACATGAGCTTTGCGTGAGCAAAATGTTAGTTGTATTTGATAAGACAATATACAAATAAGCACCCCCAATAAGTTTAACAAAAAAAAGATCCGGCATGTGCTTAACGATTGCCATTTTATGGATGAAAATAATACTAAGTATGAATAGTAAAACTCATTTCCATTCAGAGCCTAAGGTATCATAACAACATAACACCAAAGAAGTACCGTTGCCTCAGCGCGACATCAACTTTAACGTTTCAACATTTAACACCCAAAAATCACCCCTTATCATAACACCCCATAACACCACCTTGTTTAGACCCCCCCCCCCCCCCCATTTTTATTTTCTTTATCATTTTTCACACAAACTTATTTTGTATACATTAAATAAATATACAACTAACATTTAATAAAAATTACAAAACTAAAAAGAAAAGAAAATTAAAATAACGCTATGTTCAAATGTACCCAGCCCACTTGCATATTCTTTCCAACAGCCCAATATTAACTTAAAAAAAATAAAAATAAAAAAATAAAAAATAGAACCCTAGTAACATAAACATCATCTTGCCCATCACACACACCCTTAGGTCTCAACACACCAAAACACCAACTCTCCAATATAACCGTCTGGGGTGGAAATGTAATTATTTTTTCTTTTGTGCGTTTCCATCTACGTTGCCACAACAACCTGCAGCAAAACGGTCTTGAAAATAAAGGGGGCGGTACCATAACGCCACCCAACACGATGCCACCTTAGCATAACGTCGAGCCGGGTGTTATGGTACCTTAAGCTCTCAGAGCATATGCAGTGTTGAAACAAAGACCTTGATAGATCTTATGAGCACTCTTAGATCGTTAGTTAAACTTATGTAATCACAAGCTCACTAAAAGACAATCTCTATAACTTGTATTCAAGCGGAATTTAAACACAAGAACAAACACAAATAACTAAGAACTCTTTATGGATCTTTTAATAATACTAAAACTTTGTTTTTCAACTCATCCATAAATCATACTATTGTGTTCCTTTTATAGTCAAGGAACCCTAACCCGTTTCCCAAAAACCGTATAAACATAAAACTAAATATGATATACATTATCACTTCCTAATAAAGCTCTTGTATATCCTAACTAAATCTAAAATATACGGAATATCTATATCCGCAGAAACCAATTATACTATAATATAACTTCAGTAGAATTCCTTCTTGAATCCTTACTCTTCAGCAGAATCCATTCAGCATTAACTTCAGCAGAATCTCTACTTTGCATAATTCCCAACAATCCTCCCCTAAACTGGAATTTGACTAGGTTAAGTTTCAGTTTCTTGATAGATCTTACATCTATGAGGACAAATCTTTAAATCGTCAGATCTTTGCAGCAACAAATGACAAAATGTACATCAAAACATATTAGTTTCATACTATTCTCATCACATCCAGGTGTGTTAACTCCTGTGAGAGGTGAATCATTGAAATTAATGGATTTGATGTCTCTTTACCAATAGCCATTACTACTGGAGTAGCCAAATGTTTGAGTTCGAAAACTATGGTACACTGATAACCATCTGATTTACTAGCAAATCAGCAACTATGAACGGATTTGACATGTCTTTACCTGTAGCCGTTTGCGCGGGACTAGTCAATTCTTAGGTAGAAAGAATCCCCTTGGTGAATTGATTACCAAATATGGTATGCCACTGCCTTTACCACAATCCATATACTTGTGGGCTAGCCAATTCTTGGATTCCAAAAGGAATAAACCATGGTGAATTGATGACCATACAACTCTCAGCAATTAAGCATGGATGGTTGCATACCTTGTGATTTTGAGCAAACCATTACAACTATCAACAGATTTGATGTGTCTTTACCAAAGTTGTACCCTTTGGACTAGCCAACTCTTTGACATACACAAAGTACATCTGGTGAGTTAATAACCAAGAACATAGAAATGTACAACAAATCTGCAAGCAAAGTTAGTCAAACAAGAAATATATATAGATTTTTTTTTAACTAATAAAGAAACAAATAAAGAAAACAAATAATACAAATAATACAACAAGATACCAGACTTAAGAAGATGCTAGATGTTGCTGAAGTTGAGTCTTAATCAATCCAATCAATTGTTCAGCATGTAACCTATCATTCCCAACTGGATCAGGAGGAACCTCGAGCTTCTTTTTAAGCATACTTCGCATCAAGTTCACAGACAAAGGATAGATTTTATCATAGAACATACAAATAGTCATTCCATTCTTTGTCTCCACCACATGCACACAAGGCATAAGATAAAATCTCCAAGTCTCAACCTTCCACTTATGTGAATTCTTCCAAACAGAATACCCTTTACCATCTGAAGATTGAGAATCAAACATAACTTGAAGATCACCCAACAAATATAGACCAGAACCCTATGGTGAATGATTAGCATAATGCTTAGTGACAAGGTCATACAGTGTATTCAAATCTTGCCTATCAACCATATGAAAGATTTCCTTCAAAAAGTTAAACTGCATAGAAGAATTATCCAGCCTAAAAATGGTGTTAAGCTGTCCAGCAGTCAAAGTCCAAGCAGTCAACACATCATGAGATCCTTCATGAAAAGCATCAGCAGATCCTTCTTTAATAAATGTTGAATCAGCAGCCTTTAGATCCAAAGAATGATCTCTGAGTGACTTATGAATCCTAGATGTATATGTCCTATCTGATCGCACATATCTCCTTAAAGTAACATGTATCCTTTTAGCCATCCTTTTCTTCCTCCTACCTGGTATATAAATTCCCATAGATACAGATGATGGTACTTCCTCAGATTCATCAGGGACATCTTTAGCATGATTAGAAGAAGTATAAGGAGACTTAATTGAAACAACACCACGCAAGGCATACATTCTTTCAGCTACTTCTCTGGCCTTCTTTGATTTAGCAGCTACTTGTTCAGCTTGCTTACCCAACTCTTCTCCTACTTTATCAACAGGAGAAATACTAGGAATAGAAGCATTCATATCCTTTGAATCCAAATATGTAGTAGCCACACTATGCTTGCTTTAGAAGAAACAACATGTGGTTCAACAGATTGAACCCTTTCAGTGGAATGTATAGTTTCAGTAGATGCTTCAGAGGAACAACGAAGAAACCATCTTAGGTGTAACATCATCAAATGAATCTACAATCTCAACTTGCTTGGGTCTCTTTGCCGTTGGAGCATATGCACTATCAGCAATCCTCTTCAAATTGGAAGGTGGAATGATCTGCATATACTTTTTCTTCGGCGACAGGTTTGTGGTCTTTCCCTTTTTGCTTTCTTTTTCTGAGAAGCAATTGCTCTTCTTTGTGCAGCTGCAGCTTGCTTCCTCTGTTGACCAAGAGCCACCATTTGTGCAGCAAAGTTCTCACTATCAAAATTTGCTCCTAAGATACTTTGTGCTAGAGTAGAATTTGATGCAGCTTGATTAGTGTAAGTATCCCATTGCTCATCGATTAACGAGTGGCCATTGCATCAATTTCTCTTTGTCTCTCAGGAGGAAAATTGGTAGCAAACTAAGCTTGAAGCATTTGAGCCAATGCTTGACTCTTCGTGATATTCTCACACTCAGCTAGCAATCTCTCTTGTGCTTGCATTTCCTGTTCACTGACTAGATTAGATCCAAGCTCCTCATCAATCATTTCTCCTTTTCCTTTGTCAGCAGGCTCATGAGTAGAATCCGTACTTACAATAGGAACTTCAGAAGAAACACCCATGGAAGTATCATCAGTAACATTTTGATGAGTGTCTTCAGTAGTAACATTTGCATGAGGGTCCAAATTAAAATTCCTTCCAGCAACAAACACATCATTAGGATCTGCTGAAGGTGTAGAAGTAGGTTATGCTTGCACAGATGAAGCTTGACCAACTTCAGGAGCAATATCCATCATAGGAGTATCAGCAACAACATGCTCTTCAGTAGTTGCAACATCCACACTTTGCAACGTATCATTTCTCAAATATTGCCTTCTCCTCCTTCTAGAAAACAAAATTGGCTCCTTTTGCTTTACTAATTTAGCAACCATTGAAGCATTAGATTGTTGAGCCACATTAGCCAAAATATCAAGTGAATCCAAATTAGCATCCACTTGCTCTTCATCAGAAGAAACAACAAATCTCGTGTTGCTATTATGCCCAAGTTGTTCTTCCAAATCTTGAAGCTTTCTTTTTAAATCCACAATCTCACCACCAAGTGTAGATCTAGTTTCAAAGAAGCTCCCTTTTTAGATCTGCAACCTCTTGGACAGTCCTGTTGAGCAAATCATAGACAGAAGTAAGAGTAATAGGATCCTCAGCTCCACCAGCAGATTGCTCTGTGGTAATGGGAGCTTCATTGGACCTTTCAGTAGAAATATGGTCTTGCTCAAATATAGGAGAGCTTTCAACAACAGGCTCTCTAATAGGACTGGGTGTAGGCATTCTAGCAAAGTCAGTCTCAAACTCATCAGGAGCAACCTGAGTAGGTGGTGGACTAGATGTAGGCATGGGCAAAGGTGTAGATGGTGGTTGGTCAGGAGAAACATGTGTAGCTTCAGCAGTATTAGAAGGGCCCTCATCCATGGCAACTGATGGATTACCATCAGCAGCAACAGTAGTAGAGGGTGGAGAACCAACAACATTACCCTCATCAGCAGCCTCATTGCCTTGAGGCAACATAGCTGCTAGCAAAGGATGATGTTCCCCCTCATAATGAGTTTTCATAGAAGCAAACAGTTTAGAAGACAGAGCTCCTACGGGACAAAAAGCTTGGACTTGGGTTGTTATGTCTAACATCATTTGCAAAAACCTAGGGTACATTAAAAACTTATGCTTTTTTCTTTGAACACTTTCAACCATATTATCAAAAATATATTTAGAAAAATTATAAGTTAACCCCTGTGATAGACATACAATCCCACAACCCAATTGAGTAGAAAATTGATCCCATCCCCCTGACTTATTGCTAATACACTATAGTAAAGTGTGTACCAAAAACCTCCATGTAGGGCAAAGCTTGTTCTTCTGCCACATATCAGTTCTCGTGCCCTGATATCCCACATCTCTTAGTCCTTCAAGTATCTCCACATAATTAGAATGATAAACCCCATCGGCATCTTCCAACCTTAGTTGCCTCCTTATCAAATCCTCTGTTATAACATAATCTGTTCCATCAATCGTAGCTACAATCTCTGTGTCACTCCTTTTCACAGCAGATGTCCAAAATTGTGTAACCAATGATTCATATATTACTTCCGGAGAATGCGTTAAAGCATAATGAATCTTTGATCGCTTCAAGAACTCCACCATTGGTTCATATATTTCATGACCTTTTGCTTTTCCTAGATAAGCAACTTTGTTATGATCCTTCTTAATTTGAAGCGCCATTAGAGAATTTATGAGAGTGGGTTATGATTCACGCAATTGGAAGTGTGTTTAAATCAAGTGAGGTGGGAATCAGGTATTTTGAGCGAAGATATGTAAATTGGTTAATAATGGAAGTTACCTAATTGATGGTCAAATATATCGGAACTCATGTTGACCATATCTTGCGTGGAAAATAACTTCAACCAATTTCAAACTTAACACTTCAGCAGAAACAAGAGTCAAACTGCTGAAGAAGGTCAATCAGCAGAAACAACTCAAGTTGCTAAGTATCCTTCAGTAAATATCTTTTTACTGTGACGCCAACTCACATTAATTATCATAACACCTTGAATCCGTCTATAAAAAAATGCACACTTGACTCATATCAATTACCCCAATTATCCTCTCAAACCCTAATTTCTCCAAAAATACCACAATCATCAACAAAACCATGTCTACTAAACCAGAGGTTATTGATCCAACCTCCTCTCCATCATCCTCCTCCTCATCATCATCATCCAGTGATGATTTTCGCCAATTTTTATGATCTTCTTATCAAGATAAACCACTACCTTTGAAGTCCCCCTTTCTCTCTTCTTCTGAAGATGATAGTGTAGTGGATCCAAGTGAGTCTTCTAGTGATTCTGATGACTCCTCAAATCGTCTAGAGCCAAGTGCTGTGGTGATAGCACTTCCTGCTTCATCTCATATCGGTAAGGGAAAGGGTAAAAGAAAGATGGAGTGATTGCTTTATGGTGGAACGAGTAGATGGAACAACGGAATATTTCCATATCTCTCATCCATCTACTGTATTCATCTTCATCATCTTCGTTTTCATCAATCCATCCTTCCCATTTTGATCCTTAGCCTCTTCGTCGATCGGTCATGCATATCCAGCGTTTTGAATAGATGATAGAAGCTAGTATAGGTTTAGTAGATCTTGTATAGGAATGGTCTTATATTATCATATGAAGTTGATTGTAAGCTGTAAGCTGTAAACTGTTTCTTGAATGAATGAATGAACAATTTAACTTCAGTACATCTCTTCAGTAGAAATAGTTAGTTTACTTCAGTACTTGTCTTTAGTAGAAACACGTTAGTTTACTTCAGTACTTGTCTTCAGTAGAAACACGTTTGTAGCTTACTTGACCATATTCCAATTAACCAAACTTGGTGAACTTTATCTTATTTATGCATTCTACAACACAGACACAGAGAGACACACAAACCAAACCAAACAGACAAAACTAAAAGAACATTAGCTGGTTAGTGTTAGCAAACTAAAATATACACAAAAAGTTACAAAGTTTACAACATGAGGCATATGCCTCCCCTTAAAATTTGCAGTTAAGGGTTAAGCATCCCAATATTGACCACTAGGTGTAGAAACCTTGGTCCATCAAAATCCTTAGTCAACAAATCTGCCACATTATCATCAGTGTGCACCTTAACCACTTTTATCAAATGTTTGTCATATGCATGTCTTATAAAGTGGTGCCTGATTTCAATATGCTTAGTTCTACTGTGAAAAACTGGATTTTTAACAATGCATATGGTACTTTGATTATCAATAAAAATTGTTGTGTTCATGAAGTTAAACCCATAATCCAACAATTGATTTTTTATCCATAGTACCTGACCACAACAATTTGCACAGCTGAACATACTCTGCTTCAGTAGATGAGGTAGCAACAATAGTTTGTTTCTTGCACTGCCAAGAAATCAATCTTTTCCTAAGGAATTGGCAACCTCCAGGTTGTAGATCTTCTATCCGATTTGCACCAAAGCATAATCACGTCACTATATGCTTCCAAACTTAAGAGGAGACTCTTTTGGGTACCAAATACCTAAATGGGGTTGGCCTTTTAGATACTTAAAGATCTTTTTGACTGCATTAAGATGGGAAGCAAGTGGAGTGACTTGATGTCTAGAACAAGCACTCACAGCAAAGGTAATGTCAGGCCTAGAAGCTGTTAAATACATCAATGAACCAATCATAGATCTGTATAAGTGAACATTCACTGCTGGATCTGGTTCAAGGTTGTTCTTTGGTTTTGGAGCTTCATAAGGTGTAGTGGCAGCTCGACATTCTCCATATCAAACTTCTTCAATATGTCTCTCATATATTTCTCCTGATGTATAAAGATACCATCAGGTTTCTGCTGAACTTGTAAACCCAAAAGAAAGTAAGCTCCCCATAGCACTTATCTGAAACTATCCCTTCATCGACTCCTCAAACTCCTTGCACCAAGCTTCTTTTGTGGAGCCAAAGATGATGTCATCCACATAAACTTGCACAAGTATGATGTCTCGTGGAATTCTTCTTTAGGAAAAGTGTTTTGTCAATGGCACCTCTTCTATAACCGTGCTTCAGCAGAAATGATGAAAGCCTAGCATACCATGCTCTTGGTGCCTGATGTAGTCCATAGAGAGCTTTAACAACCTTGTAAACATGTTTAGGATGATCTGGTCTTCAAATCCTTTGGGTTGAGTGACATAAACCTCCTCTTCTATTTCACCATACAGAAAAGCACCTTTGACATCCATTTGATATACCATGAATCCCATGTAAGATGCATAGGCCAAGAAAATCCGAATGGCCTCAACTCTAGCAACAGGTGCAAATACTTCATCATAATCAATTCCTTCCTCTTGCCTGTACCCTTGAGCCACCAATCTTGCTTTGTTTTTAATCACAACACCCTTGCATCTCTCTTATTCTTCAAAATCCATTTTGTCCCAATGGCATACTTACCATCAGGTAATGGTACCAAGATCCAAACTTGCTGATTTTTGAATTGTTGCATCTCTTCTTGCATTGCTTCAAGCCAACTTGAATCTTCAAGAGCTTGAGTAACACTTGTTGGTTCCACTTGAGAAAGAAAACAAGCAAACAGAGAATGCTTAAAGTACGTGTGATTGTCCCTTTGCTGGTTTGAGACATAGGATAGAAAAGCAACCTATCCATATTTAGAACTTGTAAATCCTTCTAGTTCTAACAGGTGCTATAGGATCACCAATAACATTGGATTGAGGATGAGCAATGTTGACCCTCTTTGTACCAGTGGTGTTGACTTCAATAGATGTATCAAGATTAGTCACAGTTGGCTCAAAATCACTATCATAAGAAGGTGAGGTGAATATTCCACTTTGGGTTGATGGTTACCAAGATCTGAAGGACTTGGAAATCGCGTATAGGGTTCTCCAAAGTCTGTGGACACACGAGTAGGAATAGGATATTCTTCAGGAGAAACAGAAGCCCCTTCAAGAGAATCATGATTTCCACCGGTTTGTTTAGCAACCTCTTCATCAAGTATTTCAGCATCGAGGTTAGCTGCATACTCTTGCTTCTGAAGCCTAGCAAGATCCTCTGCATAGTGGGACTCATCTTCACACTCATCAGAAGTAACTTTAGAAGTATCACCTGCAAAATGATTAGGGGAGAAGGAAGGTACAATAATAGGTTGTTCATCATCCTCAAACTCACTATCTGAGTCAGCATCCATGGTACCTGCATTGTCAGTGGGAGACTTTGGTGTACCTGCATTTTGGTTAGCCACATGTCTAGAATAGCCCAAGTGATAACGCTGAAATTGTGCATGTTTTTAGTAGCGTTATCCGTGCTTTTATGTGTGTTATTTGGTTATAATCATATGCTTTTAATACTTAATCGTACAAAAGTGCGTTTGCTAGTTCATTTGTAGCCAAGTACAGGAAAGTGGAGAAAAGACGGAAAAAGAAGTAAAATATGAAGATTTCTCCATGTATGAAGAGTTCCCGACAAAAGCAAGACTTGTGGAGTATATTCGAGAAGATAAAGTCATCAATTTAGTGGTCCAAAGACTCAAGAATAAAGTTCAAGAAGGAAAACGAGAAAAAATGAAGAAAAGAAGCTTAAACGAAGTCATATTGGAAGACTCGTTGTTCCCGACACACCTTCACCATTTTGGCCATAACTTTTGCATACGGACTCCGTTTGACCCTCGGTTTGTGGCCACGGAAAGCTAAGAGAAAGATCTACAACTTTGGTGCTTATGATTATTTGTCAAATTGCTCCAACCGTTCGGTCGAGCCCCGTAACCGATCCGGTTGGAGAGCTGTCAAGAAGACCAACCGATTCGGTTGGAGCCCAACCGATTCGGTTGGAGGGCCTGTTTCAGCCACTTCTTCATCAATAAGAGTCCTAGCAAGTTCCAATCATGTTCCAAACAATTCTAATCCCTTCTCCATCCTTCTCATCCCTTTCACCCACCACTCATCTCTAGGTGTGAAATTCGATCCTCCACCCTTAAGGACGAATTTCCACCTAAAACAACATCCCTCTCTCAACTTACCTTCACCAAAGGTGTGAAATTCGATCCTCCACCCTTAACGACGAATTTCCACCAACTATTCTATCCCAACTTGTGTGTAATTCTAGCCTCCACCCTTAAGGACGAATTTCCACAAACCTATCTCTCCCAAAAGACCACAAACCTCTGCCATTTCCAGAAGTATGCTTGGTTAGAAGTTGTAGTTGATTGGAGGCTTGAAGGAATGCTATAATCCTTCACCCTGCCTAATGTAATCTTACTTTGGGTAAATCCTTGTTACTTTTATGATGTTGAATTCTATGATTCATGTTTTGTTCTTTGGTTGTGTTGATTATGTGATTCTTGTGATGTGTTCTTTTCTTGTGAATGTTGTCTTTATACTTGTTTATTTCATATGAGAACTTGTGATAAAAGGATGTTTGGATAATTGTGGTGTTTGTTTGGAATATGTTGATAACATCATATTTGGTTGAATTAGAACTTGTTCTTGTTTATTGTTTTGGTTGATCATTGTTGAGTTCAATGGACGAAAGTATTCTTAACAATGGTTAGTTTCAATTCATTAGTGACAAATGATTTTGGTCTTGTACTTTGTGACGATTGTGCAAGAGAATTAATAAACATAACAAGTAAAGGTTTAATTTGGATTAAGGCCGAAAGGAATCTTTTGAATATGTGTTCTCATTATCTTTCAAGTAAATGGAACTTTACAAATTAATAACATCAAAGTCTAAGGCCGAAAGGGATTCTTTGTTGTTGTTGGTATAAGGCTCATGACATGACCACTTGATTGAGGCTTTTGCACATTTGATTTATAAAACACTAAACTATTATTATAGGTTCTATCTTGATAATATGTTTTCCAAACTAAACATCCTAATATCCTTGTGATCATTTGTCTAAACATGTATGTTCTTTGTGTGCTTGTTCTTAGTGGTTTGATCTGTGACAATCATAACCACGACCTTGATACGTGCTTGTTCTTATATTGCTTTTCTTGTTGGTTTGATATGTGACAATCATAACCATCAACTTGTTACTTGCTTAAACAAACAAACGACACTTGTAGTGCAACCAAGTCTCTTGGGACGACCTTGATTTACCATATACTATACTACAACTTGACTAGGGTATACTTGCCCGAATGTGTTCCTAGTTAACCGGTAATTCTTGTTTACAAATTTAAAACCACGACGAAGCACATCACCAAGTAATCAGTTAAGTAATCCAAGTCAAAAGACCAAACATATCCTTGACCTTGCACATTGGGCTTATCTTCTAGATACCTCAGGTTAAGTGTCTCCACAATCTTTCTAGCATTCAAATTATATACCCTATAAGCCTTACTATGAGCCGAATAACCCATAATATACCCCTCATCAGCTTTCTCATCAAATTTACCCAATGGATCACTTGTGTTCAAAATGGTCACTTGACACCCAAATGGTTTGAGGTAATGTATAGCAGGAACTTTCCTAGTGAGAAGTTCATAAGGTGTCTTGAAATGAGTTCTAGTAATGGATACCCTGTTCATTACATAACAAAAGCTGTGGCCAACTGCTTCATCCAAAACATGGTAGGTAATTTAGAGTCTGCAAGCATAGATCTTGTTGCCTCTATTAGGGTCCTATTCTTTCTTTCAGCTACCTCATTTTGTTGTGGGGTTCTTGGAGTGCTATAGTCCCTTTTTATCCCTTTAGACTTGCAAAGTTCTATTAAAATAACATTCTTGAACTCTGTCCCATTATCACACCGAATACCTTTAACCTTTTTGTTCAACTGGTTTTCAACAAGGGTAATGAACTCTTTCAACACTGGAGATGTTTCATCTTTAGTCCTCAAAAAGAATACCCAACAAAACCTGATGAAGTCATCAGTGATTACCAAACAAAAATACTTGTAATCAATACTTCTGACTTGGGTTGGACCAAAGAGATCCATGTGTAGCAACTGTAGAGGTTCTGAAATCAAGCTCACTGCAGTAATAGCTTTGTATGAGGCTCTGCATTTCTTTCCTCTGTTGCAGGCAACACAATTATGTTCATTGGTGAAAACTTTGGAAGGAAGTCCTTCAACTAGACCAAGTTTTGACAGTTTGTTGATGGTCTTGAAGTTCACATGAGCCATCCTTCTATGCCATTTTGTAGACTCATCCAGGGATGCTTTAGCCACCAAACAAGTTAGATCACCTTCTGGTTGAACATCATTTAAGTTGAATGTGTATAGATTGTGATTTCTAAGGACTCTTAGCAGAATTGATGTATCTGGTAGTTTGAAGTCTTTAGATAGCACAAGACATTCATCCTCAGAGAAGAAAACTTTGTTCTTGGTGTCACATATTTGTGAAACTGAGAACAAGTTGAAGTGTTGCAGTTCCTTGACATAGAACACATTCTCAAAATCCAGTAAATGTGTTTTGATGGTGCCTTTCCCAGTGATTCTACCATCACTTCCACCAAAAGTCACATTGCCTCCTCCTTCTATGGGTATGAAGTTATGCATCATATCTCTGTTTCCTGACATGCTTCTGGAACAACCACTATCAACAATGTCAACTTCCTTGTGCTTAAGAGGATGATCCTACAACAACAACAATAATATATACACAATATTAGTACACTATAGAGGCTCAAGTCATTACTGACTTGAACCTGCCTTGTGGATCATTAGAGCAATGCCATGCAGATGTATAAGATCCACCATTGTTCTTGGGTTTCCATTGAAATTTAGGTCCCTTTTGATTCCAAGAACAACCTGCTGAGGGCTTCACAGCAGTATCCCGATTTCCCTTCCCAGCATTCATAGAGTCAACCCAACCAGGCCAATAACCATTTTGAAAATATGAACTTGTTGGTTTCACATAAGGTCTAGCAACAGATCTTCTCCAAGGAAATGGAGAAGGTTTAGTTGCTTGTGGAATATAAGAAGGTATATCATTAACATTAGTCCACATTGGTCTAGGTTTCTTTTGACCAGCACCTGCACCCATTCTTTGCTCATGAAAATCACAATCCTTAATCAAATAAAATTTGCTTCCACAAACAAAACATGTCTTCTTTTTAGAAGATTTATTCAAAGAAAAAGATGTTCTATTACATGCAAAAGCATTCAAACCACAAGAATTAACAGAATTGTTTTTAACAAACTTAAAAGTATTATTGTGCAAAGAATTAAAAGACAAGTCTTCAGGAGAAACTGTCTTGGAAGTTGATTCCTCAGCAGCAACTCTAAAAGGCTTGTAAGCAGTCTTGGGTGTAGGCTTGGGCAAAATCTTGGGAAGGTCTGACTTGTCATTTGAATCACACTGGGTAGAAGAAGTAGACCCTTTGTCAGAGGACTTGTCACTGTCACAACAAGAGACAAAGTCAGTAGATGAAGAATCAGGGTCTTTGCCATACAGATGGTGTGATCCATCAAAGTCAATAGTGATGGATAGGTCAATGGGCATATGTTCACCTCTAATAGGTCCAGGGACAGCATGTAGATCACCTTCTTTTACAAAATTAGCTAATCCTGCTGGTGTAGATTTACGTGTGTCATCCCTAGCTTCTATCCCTACATACTTCTTAAAGCCTAAACCTATCGCAGTATTAGGATTTTGACTAGCATAGATGTGACTAGCTAACTTGTTTCCATTCAATAACCATTCTTTATGCCTAGCAATTTCCTCATCTAGTTTTTCTTTTAGCACTTTGTTTTCAGACACTACATCAGCTTTTTCTTTTTCAGTGCGTTTTAAATCAATTTTAGTACATTCTAGATCACTTTCTAACACCCTTATCTTTTCATCATAAGCCAATTGATTCTTTTGAAACCAAACTTTTCGTCTTTCTAATGTTTTTAAAGCCTGTTTATAAGCTTCAACTTCAACATAACATTCATTATATTTAGGTTTCAATTCATCATAGGCTTCTCTAAGTTCATTATAATTTTCACTACAACCAAAAACACACTTATGTACCTGAGAGATGCCCATCAAGGCGACTTGATCACGCCTATCCTCTGAAGTACAACTTGCCAGTAATCCAATATTGTCTGAACTAAGACCTTCCACATGCTCATGCAGCTTCCAATCAACATGGTCATCCACAGTGACAAGAGCAGAGGAGGCTCCAGCCTTTGAAGTTCCAGCTTCCTTTTGAATCTGCTGATATGAAGAATATCTCATCTCATCACCAGCTTTCCTATCCTTGCACTCTCTTGCGAAGTGACCCATCTGTCCACAAGTAAAGCACTTGACCTTACTTTTGGTAAATCTTGCTGGATCCTTTCCCTGGAAACCAAACTTCCTTCCAGACTTACTCTCAAACTTTTTGATGTTTAATGAGAGCATGGCCAGTTGCCACCTCAAGTTCATCTCTCTCATCTCCAATGGATCCACCTGTTCAAGATCCTCATAGGCTAGTTGCTGCTGAACATCATAATCAGCAACAAAAGAGTGAATCACATCTTCCAAAACACTACTAGACTTAGGCTGATAGCTTGATGAAGTGGTAGTGTAGGATGATGATACTGATGAAACAGGGCTTGGAGCATGAGTCACCCTATTTGATGAGGCCCCTACAAATGCTGTTTGACTAGGAGTGGATGAACGATAAGGACTTCTCACATCAGGCTCAAGAGATTTAAGTCTGTTGTACAATTCATCAAAAGTGACCATATCCAGCCCACCTTTAGCCTTGAGGGCAATGCTGACTTGCAACCAAGATGTGGGTAAAGATCTTAAGAACTTTGAGTTGCAGTCATCATTATCTGGCTTTGCCTTCAGCTGATTCAATTGACTTAATATCTTATGAAACCTGTCGTACCCCTTGTGGATACCTTCATCTTCAGAAATTTGGAACTCTTGAAACTGTTGTTTCAACATTGACTTCCTCATTCTCCTAGACTCTTCATTCCCACCAAACCTAGCCTTAATTGCTAACCATATTTCATTAGCATCCTGCATGTAGTGAAAATCACCCAAGTGATCCTCAGGTATAGCCTGAAGAAGAATGGTTCTCACTTTGTGCTCTCTTTGAACAACCAGTATCTCATCAGCAGATTTGGGAGGAACAATGGTAACATTACCATCAGATCGTCAGTTCTCTTCAAACTGTTCCCCTTTTTCACAATTTCCCAGAGATTCCAATCAATGTTGGAGATCCAGTTTTGCATCTTCATGGCCCATAAATCATATTCCTCCTTCTTTAAATATGGGAACTTTGCATTGTTGTTAGAAAGACTGAGTTGTTGCATTGATGTGTTATTATTGTTGTTGGTGACCTCAATGTCAACGTCTGAACCAGGCATGTTGAATGTTGTTTTGGTTGTAAGGGTGTGCAGAAAAGATTGTTCTTAGTATTGTAGAGACTCTCCCGAGGCTCTGATACCACTTGTTGAAACAAAGACCTTGATAGATCTTATGAGCACTCTTAGATCGTTAGTAAAACTTATGTAATCACAAGCTCACTAAAAGACAATCTCTATAACTTGTATTCAAGCGAAATTTAAACACAAAAACAAACACAAATAACTAAGAACTCTTTGATCCTCTATGGATCTTTTAATAATACTAAAACTTTGTTTTTTATCTCATCCATAAATCATACTATTGTGTTCCTTTTATATTCAAGGAACCCTAACCCGTTTCCCAAGAAACGTATAAACATAAAACTAAATATGATATACATTATCACTTCCTAATAAAGCTCTTGTATATCCTAACTAAATCTAAAATATACGGAATATCTATATCCGCAGAAACCAATTATACTATAATATAACTTCAGTAGAATTCCTTCTTCAGCAAAATCCTTACTCTTCAGCAGAATCCATTCAGCATTAACTTCAGCAGAATCTCTACTTTGCATAATTCCCAACATGCAGTGGTAAACATTACTCATTAATGTCACATCATCGTACTCTTCTACCATTTTTTTCTAACAGTTTACATATCAGTGATCATTATCTACACATTGTTTAGAATAAAAATAAAAAAAAATTTGCACTATGTGTTGCTCGGCCTCATGATCACGAGCCACATCTTTTGATGGTCTTTTTTACATTAAAAATGATTTTGTATATATATCACTTCAAAGATGCAAAATTACATGTGGAGTTTGTTTTGAAAAATTAAGTTAGTATAACTATTCCTAATGAGGATGATAGCGGTTATACTACAGCAATCATTAAAGTTTAATATGAATAGATGCCTCCTCATTGTGGTGATTGTAAATCTTTTGGGCATGTTTTGATTGAATGCCCAAATCATGTTAAGGAAGTTGTTTGCAGCAATACTAGTGTTAATGCTAATGTTTCCAATACTTTTGATAAGGACGATGAGGGTTTTATCGAGGTTAGCAATCACAAGGACAAAGGAAAGAAGATTGGGGTTCAAAAGCCTCAGAATAATCCGTTTCGTGGTATTGATGTAGGTAAAGGGGCTAAATTTAACCCTTCAAACCCTAAGCAGAAGTATGTTCCTGTCTCCAAGAAGTTGGATGCTAGTAAGGAGAAAATCACCAAAGAGGCAAGTACGAGTGAGACGAAAATTGCTACATCGAACCAATTTGATGCCCTTGATATGAACGATACTGATGAGAATGGTATTCCTTATGCATAAAGTGTTTCTCCTAACGATGGGGATAGTAAGGAGGCAAGTACGGGGACGAATATTGCTATATACTACTCTTATTGTTGAGAAAATTAGAAAGCTTGAAAAGCTTATTATTGATGGGAAAGTTACTCTTGTGGACGATGAGTGTAAGCCTCTTAAAAAGGTGCAGGTTGAGGCTACTAAGCATAGTTGTTCTTCTTCTCCATGTACTTCTTCCAAAAAGGTGGGCAACCCATACTCTGAAGTGGGTGAAGTAGTTGTTATTGATAGTGATGAGGATGAGGTACTTGATCCGGATAATGATATGGCAAAGTTTCTTGCATCTTCTAGTGGCTACCATGAGCTTGAAGATTATTTTGATGATGATTATGTTGCTCAGGTCTACGATTACCAGGGCGACTGGATATTTTTTGTGGCCTGTATGATGTCAAGCTTCAAGGTTGTGGTAGGAAGGGTGTGTTTGTTTCATTAAGATGTTTTGGGTCTGAATCTGACTACCACATCTTACTGGTAAGAGGTGGTTATAAAGTCTGAATCTGAATGAAATAATGTTGTTTGTTTTTTTATAATTGTCTGAATGGTTTTAATTGTCTATTTTTAAATATATATTAAAACAATACGATGAATTAGTAGCTTGAATATATCTTTAAAGATAAATATTTTGAAAAAAAATTCCAATCTTGAAATTCACAAACAGACACGGTTTCGGTGCACACTTTTTCAACAAACAAGTTACGGTTAACAATCTTTCTCGAGTTACGGCTAACACTTTATGCCCAATGTTTAACTCTAATACTACTCAAAATTATACTTGACAATTATACACATAAACCATCAATATACTCCTAAAACATAGGCCTAATTTTTTATGAGTCAAAAAAATATAAAGCCCAAATATAGTTGAACATGTCATAACATAAATGTATGTATATAATATAATACTAAACAAATGCAACCCTAAACCTAAGCTACACTTATCAATATGCAGCCACCACTTTTCTTTTCACTTTCTCAAACCAAAACGCAGTCACCATCACTCTTGTTCTTTCTCTTTGAAAACAAAGAACCAAATTCTTGTTCTTCAAATCCAAACAAGAACTATCACAAATCATTATAACACTCTTTTCTTTTCCTTGACCCACAAAAATAAACAAGAACACAACTCATGAAAAAAAATCTATGATATCCGTTCTTCAACCACACCAAAATCAGTACCAAAACCCATGGTGATTTATTCAACTAAAGATCTTGTTGTGGTTTCGAACGTGTGATCTTTTTTTTTTTTATCCAAGATGGATGGATGATGGGTATATGAGGTTAAGTGGCAATCAAATATTACCACCACATCTTACTGAGTAAGATGGTCAACATCTTACCGCATCTGACCGGAGAAAAAAAACAAACGACCACTTTCTGTTACCGCGTCTGACTGGTAAGTGGTAAGAGGCGAGTTAGACCTTTTTGTAAAAAACAAACACACCTGAAGTAATTTAATATTTGATAGGTCATAACAGTGGCATGTCTTTCTTATGCAGTGATTTTAGTTGTTGAACATTTGGTGCTTGTTCAATGCCTATGTAACTGGTCAAGATGAGAGACTCACTCTCATCCATTATACTTAAACATTTTTTTGACGTAATATATTTACCAGGGTGATCCCCTTTTACCTAAAAAAATATATATCCAAAGCATGCATAAAAATCATTGTATTATATGTATCAAAAACTTATAATAAAAATATATATGTAATTATTCACATTTATAGGGATACATATGCAATTCTCCCTAAAAAAAAGAAGTCAATATTGTTGGTCCCATGATTTTGGTAAAACATGTGTATACTTAAAAAGTTTAACAATCAAGTTTTACACAAAACTCATTTGACAACAATAACATCATTCGTACTTTTCAATACATATAATTCTCAATAAAAATGAACAAAAGAATTTCAAGTGATAGTTTTGGAGCACTTTCTCAATTAAATAACAAATGAAACTCTCAAAAAAATAAATCAAATCTTGCTAGCTTAACTTAATATTTAAGGAAAGGAAGATACTTCCACTATAATATATTTTGAATTTTTTTTAAGAATCTCTAACTTCTCTTTTGACTAACATTCGTTTATATGAGATGATAATATGAAGTCATATGTTGTAGTGGGTTGCGTGTCAAGCATTTGTTAGACGTAAAAGTGAAGATCATAGTATAGGGTCTCTTATGTAATTTATCTATTCTTGTAATGTTCGGTTATGTATTTGTATGTATAAATACCTCTCCTAGTATTTTAAACTAGGTGCGACACTCATTATGAAACAAACATTTTCTCTCATTTTCAATAGGTGAATTATTCCTGAATTTGGAAGGGAAATGTTTGCATAGACGATGTAGTGAAATAAGTTATGGATGATATTAGGTTTCTCTAGCTTTCCAAGGTTCCAAGGGAATGATTGCACATTTTCTATTTTGCATTTTTCACATAAATTTACATCATCAACTAAATAGTTTGCAAATATCATTAACTTGCATTAGATGGAGTGCGTGTGCTCAGAGTTTTGGCTCAAAAGCCTGAAGAATTTAAATAAAAGGCAAATGATTGAAAAAAGTATCATACTTGTCATCGTTTGTTTTTGTGGGTAGCGAATAATTTTTTTGCCTTTGTGGGTATTTTTCTTTAAAATTCATCATTTTTAGGGTATTTTGCAAAAAATTTGGACATTTTTGCCCCTCTTAGCTAATAGAAAAAAAAAAATTCCCGAAGGGCAAAAATGTCACATAGTACCCTAAAAAGGATGAATTTGAAAGAAAAGTACCCACAAAAGCAAAACAATTTGTTCGCTACCCACAAAAGCAAATGGTGGCAAGTAGGGGTGTCATTCGGGTCGGGTCGGTCGGGTTCGGGTCAGTCGGGTCGGGTCGAAGTCGGGTCAAGCCAAAAAATAATATACCCGAACCCGACCCTATTTGAATTCGGGTTGGTCGGGTTCGGGTCAAATCGGGTCGGGTCAAGTCGGGTTCGGGTCAAGTCCATTTATATAATTCTAGAATTTAATTTCTTAAATTTAGTAACCAAACGTTATGAATATAATGTCTATTGGTTTTTAAAAGGTTATTATATTCATACCAGTAGAGCAATGCACTAATACATGCATTTTATAGTTGGATTTACACATTTTCTTTTTGTAATGCATTTTGTTTTCAATCTGAGGTCAATTATATAGAATGAAAATGAATATAAAACAAAATATATGAAGCAATATATGTTCATGCACTAATTTGGACCTTTCAATTAAATAAAGATTGGGAAAAGTTAAAAAAAAAAAAAAAAAAAAAAAAAAAAAAATTCGGGTTAGTCGGGTCGACCCGAACCCGAATTTTCAAATATTTTGAACCCGATACCCGACCCTAGTTCGTACTCGGGTTAATCGGGTTGACCCGATTGACCCGAATTGGATTTTGGACCCGAGTAACCCGACCCGAATATCCTTCGTCGGGTCCGGGTCCGGGTCGGGTCGGGAAATATGACACCCCTAGTGGCAAGTATGGTACTTTTTACAATCATTTGCCCTTAAATAAAAAAATAACAGTTGCTTCAACAATGAGGCGAGCTATTTTATATCCAAATTCTTTTATGTTGAATGGCAATGTGCATCCAGCCTTGAATTTAGGCCATAATGAGAGGGCCATTTGAGCCAATATTTTCAATAATTTGTGGCTTTTGTTTTTAACCTTTCTCTACTCACAGACAAAGTCCTAAAAGTAAAACCGACTCCAAATATTTTCAATAACGAGTTGAGCGTCGGTCCGTCGCGTTGCGACGGGACGTTGTAAATTTGTAGTTTTGAATATTTTGATATCTTTCGGGAGAATTTTAATCTAGTAGTTTTGTTAATGTTTTATATTTATATGTTGCTACATTTTAATAGTGTTGCCAATGTTATGTTGGCATATTTTAATAGTGTTAACATCTTAGCCTGGCAATGACATTTTAATATTACAAAACTTATTAGCTATTGCAAACATAGTACATGAATTTGGTAACGTAAAACAAATATTAGCTAAAAACCCTTGAGCACATACCTAGATGGCTGACACCTGTTTGTCTTACTACTGTAGCATTCTTACTATTATCCGACAATAGTGTTTAAGCCTTTTTTTTTAACACTAAACATGGCCCAAAGCATGGACGTGGACCAACCAACACGGATAACCTTAGTGACTACAACTTCGGGCTAACAAAATCTGACGTAATACTGGGCTAACTGAAATGGGCCGTGTGTACTGTTCACGGAACGGCATCAATAAGAAATCGATTACTAACCTCGAGATCATCATCAATATCCTTTTGATTTTGCATATCCATTATTTCTGTTTCCTTCCTGTTGTGAAATACAAACTTGTTTTGGGTTGTTTATATAGGTGAAATACGAAATATTGAAAAAACAATTTTCCCGCCCATGAAACAATGAAATGGTTGGCGCAGTGTGAAAAATGAAAATACATTGAAGTCAAAATTGAATAGTTACCATGCAAAGATATCATGCAACAAATACATTGAAATCAAAATAAATACTTTCCATGCAAGAATAGTTGCCAAAGAAACATGAATTTTGCCCATGCTATGCACTTTCCACTATTTCACTTTTTCAATATTAACTTGTTGATATTTTCTTATTTTATGTAGTAAAGATAAAGATAAAGATATAGATATGTATTCATTAGTATAAATAATTAGACAAAGCAAACAAATGTGCTATGCATTAATCATCAAATGCTTCAATCTCGATCACTGATTCATATGGAAATTGTTGTAATCCATCACTCTTGTTATCTTGAAATCACCCCATCAAAACTAAAACCATTATCGTTATCAAGTTTTCACCACCGTCATATGGGTATTTTTATTCTTCCGGAAACATTCGAATCAGTTTCTAACTCATATTATGTCCCATGCTCATCATCACCTCATCGTTTTTATTTAGTAGTGTGGATAATTTTGTGTGGGGATTGTGATAAGAATCAACTGATATTAACTAAATGTTGCTAGGAGTTATATACCAAAATGATAAATGAAAGCTAGCATTTATTGTAAGAAAGTATATCGTAAAAAATTAATTCATTATAATTAGCTGCCAACTAAGAATGTAGTAACAAAAGAAAGTCTAGAAGACGTTATAAACCGAAGTAATTGTGTGTTTTAAAGTTTTTTTTAATTAGCTAAGATAATTAGTTGATCATTTTAAGTTTCACATTTCTCTCTCATTTGACTATTTTCAACTTTCAACATTTCAACTTTCAATATTTCACATTCCACTTTGACCTTTTTTCCATTTTATATAGTATAGATATAGAAGAAAGTCTAGAAGACGTTATAAACCGAAGTAATTGTGTGTTTTAAAGTTTTTTTTAATTAGCTAAGATAATTAGTTGATCATTTTAAGTTTCACATTTCTCTCTCATTTGACTATTTTCAACTTTCAACATTTCAACTTTCAATATTTCACATTCCACTTTGACATTTTTTCCATTTTATATAGTATAGATTTGGCAGCCGTAGTATTCACCATTTCTTTAACCCAATTTTATAGAGTTATAATAACTGTATTTGTATTTAACTTCATTCAGGGCCATTTTTAGGGCATATGCAGACCCCCAAAATTCCAAGAATAATTAGGGCCACAATTGATAGACTACTTAGTTCTATAAAAAATACCTCCTCCGGTCCACTTCAAGTCCATTTGAGCCCGTGTATTATCCCAAAAACTACAATAAACTTATAAACATTTGAGCCTTCGTTTTTTTTTGTTCGTTTAACACTCCTTCGAATGTTTTTCTTGCCTAGTTTTTTCCTCCACTTAATTTCTTTTGTTGTATCTGTTCAAATTTTAAATTTAAAATGTTGTTGGCATGAACTATTTGTAGATTGAATGAATAGATATTATACAATTCAATATGTGATGTTGAGTCATTTCAAGATTTAGGAATTAATGTTATACCAATATCGGTAAAGTGCAAGCTTTTTCTTGTCGTTGTTTACATTTTATATTATTTTTCTGTATTTGTAACCACAATTTATTTTAACATTTTGAGTTTAAGAGGATGATTTTTTTATGTTTTTCTAAAAAAGGGGCCTTTTTTTAATTGGCACGGGGCCTTTGAAATTAACGGCGCGGCCTGGGCTATATGTGGGACTATACTTGAAGTTGTATATGTGGCTTTTTGTGGTTGAGATATTTGTAAAATTTTGTGTTTTCGATGTATTATAAGTTGAAACTTGATTGTTGAAATGTCGGAAAATATTCACTTTTGTGTTGTGTATATCATCTCTCCTCTATATATTGATGAGTCAAATGCAAAAGATGTGTGAAGCCAAATGACCAGGTGGGTCGGCTGTCCCTTAATCGGTGCAAGCCCATATGTTGGACCTTGTCTAGAACAGCGTGTGGGCCTAAATGCTATAAGTTTGGTAATTTTGGGCTTGGGTCGGGTTATTAAACATACCATAAAATGTGTTCTCATAAAAGCAAAACCAACTACAATACATATCTTTAAATCAAGCATATAACTAAAAATGCAAACTACAATAGGCACCGATTCTAACAAGTTTGAACTTTTGGACAAAAACAAAAAAACTCGTGACAAAATATATTGAATGTCATTAGGGCGCAAAACCGAGGGACAACACACCCGTGTAATAAAAGGAAATGGGCAGTTGCTACAAGTATACGCAAAAAAGAAAATAATAATAAAAAAAAAAACAAAAAAAAAAATCATAATCCATCAAAAAAGTATCACATGGGTCTTTATGTTAGCTTATTTAATAGGCTTATGAGCTTCTATAAAACTTGAAAATCCCCAACCTACTTATTTCTAACTTTTGAGCTTATTACGTTGATCTTTTGGCTTATATAAGTTCATAAGCTCAAGCTAATAAGTTTGCAAGCCTCAAAACATGAGCTTTGCGTGAGCAAAATGTTAGTTGTATTTGATAAGACAATATACAAATAAGCACCCCCAATAAGTTTAACAAAAAAAGGATCCGGCATGTGCTTAACGATTGCCATTTTATGGATGAAAATAATACTAAGTCTAAAATTAAATAGAGTGTAACATATGAATAGTAAAACTCATTTCCATTCAGAGCCTAAGGTATCATAACCACATAACACCAAAGAAGTACCGTTGCCTTAGCGCGACATCAACTTTAACGTTTCAACATTTAACACCCAAAAATCACCCCTTATCATAACACCCCATAACCCCCCCTTGTTTAGACCCCCCCCCCCCCATTTTTATTTTCTTTATCATTTTTCACACAAACTTATTTTGTATACATTAAATAAATATACAACTAACATTTAATAAAAATTACAAAACTAAAAAGAAAAGAAAATTAAAATAACGCTACGTTCAAATGTACCCAGCCCACTTGCATATTCTTTCCAACAGCCCAATATTAACTTAAAAAAAATAAAAAATAGAACCCTAGTAACATAAACATCATCTTGCCCATCACACACACCCTTAGGTCTCAACACACCAAAACACCAACTCTCCAATATAACCGTCTGGGGTGGAAATGTAATTATTTTTTCTTTTGTGCGTTTCCATCTACGTTGCCACAACAACCTGCAGCAAAACGGTCTTGAAAATAAAGGGGGCGGTACCATAACGCCACCCAACACGATGCCACCTTAGCATAACGTCGAGCCGGGTGTTATGGTACCTTAAGCTCTCAGAGCATATGCAGTGTTGAAACAAAGACCTTGATAGATCTTATGAGCACTCTTAGATCGTTAGTTAAACTTATGTAATCACAAGCTCACTAAAAGACAATCTCTATAACTTGTATTCAAGCGGAATTTAAACACAAGAACAAACACAAATAACTAAGAACTCTTTGATCCTCTATGGATCTTTTAATAATACTAAAACTTTGTTTTTCAACTCATCCATAAATCATACTATTGTGTTCCTTTTATAGTCAAGGAACCCTAACCCGTTTCCCAAGAAACGTATAAACATAAAACTAAATATGATATACATTATCACTTCCTAATAAAGCTCTTGTATATCCTAACTAAATCTAAAATATACGGAATATCTATATCCGCAGAAACCAATTATACTATAATATAACTTCAGTAGAATTCCTTCTTCAGCAGAATCCTTACTCTTCAGCAGAATCCATTCAGCATTAACTTCAGCAGAATCTCTACTTTGCATAATTCCCAACAATCCTCCCCTAAACTGGAATTTGACTAGGTTAAGTTTCAGTTTCTTGATAGATCTTACATCATAATCAAGAGGATTGTAGTTGAACCCCAGCAGCAAAGAACCAAAACAATTACATCTCTATGAGGACAAATCTTTAAATCGTCAGATCTTTGCAGCAACAAATGACAAAATGTACATCAAAACATATTAGTTTCATACTATTCTCATCACATCCAGGTGTGTTAACTCCTGTGAGAGGTGAATCATTGAAATTAATGGATTTGATGTCTCTTTACCAATAGCCATTACTACTGGAGTAGCCAAATGTTTGAGTTCGAAAACTATGGTACACTGATAACCATCTGATTTACTAGCAAATCAGCAACTATGAACGGATTTGACATGTCTTTACCTGTAGCCGTTTGCTCAGGACTAGTCAATTCTTAGGTAGAAAGAATCCCCTTGGTGAATTGATTACCAAATATGGTATGCCACTGCCTTTACCACAATCCATATACTTGTGGGCTAGCCAATTCTTGGATTCCAAAAAGGAATAAACCATGGTGAATTGATGACCATACAACTCTCAGCAATTAAGCATGGATGGTTGCATACCCTGTGATTTTGAGCAAACCATTACAGCTATCAACAGATTTGATGTGTCTTTACCAAAGCTGTACCCTTTGGACTAGCCAACTCTTTGACATACACAAAGTACATCTGGTGAGTTGATAACCAGTAACATAGAAATGTACAACAAATCTGCAAGCAAAGTTAGTCAAACAAGAAATATACATAGATTTTTTTTAACTAATAAAGAAACAAATAAAGAAAACAAATAATACAAATAATACAACAAGATACCAGACTTAAGAAGATGCTAGATGTTGCTGAAGTTGAGTCTTAATCAATCCAATCAATTGTTCAGCATGTAACCTATCATTCCCAACTGGATCAGGAGGAACCTCTAGCTTCTTTTTAAGCATACTTCGCATCAAGTTCACAGACAACGGATAGATCTTATCAGAGAACATATAAACAATCATTCCATTCTGTGTCTCCACCACATGCACACAAGGCATAGGATAAAATCTCCAAGTCTCAACCTTCCACCTATGTGAATTCTTCCAAACAGAATACCCTTTACCATCTGAAGATTGAGAATCAAACATAACTTGAAGATCACCCAACAAATATAGACCAGAACCCTGTGGTGAATGATTAGCATAATGCTTAGTGACAAGGCCATACAGTGTATTCAAATCTTGCCTATCAACCATATGAAAGATTTCCTTCAAAAAGTTATACTGCATAGAAGAATTATCCAGCCTAAAAATGGTGTTAAGCTATCCAGCAGTCAAAGTCCAAGCAGTCAACACATCATGAGATCCTTCATGAAAAGCATCAGCAGATCCTTCTTTAATAAATGTTGAATCAGCAGCCTTTAGATCCAAAGAATGATCTCTGAGTGACTTATGAATCCTAGATGTATATGTCCTATCTGATCGCACAGATCTCCTTAAAGTAACATGTATCCTTTTAGCCATCCTTTTCTTCCTCCTACCTGGTATATAAATTCCCATAGATACAGATGATGGTACTTCCTCAGATTCATCAGGGACATCTTTAGCATGAGTAGAAGAAGTAGAAGGAGACTTAATTGAAACAACACCACGCAAGGCATACATTCTTTCAGCTACTTCTCTGGCCTTCTTTGATTTAGCAGCTACTTGTTCAGCTTGCTTACCCAACTCTTCTCCTACTTTATCAACAGGAGAAATACTAGGAATAGAAGCATTCATATCCTTTGAATCCAAAGATGTAGTAGCCACACTATGTACTGCTTTAGAAGAAACAACATGTGGTTCAACAGATTGAACCCTTTCAGTGGAATGTATAGCTTTAGTAGATGCTTCAGTAGGAACAACAGAAGAAACCATCTTAGGTGTAACATCATCAAATGAATCTACAATCTCAACTTGCTTGGGTCTCTTTGCCGTTGGAGCATATGCACTATCAGCAATCCTCTTCAAATTGGAAGGTGGAATGATCTGCATATACTTTTTCTTCTGAGCGACAGTTTGTGGTCTTTCCCTTTTTGCTTTCTTTTTCTGAGAAGCAATTGCTCTTCTTTGTGCAGCTGCAGCTTGCTTCCTCTGTTGACCAAGAGCCACCATCTGTGTAGCAAAGTTCTCACTATCAAAATTTGCTCCTAAGATACTTTGTGCTAGAGTAGAATTTGATGCAGCTTGATTAGTGTAAGTATCCCATTGCTCATCAGTTAACTGAGTGGCCATTGCATCAATTTCTCTTTGTCTCTCAGGAGGCAAATTGGTAGAAAACTAAGCTTGAAGCATTTGAGCCAATGCTTGACTCTTCGTGATATTCTCACACTCAGCTAGCAATCTCTCTTGTGCTTGCATTTCCTGTTCACTGACTAGATTAGATCCAAGCTCCTCATCAATCATTTCTCCTTTTCCTTTGTCAGCAGGCTCATGAGTAGAATTCGTACTTACAATAGGAACTTCAGAAGAAACACCCATGGAAGTATCATCAGTAACATGTTGATGAGTGTCTTCAGTAGTAACATTTTCATGAGGGTCCAAATTAAAATTCCTTCCAGCAACAAACACATCATTAGGATCTGCTGAAGGTGTAGAAGTAGGTTGTGCTTGCACAGATGAAGCTTGACCAACTTCAGGAGCAATATCCATCATAGGAGTATCAGCAACAACATGCTCTTCAGTAGTTGCAACATCCACACTTTGCAACGTATCCTTTCTCAAATATTGCCTTTTTCTCCTTCTAGAAAACAAAATTGGCTCCTTTTGCTTTACTGATTTAGCAGCCATTGGAGTAGAAGCATTAGATTGTTGAGCCACATTAGCCAAAATATCAAGTGAATCCAAATTAGCATCCACTTGCTCCTCATCAGAAGAAACAACAAATCTCCTGTTGCTATTATGCCCAAGTTGTTCTTCCAAATCCTGAACCTTTCTCTTTAAATCCACAATCTCACCACCAAGTGTAGATCTAGTTTCAGCAAGCTCCCTTTTTAGATCTGCAACCTCTTGGACAGTCCTGTTGAGCAAATCATAGACAGAAGTAAGAGTAATAGGATCCTCAGCTCCACCAGCAGATTGCTCTGTGGTAATGGGAGCTTCATTGGACCTTTCAGTAGAAATATGGTCTTGCTCAAATATAGGAGAGCTTTCAACAACAGGCTCTCTAATAGGACTGGGTGTAGGCATTCTAGCAAAGTCAGTCTCAAACTCATCAGGAGCAACCTGAGTAGGTGGTGGACTAGATGTAGGCATGGGCAAAGGTGTAGATGGTGGTTGGTCAGGAGAAACATGTGTAGCTTCAGCAGTATTAGAAGGGCCCTCATCCATGGCAACTGATGGATTACCATCAGCAGCAACAGTAGTAGAAGGTGGAGAACCAACAACATTACCCTCATCAGCAGCCTCATTGCCTTGAGGCAACATAGCTGCTAGCAAAGGATGATGTTCCCCCTCATAATGAGTTTTCATAGAAGCAAACAGTTTAGAAGACAGAGCTCCTATGGGACAAAAAGCTTGGACTTGGGTTGTTATGTCTAACATCATTTGCAAAAACCTAGGGTACATTAAAAACTTATGCTTTTTTCTTTGAACATTTTCAACCATATTATCAAAAATATATTTAGAAAAATTATAAGTTAACCCCTGTGATAGACATACAATCCCACAACCCAATTGAGTAGAAAATTGATCCCATCCCCCTGACTTATTGCTAATACACTATAGTAAAGTGTGTACCAAAAACCTCCATGTAGGGCAAAGCTTGTTCTTCTGCCACATATCAGTTCTCGTGCCCTGATATCCCACATCTCTTAGTCCTTCAAGTATCTCCACATAATTAGAATGATAAACCCCATCGGCATCTTCCAACCTTAGTTGCCTCCTTATCAAATCCTCTGTTATAACATAATCTGTTCCATCAATCGTAGCTACAATCTCTGTGTCACTCCTTTTCACAGCAGATGTCCAAAATTGTGTAACCAATGATTCATATATTACTTCCGGAGAATGCGTTAAAGCATAATGAATCTTTGATCGCTTCAAGAACTCCACCATTGGTTCATATATTTCATGACCTTTTGCTTTTCCTAGATAAGCAACTTTGTTATGATCCTTCTTAATTTGAAGCGCCATTAGAGAATTTATGAGAGTGGGTTATGATTCACGCACTTGGAAGTGTGTTTAAATCAAGTGAGGTGGGAATCATGTATTTTAAGCGAAGATATGTAAATTGGTTAATAATGGAAGTTACCTAATTGATGGTCAAATATATCGGAACTTATGTTGACCATATCTTGCGTGGAAAATAACTTCAACCAATTTCAAACTTAACACTTCAGCAGAAACAAGAGTCAAACTACTGAAGAAGGTCAATCAGCAGAAACAACTCAAGTTGCTAAGTATCCTTCAGTAAATATCTTTTTACTGTGACACCAACTCACATTAATTATCATAACACCTTGAATCCGTCTATAAAACAATCCCAATGCACACTTGACTCATATCAATTACCCCAATTATCCTCTCAATCCCTAATTTCTCCAAAAATACCACAATCATCAACAAAACCATGTCTACTAAACCAGAGGTTATTGATCCAACCTCCTCTCCATCATCCTCCTCCTCATCATCATCATCCAGTGATGATTTTTGCCAATTTTTACGATCTTCTTATCAAGATAAACCACTACCTTTGAAGTCCCCCTTTCTCTCTTCTTCTGAAGATGATAGTGTAGTGGATCCAAGTGAGTCTTCTAGTGATTCTGATGACTCCTCAAATCGTCTAGAGCCAAGTGCTGTGGTGATAGCACTTCCTGCTTCATCTCATATCGGTAAGGGAAAGGGTAAAAGAAAGATGGAGTGATTGCTTTATGGTGGAACGAGTAGATGGAACAACGGAATATTTCCATATCTCTCATCCATCTACTGTATTCATCTTCATCATCTTCGTTTTCATCAATCCATCCTTCCCATTTTGATCCTTAGCCTCTTCGTCGTACTGGTCATGCATATCCAGCGTTTTGAATAGATGATAGAAGCTAGTATAGGTTTAGTAGATCTTGTATAGGAATGGTCTTGTATTATCATATGAAGTTGATTGTAAGCTGTAAGCTGTAAACTGTTTCTTTAATGAATGAATGAACAATTTAACTTCAGTACATCTCTTCAGTAGAAATAGTTAGTTTACTTCAGTACTTGTCTTCAGTAGAAACACGTTAGTTTACTTCAGTACTTGTCTTCAGTAGAAACACGTTTGTAGCTTACTTGACCATATTCCAATTAACCAAACTTGGTGAACTTTATCTTATTTATGCATTCTGCAACACAGACACAGAGAGACACACAAACCAAACCAAACAGACAAAACTAAAAGAACATTAGCTGGTTAGTGTTAGCAAACTAAAATATACACAAAAAGTTACAAAGTTTACGACATGAGGCATATGCCTCCCCTTAAAATTTGCAGTTAAGGGTTAAGCATCCCAATATTGACCACTAGGTGTAGAAACCTTGGTCCATCAAAAGCCTTAGTCAACAAATCTGCCACATTATCATCAGTGTGCACCTTAACCACTTTTATCAAATGTTTGTCATATGCATCTCTTATAAAGTGGTGCCTGATTTCAATATGCTTAGTTCTACTGTGAAAAACTGGATTTTTAACAATGCATATGGTACTTTGATTATCAATAAAAATTGTTGTGTTCATGAAGTTAAACCCATAATCCAACAATTGATTTTTTATCCATAGTACCTGACCACAACAATTTGCAGCAGCAACATACTCTGCTTCAGTAGATGAGGTAGCAACAATAGTTTGTTTCTTGCACTGCCAAGAAATCAATCTTTTTCCAAGGAATTGGCAACCTCCAGTTGTAGATCTTCTATCCAGATTTGCACCAGCATAATCACTATCACTATATGCTTCCAACTTAAAAGGAGACTCTTTTAGGTACCAAAGACCTAAATGGGGTTGGCCTTTTAGATACTTAAAGATCTTTTTGACTGCATTCAGATGGGAAGCAAGTGGAGTGACTTGATGTCTAGAACAAGCACTCACAGCAAAGGTAATGTCAGGCCTAGAAGCTGTTAAATACATCAATGAACCAATCATAGATCTGTATAAGTGAACATTCACTGCTGGATCTGGTTCAAGGTTGTTCTTTTGTTTTGGAGCTTCATAAGGTGTAGTGGCAGTTCTGACATTCTCCATATCAAACTTCTTCAATATGTCTCTCACATATTTCTCCTGATGTATAAAGATACCATCAGGTTTCTGCTGAACTTGTAAACCCAAAAAGAAAGTAAGCTCCCCCATAGCACTCATCTGAAACTATCCCTTCATCAGCTCCTCAAACTCCCTGCACCAAGCTTCTTTTGTGGAGCCAAAGATGATGTCATCCACATAAACTTGCACAAGTATGATGTCTGTGGAATTCTTCTTTAGGAAAAGTGTTTTGTCAATAGCACCTCTTCTATAACCATGCTTCAGCAGAAATGATGAAAGCCTAGCATACCATGCTCTTGGTGCCTGATGTAGTCCATAGAGAGCTTTAACAACCTTGTAAACATGTTTAGGATGATCTGGGTCTTCAAATCATTTTGGTTGAGTGACATAAACCTCCTCTTCTATTTCACCATACAGAAAAGCACCTTTGACATCCATTTGATATACCATGAATCCCATGTAAGATGCATAGGCCAAGAAAATCCGAATGGCCTCAACTCTAGCAACATATGCAAATACTTCATCATAATAAATTCCTTCCTCTTGCCTGTACCCTTGAGCCACCAATCTTGCTTTGTTTTTAATCACAACACCCCTTGCATCTCTCTTATTCTTCAAAATCCATTTTGTCCCAATGGCATACTTACCATCAAGTAATGGTACCAAGATCCAAACTTGCTGATTTTTGAATTGTTGCATCTCTTCTTGCATTGCTTCAAGCCAACTTGAATCTTCAAGAGCTTGAGTAACACTGGTTGGTTCCACTTGAGAAAGAAAACAAGCAAACAGACAATGCTTAAAGTCTGTGTGATTGTCCCTTTGCTGATTTGAGACATAGGATAGAAAAGCAACCTGTCCATATTTAGAACTTGTAACAGTCCTTCTAGTTCTAACAGGTGCTAGAGGATCACCAATAACATTGGATTGAGGATGAGCAATGTTGACCCTCTTTGTACCAGTGGTGTTGACTTCAATAGATGTATCAAGATTAGTCACAGTTGGCTCAAAATCACTATCGTAAGAAGGTGAGGTGAATATTCCAGCTTTGGGTTGATGGTTACCAAGATCTGAAGGACTTGGAAATCGCGTATAGGGTTCTCCAAAGTCTGTGGACACACGAGTAGGAATAGGAGATTCTTCAAGAGAAACAGAAGCCCCTTCAAGAGAATCATGATTTCCACTGACAGTTTGTTTAGCAACCTCTTCACCAAGCCTTTCAGCATCAAGGTTAGCTGCATACTCTTGCTTCTGAAGCCTAGCAAGATCCTCTGCATAGTGGGACTCATCTTCACACTCATCAGTAGTAACTTTAGAAGTATCACCTGCAAAATGATTAGGGGAGAAGGAAGGTACAATAATAGGTTGTTCATCATCCTCAAACTCACTATCTGAGTCAGCATCCATGGTACCTGCATTGTCAGTGGGAGACTTTGGTGTACCTGCATTTTGGTTAGGCACATGTCTAGAATAGCCCAAGTGATAACGCTGAAATTGTGCATGTTTTTAGTAGCGTTATCCGTGCTTTTATGTGTGTTATTTGGTTATAATCATATGCTTTTAATACTTAATCGTACAAAAGTGCGTTTGCTAGTTCATTTGTAGCCAAGTATAGGAAAGTGGAGAAAAAGACGGAAAAAGAAGTAAAATATGAAGATTTCTCCATGTATGAAGAGTTCCCGACAAAAGCAAGACTTGTGGAGTATATTCGAGAAGATAAAGTCATCAATTTAGTGGTCCAAAGACTCAAGAATAAAGTTCAAGAAGGAAAACGAGAAAAAATGAAGAAAAGAAGCTTAAACGAAGTCATATTGGAAGACTCGTTGTTCCCGACACACCTTCACCATTTTGGCCATAACTTTTGCATACGGACTCCGTTTGACCCTCGGTTTGTGGCCACGGAAAGCTAAGAGAAAGTTCTACAACTTTGGTGCTTATGATTATTTGTCAAATTGCTCCAACCGTTCGGTCGAGCCCCGTAACCGATCCGGTTGGAGAGCTGTCAAGAAGACCAACCGATTCGGTTGGAGCCCAACCGATTCGGTTGGAGGGCCTGTTTCTGCCACTTCTTCATCAATAAGAGTCCTAGCAAGTTCCAATCATGTTCCAAACAATTCTAATCCCTTCTCCATCCTTCTCATCCCTTTCACCCACCACTCATCTCTAGGTGTGAAATTCGATCCTCCACCCTTAAGGACGAATTTCCACCTAAAATAACATCCCTCTCTCAACTTACCTTCACCAAAGGTGTGAAATTCGATCCTCCACCCTTAAGGACGAATTTCCACCAACTATTCTATCCCAACTTGTGTGTAATTCTAGCTTCCACCCTTAAGGACGAATTTCCACCAACCTATCTCTCCCAAAAGACCACAAACCTCTGCCATTTCCAGAAGTATGCTTGGTTAGAATTTGTAGTTGATTGGAGGCTTGAAGGTGTGCTATAATCCTTCACCCTTGCCTAATGTAATCTTACTTTGGGTAAATCCTTGTTACTTTTATGATGTTGAATTCTATGATTCATGTTTTGTTCTTTGGTTGTGTTGATTATGTGATTCTTGTGATGTGTTCTTTTCTTGTGAATGTTGTCTTTATACTTGTTTATTTCATATGAGAACTTGTGATAAAAGGATGTTTGGATAATTGTGGTGTTTGTTTGGAATATGTTGATAACATCATATTTGGTTGAATTAGAACTTGTTCTTGTTTATTGTTTTGGTTGATCATTGTTGAGTTCAATGGACGAAAGTATTCTTAACAATGGTTAGTTTCAATTCATTAGTGACAAATGATTTTGGTCTTGTACTTTGTGACGATTGTGCAAGAGAATTAATAAACATAACAAGTAAAGGTTTAATTTGGATTAAGGCCGAAAGGAATCTTTTGAATATGTGTTCTCATTATCTTTCAAGTAAATGGAACTTTACAAATTAATAACATCAAAGTCTAAGGCCAAAAGGGATTCTTTGTTGTTGTTGGTATAAGGCTCATGACATGACCACTTGATTGAGGCTTTTGCACATTTGATTTATAAAACACTAAACTATTATTATAGGTTCTATCTTTGATAATATGTTTTCCAAACTAAACATCCTAATATCCTTGTGATCATTTGTCTAAACATGTATGTTCTTTGTGTGCTTGTTCTTAGTGGTTTGATCTGTGACAATCATAACCACGACCTTGATACGTTCTTGTTCTTATATTTCTTTTCTTGTTGGTTTGATATGTGACAATCATAACCATCAACTTGTTACTTGCTTAAACAAACAAACGACACTTGTAGTGCAACCAAGTCTCTTGGGACGACCTTGATTTACCATATACTATACTACAACTTGACTAGGGTATACTTGCCCGAATGTGTTCCTAGTTAACCGGTAATTCTTGTTTACAAATTTAAAACCACGACGAAGCACATCACCAAGTAATCAGTTAAGTAATCCAAGTCAAAAGACCAAACATATCCTTGACCTTGCACATTGGGCTTATCTTCTAGATACCTCAGGTTAAGTGTCTCCACAATCTTTCTAGCGTTCAAATTATATACCTTGTAAGCCTTACTATGAGCCGAATAACCCACAATATACCCCTCATCAGCTTTCTCATCAAATTTACCCAATGGATCACTTGTGTTCAAAATGGTCACTTGACACCCAAATGGTTTGAGGTAATGTATAGCAGGAACTTTCCTAGTGAGAAGTTCATAAGGTGTCTTGAAATGAGGTCTAGTAATGGATACCCTGTTCAGTACATAACAAGCTGTGCCAACTGCTTCAGTCCAAAACATGGTAGGTAATTTAGAGTCTGCAAGCATAGATCTTGCTGCCTCTATTAGGGTCCTATTCTTTCTTTCAGCTACCTCATTTTGTTGTGGGGTTCTTGGAGTGCTATAGTCCCTTTTTATCCCTTTAGACTTGCAAAGTTCTATTAAAATAACATTCTTGAACTCTGTCCCATTATCACACCGAATACCTTTAACCTTTTTGTTCAACTGGTTTTCAACAAGGGTAATGAACTCTTTCAACACTGGAGATGTTTCATCTTTAGTCCTCAGAAAGAATACCCAACAAAACCTGATGAAGTCATCAGTGATTACCAAACAAAAATACTTGTAATCAATACTTCTGACTTGGGTTGGACCAAAGAGATCCATGTGTAGCAACTGTAGAGGTTCTGAAATCAAGCTCACTGCAGTAATAGCTTTGTATGAGGCTCTGCATTTCTTTCCTTTGTTGCAGGCAACACAATTATGTTCATTGGTGAAAACTTTGGAAGGAAGTCCTTCAACTAGACCAAGTTTAGACAGTTTGTTAATGGTCTTGAAGTTCACATGAGCCATCCTTCTATGCCATTTTGTAGACTCATCCAGGGATGCTTTAGCCACCAAACAAGTTAGATCACCTTCTGGTTGAACATCATTTAAG
This sequence comes from Chrysanthemum makinoi, assembly GCA_910596185.1. Taxonomy (NCBI): domain Eukaryota; kingdom Viridiplantae; phylum Streptophyta; class Magnoliopsida; order Asterales; family Asteraceae; genus Chrysanthemum; species Chrysanthemum makinoi. The sequence continues at coordinate 313,028,068 of OU343222.1, read as the reverse complement.
TTGAATGTGTATAGATTGTGATTTCTAAGGACTCTTAGCAGAATTGATGTATCTGGTAGTTTGAAGTCTTTAGATAGCACAAGACATTCATCCTCAGAGAAGAAAACTTTGTTCTTGGTGTCACATATTTGTGAAACTGAGAACAAGTTGAAGTGTTGCAGTTCCTTGACATAGAACACATTCTCAAAATCCAGTAAATGTGTTTTGATGGTGCCTTTCCCAGTGATTCTACCATCACTTCCACCAAAAGTCACATTGCCTCCTCCTTCTATGGGTATGAAGTTATGCATCATATCTCTGTTTCCTGACATGCTTCTGGAACAACCACTATCAACAATGCCAACTTCCTTGTGCTTAAGAGGATGATCCTACAACAACAACAATAATATATACACAATATTAGTACACTATAGAGGCTCAAGTCATTACTGACTTGAACCTGCCTTGTGGATCATTAGAGCAATGCCATGCAGATGTATAAGATCCACCATTGTTCTTGGGTTTCCATTGAAATTTAGGTCCCTTTTGATTCCAAGAACAACCTGCTGAGGGCTTCACAGCAGTATCCCGATTTCCCTTCCCAGCATTCATAGAGTCAACCCAACCAGGCCAATAACCATTTTGAAAATATGAACTTGTTGGTTTCACATAAGGTCTAGCAACAGATCTTCTCCAAGGAAATGGAGAAGGTTTAGTTGCTTGTGGAATATAAGAAGGTATATCATTAACATTAGTCCACATTGGTCTAGGTTTCTTTTGACCAGCACCTGCACCCATTCTTTGCTCATGAAAATCACAATCCTTAATCAAATAAAATTTGCTTCCACAAACAAAACATGTCTTCTTTTTAGAAGATTTATTCAAAGTAAAAGATGTTCTATTACATGCAAAAGCATTCAAACCACAAGAATTAACAGAATTGTTTTTAACAAACTTAAAAGTATTATTGTGCAAAGAATTAAAAGACAAGTCTTCAGGAGAAACTGTCTTGGAAGTTGATTCCTCATCAGCAACTCTAAAAGGCTTGTAAGCAGTCTTGGGTGTAGGCTTGGGCAAAATCTTGGGAAGGTCTGACTTGTCATTTGAATCACACTGGGTAGAAGAAGTAGACCCTTTGTCAGAGGACTTGTCACTGTCACAACAAGAGACAAAGTCAGTAGATGAAGAATCAGGGTCTGGCAAGTCTCTTGACTTTTTGCCATACAGATGGTGTGATCCATCAAAGTCAATAGTGATGGACAGGTCAATGGGCATATGTTCACCTCTAATAGGTCCAGGGACAGCATGTAGATCACCTTCTTTTACAAAATTAGCTAATCCTGCTGGTGTAGATTTACGTGTGTCATCCCTAGCTTCTATCCCTACATACTTCTTAAAGCCTAAACCTATCGCAGTATTAGGATTTTGACTAGCATAGATGTGACTAGCTAACTTGTTTCCATTCAATAACCATTCTTTATGCCTAGCAATTTCCTCATCTAGTTTTTCTTTTAGCACTTTGTTTTCAGACACTACATCAGCTTTTTCTTTTTCAGTGCGTTTTAAATCAATTTTAGTACATTCTAGATCACTTTCTAACACCCTTATCTTTTCATCATAAGCCAATTGATTCTTTTGAAACCAAACTTTTCGTCTTTCTAATGTTTTTAAAGCCTGTTTATAAGCTTCAACTTCAACATAACATTCATTATATTTAGGTTTCAATTCATCATAGGCTTCTCTAAGTTCATTATAATTTTCACTACAACCAAAAACACACTTATGTACGCGACTTGATCACGCCTATCCTCTGAAGTACAACTTGCCAGTAATCCAATATTGTCTGAACTAAGACCTTCCACATGCTCATGCAGCTTCCAATCAACATGGTCATCCACAGTGACAAGAGCAGAGGAGGCTCCAGCCTTTGAAGTTCCAGCTTCCTTTTGAATCTGCTGATATGAAGAATATCTCATCTCATCACCAGCTTTCCTATCCTTGCACTCTCTTGCGAAGTGACCCATCTGTCCACAAGTAAAGCACTTGACCTTACTTTTGGTAAATCTTGCTGGATCCTTTCCCTGGAAACCAAACTTCCTTCCAGACTTACTCTCAAACTTTTTGATGTTTAATGAGAGCATGGCCAGTTGCCACCTCAAGTTCATCTCTCTCATCTCCAATGGATCCACCTGTTCAAGATCCTCATAGGCTAGTTGCTGCTGAACATCATAATCAGCAACAAAAGAGTGAATCACATCTTCCAAAACACTACTAGACTTAGGCTGATAGCTTGATGAAGTGGTAGTGTAGGATGATGATACTGATGAAACAGGGCTTGGAGCATGAGTCACCCTATTTGATGAGGCCCCTACAAATGCTGTTTGACTAGGAGTGGATGAACGATAAGGACTTCTCACATCAGGCTCAAGAGATTTAAGTCTGTTGTACAATTCATCAAAAGTGAGCATATCCAGCCCACCTTTAGCCTTGAGGGCAATGCTGACTTGCAACCAAGATGTGGGTAAAGATCTTAAGAACTTTGAGTTGCAGTCATCATTATCTGGCTTTTCCTTCATTGATTCAATTGACTTAATATCTTATGAAACCTGTACCCCTTGTGGATACCTTCCTCTTCAGAAATTTGGAACTCTTGAAACTGTTGTTTCAACATTGACTTCCTCATTCTCCTAGACTCTTCATTCCCACCAAACCTAGCCTTAATTGCTAACCATATTTCATTAGCATCCTGCATGTAGTGAAAATCACCCAAGTGATCCTCAGGTATAGCCAGAAGAAGAATGGTTCTCACTTTGTGCTCTCTTTGAACAACCAGTATCTCATCAGCAGATTTGGGAGGAACAATGGTAACATTACCATCAGGATCAGTGACAGTTCTCTTCAAACTGTTCCCCTTTTTCACAATTTCCCAGAGATTCCAATCAATGTTGGAGATCCAGTTTTGCATCTTCATGGCCCATAAATCATATTCCTCCTTCTTTAAATATGGGAACTTTGCATTGTTGTTAGAAAGACTGAGTTGTTGCATTGATGTGTTATTATTGTTGTTGGTGACCTCAATGTCAACGTCTGAACCAGGCATGTTGAATGTTGTTTTGGTTGTAAGGGTGTGCAGAAAAGATTGTTCTTAGTATTGTAGAGACTCTCCCGAGGCTCTGATACCACTTGTTGAAACAAAGAACTTGATAGATCTTATGAGCACTCTTAGATCGTTAGTAAAACTTATATAATCACAAGCTCACTAAAAGACAATCTCTATAACTTGTATTCAAGCGAAATTTAAACACAAAAACAAACACAAATAACTAAGAACTCTTTGATCCTCTATGGATCTTTTAATAATACTAAAACTTTGTTTTTTAACTCATCCATAAATCATACTATTGTGTTCCTTTTATATTCAAGGAACCCTAACCCGTTTCCCAAGAAACGTATAAACATAAAACTAAATATGATATACATTATCACTTCCTAATAAAGCTCTTGTATATCCTAACTAAATCTAAAATATACGGAATATCTATATCCGCAGAAACCAATTATACTATAATATAACTTCAGTAGAATTCCTTCTTCAGCAAAATCCTTACTCTTCAGCAGAATCCATTCAGCATTAACTTCAGCAGAATCTCTACTTTGCATAATTCCCAACATGCAGTGGTAAACATTACTCATTAATGTCACATCATCGTACTCTTCTACCATTTTTTTCTAACAGTTTACATATCAGTGATCATTATCTACACATTGTTTAGAATAAAAATAAAAAAAAATTTGCACTATGTGTTGCTCGGCCTCATGATCACGAGCCACATCTTTTGATGGTCTTTTTTACATTAAAAATGATTTTGTATATATATCACTTCAAAGATGCAAAATTACATGTGGAGTTTGTTTTGAAAAATTAAGTTAGTATAACTATTCCTAATGAGGATGATAGCGGTTATACTACAGCAATCATTAAAGTTTAATATGAATAGATGCCTCCTCATTGTGGTGATTGTAAATCTTTTGGGCATGTTTTGATTGAATGCCCAAATCATGTTAAGGAAGTTGTTTGCAGCAATACTAGTGTTAATGCTAATGTTTCCAATACTTTTGATAAGGACGATGAGGGTTTTATCGAGGTTAGCAATCACAAGGACAAAGGAAAGAAGATTGGGGTTCAAAAGCCTCAGAATAATCCGTTTCGTGGTATTGATGTAGGTAAAGGGGCTAAATTTAACCCTTCAAACCCTAAGCAGAAGTATGTTCCTGTCTCCAAGAAGTTGGATGCTAGTAAGGAGAAAATCACCAAAGAGGCAAGTACGAGTGAGACGAAAATTGCTACATCGAACCAATTTGATGCCCTTGATATGAACGATACTGATGAGAATGGTATTCCTTATGCATAAAGTGTTTCTCCTAACGATGGGGATAGTAAGGAGGCAAGTACGGAGACGAATATTGCTATATACTACTCTTATTGTTGAGAAAATTAGAAAGCTTGAAAAGCTTATTATTGATGGGAAAGTTACTCTTGTGGACGATGAGTGTAAGCCTCTTAAAAAGGTGCAGGTTGAGGCTACTAAGCATAGTTCTTCTTCTTATCCATGTACTTCTTCCAAAAAGGTGGGCAACCCATACTCTGAAGTGGGTGAAGTAGTTGTTATTGATAGTGATGAGGATGAGGTACTTGATCCGGATAATGATATGGCAAAGTTTCTTGCATCTTCTAGTGGCTACCATGAGCTTGATGATTATTTTGATAATGATTATGTTGCTCAGGTCTACGATTACCAGGGCGACTGGATATTTTTTGTGGCCTGTATGATGTCAAGCTTCAAGGTTGTGGTAGGAAGGGTGTGTTTGTTTCATTAAGATGTTTTGGGTCTGAATCTGACTACCACATCTTACTGGTAAGAGGTGGCTATAAAGTCTGAATCTGAATGAAATAATGTTGTTTGTTTTTTTATAATTGTCTGAATGGTTTTAATTGTCTATTTTTAAATATATATTAAAACAATACGATGAATTAGTAGCTTGAATATATCTTTAAAGATAAATATTTTGAAAAAAAATTCCAATCTTGAAATTCACAAACAGACACGGTTTCGGTGCACACTTTTTCAACAAACAAGTTACGGTTAACAATCTTTCTCGAGTTACGGCTAACACTTTGTGCCCAATGTTTAACTCTAATACTACTCAAAATTATACTTGACAATTATACACATAAACCATCAATATACTCCTAAAACATAGGCCTAATTTTTTATGAGTCAAAAAAATATAAAGCCCAAATATAGTTGAACATGTCATAACATAAATGTATGTATATAATATAATACTAAACAAATGCAACCCTAAACCTAAGCTACACTTATCAATATGCAGCCACCACTTTTCTTTTCACTTTCTCAAACCAAAACGCAGTCACCATCACTCTTGTTCTTTCTCTTTGAAAACAAAGAACCAAATTCTTGTTCTTCAAATCCAAACAAGAACTATCACAAATCATTATAACACTCTTTTCTTTTCCTTGACCCACAAAAATAAACAAGAACACAACTCATGAAAAAAAATCTATGATATCCGTTCTTCAACCACACCAAAATCAGTACCAAAACCCATGGTGATTTATTCAACTAAAGATCTTGTTGTGGTTTCGAACGTGTGATCTTTTTTTTTTATCCAAGATGGATGGATGATGGGTATATGAGGTTAAGTGGCAATCAAATATTACCACCACATCTTACTGAGTAAGATGGTCAACATCTTACCGCATCTGACCGGAGAAAAAAAACAAACGACCACTTTCTGTTACCGCGTCTGACTGGTAAGTGGTAAGAGGCGAGTTAGACCTTTTTGTAAAAAACAAACACACCTGAAGTAATTTAATATTTGATAGGTCATAACAGTGGCATGTCTTTCTTATGCAGTGATTTTAGTTGTTGAACATTTGGTGCTTGTTCAATGCCTATGTAACTGGTCAAGATGAGAGACTCACTCTCATCCATTATACTTAAACATTTTTTTGACGTAATATATTTACCAGGGTGATCCCCTTTTACCTAAAAAAATATATATCCAAAGCATGCATAAAAATCATTGTATTATATGTATCAAAAACTTATAATAAAAATATATATGTAATTATTCACATTTATAGGGATACATATACAATTCTCCCTGAAAAAAGAATTCAATATTGTTGGTCCCATGATTTTGGTAAAACATGTGTATACTTAAAAAGTTTAACAATCAAGTTTTACACAAAACTCATTTGACAACAATAACATCATTCGTACTTTTCAATACATATAATTCTCAATAAAAATGAACCAAAGAATTTCAAGTGATAGTTTTGGAGCACTTTCTCAATTAAATGACAAATAAAACTCTCAAAAAAATAAATCAAATCTTGCTAGCTTAACTTAATATTTAAGGAAAGGAAGATACTTCCACTATAATATATTTTGAATTTTTTTTAAGAATCTCTAACTTCTCTTTTGACTAACATTCGTTTATATGAGATGATAATATGAAGTCATATGTTGTAGTGGGTTGCGTGTCAAGCATTTGGTAGAATAGTACATATCCAATTAATGCTTCCAGTTGATTGACTTTTCAACGGACTTTAGTGAATAGTTCATTAAACTAGGCGACATTCAATGATAAGTTCTTTTGTTGGTATAAAGCAGGAACCATGGTCAAATGAAGACCGTTTCAGTGTGCAGTTGAGCAAAAAATTTGGATTGATTAATCGTAGGAGCTCCATTAAAATTTTTAGTTTGTTGTATCAAATGTAATTGTATTTTAGTTGAGTAAGGATCTCTAGTCAAGTGTAGTTTGTATTATAGTTGAGTAAGGATCTCTAGTCAATTGTTTTGTAATAAAACTTTAACTTTGTTGAAGTTTCATATTATTACTATAATTTATGTTTTTTCCCAAAAAAAAAAAAAAAAAAAAAAAAAAACTCTTGTACCTATTGGAAGGTTTGAATTCCTTTATTTGCATTAATCTCTCAAATCGTATATATGATTATATGGGAGTATTCTAGAGACAATACATGGGCTAGGCCTAATATAATACATTTGGGCCTTAATACAACTAATAACAATAAGGGAAAATGACACAAATAGACCGCGCGCTCTGATGCATATCATTTTATGGACCACTTTTATTTTAAATTTGAAAATAGACCGAGGGCAAGCGCTGTCATTGGGCAACTCATCAAAATTGCAACAAGTGTCCCGTATGTGTAAGGTATTGTTTTTTGGGCAACTAAAAACCGCTGGGCAACGGTATTTTTTATGAAAGGATTTTTTCGTCATTTCCTTTAAACAACTGCTATCCATCTCAAAAGTACATCCAACAATAGCCATTCCCTTTAAACAACTGCTATCCATCTCCTGCTTCTCTCCACCTCCCCTCCTGCTTCTCGATACCTCCTACTTCTCTATGATTCATCTCAAAACAGATGGCCCGTTATAATTGCCATCTGTTTTCCTCTTTTCAAACACATACACAATAGATTTCTTTTCAAACACACACACGCACATAAACCAACTTCAGGTTAACCAAATCTAGGGTTCTTCATATTTTTAATTCCATTTAATTTTGTATACTAGAAGTTTGTATTTTTATTCAAAGGTTTATGTCTAATTGCAGGTTTGAACATGGATTGCAAAGTGTCGCTGCCATGAATTTTTTTGATCAAGGTATATTGATTATGGGATTTCTAACAAAATTATTAGCTCGAGAGATAATGCTTTTGATAAACGGGTATGTTTTTTAATCATATCTATTCTCCAACAAATTTGATCCATTGACTATGTAGCCACCCGTTTTGATAATTGGTTTTTGACTTTTTAGAACTATGTATCCATTGATTATGGGATTGCATATAGACCTGTAAGAAAGGGGGATCATTTTCTTGTTAGAGGAGGGATGAGAAGTGTAGAGTTCAAGGTAATCGAGACTAACCCAGGGAAGTACTGTGTTGTTGCTCCAGACACTGAAATCTTTTTCGAGGGTGAGCCCATTAAGAGGGATGATGAGGATAGGTTGGACGAGATTGGTAGGTGGTGTTAGGAAACAAATGGCTCAAATTTGTGAATTAGTTGAATTGCCATTAAGGGCACCCTCATCTTTTCAAATCCATTTGAGTAAAGCCCCCTAAAGGTATTTTACTCTACGGAACACCTGGTTCTGGGAAAACACACATACGAGAATCGTAGCCAATGAAACAGGAGCTTTCTTTTTCTGCATTAATGGACCTGAAAACATGTCGAAGTTGGCTGGTGAAAGTGAGAGCAATCTTAGAAAGGCGTTTGAGGAAGCTGAAAAGAATGCTCCATCAATCATTTTTATTGATGAGATTGATTCAATTGCCTCCAAGAGAGAAAAAACTAATGGTGAAGTTGAAAGGAGGATTGTGTCTCAGTTATTGACGCCTATGGATGGGTTAAAGTCTCGTGCTCATGTTATTGTAATGGGGGCTACTAACCGCCCAAACAGTATTGATCCTGCCCTGTTTTGTATAAAAATCGATTTTTTTGGATAGAAGTGTTTGGGTTAACTCAAATCGCACATAATCCTACCTGTTTTGACCTACTACCCAACCCACCCAACGCAATCATTTTGCCACCTCCGCCAATAGTTGTTTTAAAGAAATTTTGCACAATCATGGTAGAGGAAGAATTGTATGTTCACGATATTTTTTTGGCAATGTGTAGAATTCATAGTTTCTTCATTTTTTTTCAAAGATGAGTCGTGGGGAACTGACCATCGAGGATAACCAAGTAAAGCTTGGAAATGGTGACTGGGCAAATGAGTTTCAACAGCAATACAATGCAGGCCCGTCTTCTTGGGCAGATCAATATGCACATGAACAGGTATTGGTTACCTCTACTCTTCTGTATGGTAAATGATATCAACTCTTACTTTTACAAATGGCAAACCTCAACGACACCTCTGTCGTAAATGTTAAAGGTTTTTCTGTATGTGCCGTGCTATTGGGATTGAATGTCACTGCTCTGTGCACAATATTGTTTATAGACTTCTCATTTTCTCTTTGGAGAACTTGTAACCGATAAGTCGTAAGCAGGTGCCTTTTTATCTTGCTGAATTGATGGAGAAGACTGGAGGACACGATGACAGGATAGACATTTTAAAGCTTTCACAGGCTAAGTTGAAGGTATTACTGTTTCTAAAATTTAGGTTTTACCTGTTACGACATATATATGTCAAGTGTTTTGCTTGCATACATAACTTTGAATGAACCCATATCTAGGAATTTATTTCATTTTGTTCTGTCTTTGTGCTAGTGCTACAGGACAATGCCTTTATCTCAAATGACTCTAGCCATTAATTTCTATGCATATGTAGTTATGTTTGGGGAGAGACTCTCATTGCTATCAGTTACGAAACATTTTAGTTCAGTACTCCAATTTTGCCTTATTTTAGGAGAGATGGAGGAGCAAGAGATTAAAATGATTATGCTTCATCAGTCATGCGATAATCACAAAGTTCATGATTATATCCATTTCTAGACATGCTATGAAAAATGTAGACATTTTCTCATATGACAACTTCTAAAAATCGAAATTACTTATTTATCCACTGCTATGTTTACAAATAATTGATGTATCTGATATGGGTACTCAAAGTTCTCTTTGCTTTTGTACAGGTAAAAAGTTCTCATTCTCATTTTGCACTAGGGTTTTGCATAGCCACAGCCCACAGCCATGTTGATTGTTGGTGTGAGAGCTTATGTGGCGAGAAAGTTGAGGCAAAAACGACCAGGATCAGTTGCAGATCTTGTCCGGCATGGCCAGCTAAATTCTGATAGAAGAGGCATGTATGACTCTAACCCTTTTTTGAGTTTTCATTATCTCTTTATCAATTCATGTATGTGGACACACGTGTGTGTTTGGGGTAGCCTTGGGGGTCATTGGGTACTTTATGAGACCGAGGAATAGAGGTGGCAAGATAGGCGGGTTGGATGGGGTAGGTAACCGGTGACACGGGGTGAGTAGTAGTACAGGTCAGATGGGCCGGTCCAGGATGAAAACTGACAACGCGATGGTTGTCTTTTATTTTAATAAAATTTGTAAGTAATGAGTTGATAATATCGTACAGAAACAATATAATTACAAGAATAATTGAGGTTTATTAATAATAGGATTTATGAGGTTGTGTGCTTTAAGTACTAGACTTTGGTCGACACTAAACCCGTTTTAACAGCTTTTGCTATAGCTATCATCTTATTTGACCCGTTTGAGATAAACTCACCCATACCCAAACTATTCATGAGTTAATGGGTGGAAACTGATGCTTCTAGTTATTATTATCAATCTTTGTCCTATGAAAGTTTAAGATTTTACTTAAGGTAGTTGTTTTGGCTTTATATTGGTATTTTGTGGACTGAGAATGACTACTTTTATCTGTAACTTCGCCGAAAAAGGAAAAGTTGCATTTCTTTTGGCTTGAAATTTCAGATTTTGACTCTAAGCGTTTGAACATTTACTGAATGTCTAAGATACCCTTTTAGTAGCTAAAAACAAAAGTGAATATTGTAGTTTGAGACAATAGTATTAGCTATTTGTAATGATTAAGATTAAGTAATTTTGGTTTGAGTACTTGCCAAATAATCAAATGCTGCAACTTTCATGAGAAACCATTAATTAAGACTCTTCAAGTTTACGTGAATCAGGAGTATTTGTTGATTATTTATTGTTTGTCATGTACAGATCAACGGCAGGGATGTATGATGATCCATTCAACAATCCACAAGTGAAGATTAGTAACAACAATACATCAGTCGGAATGTGTGGAAAGGTTTATAAATTGGAACCAGTGACTCTAACAAGAAAAGAACAAAACATATATCAAAAAAGGAGATCACGAGCCTACCAGTGGCAGAGACCAACAATATTTTTTGAAAGAAGGTGACCCGACACCCTCTGATGTTGACCCCGATACAATTAGATGGATCCCTGCAAATCATCCTTTTGCGACCACCATTAGTGACATCACTAAAGAAGACAAGGTTGCAATTCTTTTAACGTAACCTTTGCATCTTCTAGTTCCCATTTATGTCTAGACAGTCTCATGCTAGTTTATATATATCTCATAGGTCCAAAGTGGCTCATATAGGAAAGCATTGCGAAGGATTGAGGCCATAGAGAACCTGTTTGAGCGTCATTTTTCAGATAACAAACTCGGGATAAACATTCCTGCTAGAGGAGAAAGTAGCGACCTTATCCATGCAGAAGAGGAGAAGAATGATTATGAATGGTTGGTAGTTATTTGCTTCTCATTCACTTCTCAAAGATATTTATAAATGAAATAAAAATTACTTTTGGTTATTTGTGTCTAAGTTCAGTTATGAATTTTCAGGTTATTAACACCTCCCGATACACCTTTGTTTCACTCATTGGACGATGAAGCACCACGAGTTGATGTACAAAGGGGAAGAACTCGAACTCAACCGATTTCAATATCCAGATCGTCGAATGTAAGTCGTATATGTTAGTTATGTCTCTTTTACTATCATATCCTTTTTCAATAAGGGTCATCGGTTATATAACACATAACAGAATGCCTTGTGTATTAAAGAAACCATATTCAGTTTAGGGCAACAGTTACCCAGTGTAAAACTTTTTTGCAGAGTTGGCTGGATCGACGGTCGGCTACAGCGTTTTATGTAGAATCGTGTCATTTTTATTACTGGTTGAAATAGGTTGGATCGGGTTAAGATGACCCGCCAACACTTTGTCGTTTTTAGAACTATTTATTTTAAATAAATAAATGACACGTTATTTATGATTAAAAACCAACATACCTACAAGAATAATTTGAATATTGACCCATTCAAATGTATATGGGTTAGAAATGGTACTTATTTTATATTTTTATTTGGTATTTACATTTCCACAGTTCGTCCAATAAATCCTGAAATATGTATTTTAGATGGAGAAGAGCCAAAGAAGCAGTAGAGGCAGTGCAAGCCCAAACCGTGTGAGCGTATCTCCTCAATCTCATAACAGTACTTTTGAGGGTAGAGGTCGAGCATCTTCAGCACCTAGTGCTAGTCCATCTACTCATATAAAACCTGCCACAACATCACGTAGAAAATCTTCACCAACTCGCAAACCCTCATCACCTGTTCCATGTTCTTCCACTCCCACTAACCTACGAAGATTGAGTACAGATTCTACTGGTTCCACGAGCTCAAGGGGTAGTAGAGGAAGTTCACATTCACCAAAAATAAATGCTTGGCAATCCACTATACCCGGTTTTTCAACTGAGGTCCCACCGAATCTCCGGACCTCATTGGATGACAGACCAGCATCATATGTACGTGGGTCCTCACCGGCTTCAAGAAATAGTCGACAGTCAATGTCACCAATGTCACACCCCCAAATTACCTGTTTTGCAGCGGAATGGAATTCCTGGGGGTTGACTGTCATAGCATCACAATCACAGTTATATCGAACGACCTAAAGTGTCGTTTGGAAAATACATCGTTTGATTTAATAAAATAATCAGAGTTTACAAAGTATAGGTCCCAAATGAAAGTTACTATGTGCGGAAAGTAAGTTTAGTACAAGTCAAACGATGTTTTTAAAGTGTATAAATCCCATGTGAGACGCGTCGTCACCGCGACTCTATGCTATGTCCACATGCATGCCATGAAGTGAATGCCTTAGTTACCTGAAAATACATTGCTAAAAGTGTCAACACAAAGGTTGAGTGAGTTCATAGAGTTTGCGTTGAAATGTAAAGCCTTTCAAAATCGTTTATGCAGCAAAGGCATTGTAAATCCACTCAGTTTCAAGTTCCGCCCATACAAAACTTGCAACCTGTGTGTTCACAACCCACTGCCGAAATGTGTATAGTTTATGTTCAAATGCATGATGTTAAATGAAATCACATAACAGGACATTACTTAATGTATCAATAATCAATTGATATAACACATATGAATGTTGTTTCAAATAATCCCAAGACCTTTAGCTCAATAATAATCCCAAGACCTTTAGCGCAATAATAATCCCAAAACCTTTAGCTCAATAATAATCCCAAGACCTTTAGTTCCATGATTTATGATATAGAATATGTCTAAACATTCAGTTCAGATAAACATATAGTTGCAAATAATCATGAATGTCATAAAAGTTGATGAGCATGTATCTCCCCCAAAGAGTTTAATAAAAGCATTAAAAACAATTGAAAATGAGGCTATGAAAACTCACCTGTTGCAATGATTATGATGACAAAAGTGGATAAACTGAAATGTAGCGTGAATCTCTAAACTTGACCTATTATGAATGATATGATACATAATAAGTTATGATGTAATGTTATGCATGCAGTTCGGATGATATTTATACCACTTATGAATTTTTGAAAATAATACTTTTCGTCGTAAAATAATGTCATTGATATTTCCATGAAAGTGACAAAAGCGGCCTCTAAAAGCTAGTCGTAAAATGGTGTATGTCGAGCGTTAGGAAACGAACTCAACGGTTTTGGGAAGCTCGTATGATTATCTCAAAGTTTTAGTGCATGACTTTCCATCCTAGAGGTCTCGAACATAAAGAAAAATAGAGGTTAAGTATGGTACTTTTATCCCAAAATATAGTGTAAGGGTGGTTTTTGGGCAAAGTTTAAGTGACCGTATAATATTCGTTACAACTCCGCTAGACAAACGGTCGGACATTTTGGAAAGTATACTTGGCGATCTCACTTTTACTAGAAGACATTACTTTATAAAAAGTTCTAAATGAACGTTAAAAACAACCTTTAACTTGGTACTAGTTTTTGCCGCAAAACTTGTTTATTAGAAATGTTTTATAGTTTTTCTTATATCATAAAAGTTACGGCAACTTTTGTAAAAGTGTATAATTTAGTCGTTACAAATCCGTTTTCTACGTTTTAAAGATCCTTAGCTTGGTATCAAAGTATACTAACATATTTTTGACAAATCGACATAATTTACAACGCCCAAGCTTCATTTTTGACTCGTACAAAATAACCATTGTTTGCTGAAATTTCCAAAAATTATATTTTTCGTCGCTAACTTGAAAAATTCATATCTCCTTCGTTATAACTCCGTTTTAATCCGTTCAAGCGGCCACGGTTTCGTTTTAAAGTATATTTTCTAAATATCTAGGCCAAATATTTTTACCTACTGTCGGATTTTCCAGAATTTCAAAATAAGGACAGACCCTTTTCAAAACGTGTCGAAATGAGTTTTTCTCGCGCCAAACCTATTCTAACCCATTCAAAACAACTCCGAAGCTATTCTAATCCTACCATACACCTTCTTAGGGTGTCATGGGTTCCTAGACATCACCAAAAATTATATATAACAAGGAGTAATTTATAGGATGGATTATATATATTTAACACTTAAAAACATGAAAAAGTGGTATAAACATCACATAACTTGCATGTTTCTCAAATAAAATGATATGACCATAACAATGAATATGAAATAAAAATATGAATATGAATGCTTACTAGAGATATGATGAGGTTTAAGGACAAAAGGGTTTTCCTAATCACTTGAGGTTTGTATTACAAAACCTATGCAACAAATGATACTAGAGTTTAATAAATCTTGTCTTGAAAATTTGATGTTTCCTTCTCTTGGTCTTGGCTGCCGAATTGGAAGAGAGAAAGAGAAAGAAATATGGTTTTTGGATCTTTTGTATTTGTGAAATAAAAGAAATGAAATGAGATGATACATGAGTACTTAGATATTATTTGCAAAACTTTCATGACTCATCCCCCCTTGTCGACAAGGGGGGGTTTGTCATTCACTCTTTATTGTTTTTTTTTTTTTAAATTGTTTAAGTATAATAACTTGTAAGATATTTAAAGTTAAGTGGTAAGTTGTAGTCACTTGTGAATATTTTAGGGTAGCGTTGGATAAAATAAATTTTCACGGGTCAAGATAAAATATTTTTAGGTCATAAAAATTATAATAATACATTTCTTGCAAAATTTGAGTGATATAATAATAATCGTGTCGAATTTAAGAAAACCGTTGTAATTATATAAATATAACAATTTATATACAAAATAAATTTAAAACACTGGTAAACTCATAATATTATTTTTATAACTTAATATGAGTATAAAAATATATCGGGAAAATTTTTGGAAGTAACGGATCAATTGTTCAAAATAATTAATTACGCGATAACGTTTATTTAATATAAAAATTATACGTTTATTGTAAAATGCAAAACCATGCATGAACTAATATGATGACAATGATGTTAATAAAATGTAGACTAAACTTAGTCTATATGAAATGACCTCGATGATATGATCATGAATTCACAGCTAAACCATTACGGTTACGTGAATTTGATGCTCGTAAACCTAGTTCACGATAAATGATAAATAATGAAGCATGAGTAATGTTTTGAGAATGACCTGAAAATACGAATTGTCACATTCGCCCAACCAAAAAGGAATTCAGTCCCTGAATTCAGTCCATGTTAGGTTCTACGATGTTACTTGTGAAAAGATGAAGGTATTTGAGTCGCATTGGGTCGTCCAATGTTTTTCTAAATCGTAACACGCCCTTCCAAGACGGGACTTTGAATATAAATTTGTTGCCAATTTGAAATTCTAATAGTTTGCGACTTATGGATCATACTTCCAATATTTTGCGTCGTACATCGACGTAGCTTATCTAGTTATTTGTTGTTGTTTGTAACTGATTCTTGATTTGTACGATTACTTTGTAGTTTCATGAATGAGTCATTGACTAGTGAGTTGGACTTCCTGATTTTGACCAGTGAATGAGTGATTGACACCTCAACCTTAGAGTGTCTCAATTGGTGTAGTCAATATGTTCATGTGTTGACTATTGTTGTAAAGCAAATTGGTTCGATGAAGAATGATTTACCTAATCATTTCTAGAATATCACACATGCCTGAGCATATCTTCTAATCTTAGAATTGTTCTCTCGCTCTAACCATTGAGCTAAGGATAATAGGTGGTGCTCATGTCCTAATAGAGTTTCATGGAAAGATTGAAATGATTGTTAGAAGTCCAAGGAGAATCGGCTACCTTATATTAGGTTCAACTGAAATTGATACCACATGTCTCGTGCCAAATTTCAAAATGTTAAGTCTGTCGAAAATGACCTTATTGAAAAGAATAGACTATGGGTAACAATTGTGATTTCTAGCGTTTCTCGTTCTAGCGAATGTCTTGACTTGAATCTTACTTGCCTAAGGTGTTTAGTCTCCATGACTAAAATGTTTATGGTTTGATTATTGAAATGTTTCCATGCTATATGTTATCAAGTCACAAAACCTTAAATGTGTAAGTGATGTGGTGTGGTGATTGATTTTCAAATCTGTCCCGATATTGAGTGCTTCTAAAATTATTTCATCACTTAGATTGTTAGCATGCTAGCAAGAAATAGATATCATCTCATACTATGTCGAAGAATGTTTGTTCTAATTTCACTTGTAGATGGATAGTCCTTGATTGTTCAATATGTTCAAACCTGTTACATCTCTTGATATGGCGGTGAGGTTATCTGTAATTTCTAGAAAACACAAGGCCTTAGGGGAAGTTTATATTGATAACCTTAATCTAACCAAATTTTCCTTTAAGGGAAACTCGTTGTAGGGAAGTTCACATATTGTTGAAGCCATGTTTATTGGAATGTTCTGCAGTCTCAGTTAGAAGACTTGGTTTATCCCTATAGTGTTGCTTCGTGTGTATTCGCTTCGTTCTAAACCTTGTAACTCGATCTAGCTAGTACTTTTGAAATGAAAGAATTTGGCTTCTAGTCCAAAAATAGTGGTTCGGAATGTCTCGTGATGTCTTAAGATTTATGTTGAGTTTTAAGACATCTTACTACATACTTCTAGTCCTTGTTAGTATTTCTGAAATCCTTATATTGTTTTCTCGTATCTAGGAATCCTCCTCGTAGATAGTATAGAAAGTCTTTCCTAAAAAGGTCACTGGTAAAGTTTCAACTTATCGGTTGAGTGAGTGATAATTGGCGTAGGTTTCTGTAGAGTGTTAACAAAAAGGAATGTTTATGCACAATTTATTTGCTTACAAAGCTTTGCTTTTTAATGAAGATAGTTTTAAGAGATTTGAAATGATGCTTGTTACTTTCATGACATAATTCTTCCTAAATTATACATAGGTGATCAGGCCATGTATAATTGAGGACGAATGATGTGATGCTTGGTTTTGTTGAAATGGTATTATGTTTCTCCGAAGTTTTAGATGGTATTCAACGTTTTGTTTTGTAAGATAATGGCTCAATAATTTTTCAGAGTAACATGAAAATTGTTTCGCATGATGGTATTAAATAATTGATAAAATGACCGAAATCCAATTGATAGGGTGGTAACGAAACAACTTTGTTTTAAAACTTTATGAAACAATGTTTCTAAGATGGTGTAGAATGGTTTGCAATATACTTAAGTGAAATAATGTTATGAAGTAGTAGCAAAGTAACTTGAAATAAAATTTGAGGAATGGTTTGTAGGATGCTTGGGAAACCTCCTAGAATGGTAATAGTCTCCTAATTGGTCAAGAATAAAGTTGGCCTAACCCCTAGTAAGATAGTGAGGTATCATCGCGAAATGATTGAAAATTGGGCAATTGGAATAAGGAATGAAATAAACAAAGGTTGTGATTATCGTGGAGATAATAAATGATAAAGATTACACTAAATAGAAATGTACTTATTATCTGTTCCTGTTGATGGTCTAATCATGTCTCAAGTATAGGAGCAGTAGGCTGTCTAGCAACAACAACTTTGAAACTCTCACAGTCCTCAAATCTATAAGATAGTGTAGTTTCTGTAGTCTTAGTGGTAGATGGTAGTGGTGTGTCAAATTATGCACGCTTCCCAAGCGGCAAATTAAATGTATGACTAATAGGTCCACTAGGACTAAGCTTGTAAGTCCTACCAAATGGTATGATCTGTCTCAACAGAATGATAATAATTGTCCTGATCCTACAGTGAATCAATGGTGCTCGTGATGGTGTAGGTGCAACTTCGTCCTCCTAAAAGGGTTCAGTCTCATCATCTGATGTTATCGGTGTTGAGTCAACTGATGTTAAAATCGTGATAGGGAATGACAGGGCATTCTCCATGTCAAAGTGATGTGAGTATGATAGGATGGTTATTTGAAGGCATCTATGTGACAATCGATTTTGAAATGAAAGTAAATAACTCGCAAAATGTGCGTATGAAACCGCATGTATAGTGACTATGCACTTATGATGAAATGATGAGATGCTATGATGATGTAGTTATAGTCTAGGGTCAATGATGCAACCTAGTTCTCTATAACCGAAGCTCTGATGCCAATCTGTCACACCCCCAAATTACCTGTTTTGCAGCGGAATGGAATTCCTAGGGGTTGACTGTCATAGCATCACAATCACAGTTATATCGAACGACCTAAAGTGTCGTTTGGAAAATACATCGTTTGATTTAATAAAATAATCAGAGTTTACAAAGTATAGGTCCCAAATGAAAGTTACTATGTGCGGAAAGTAAGTTTAGTACAAGTCAAACGATGTTTTTAAAGTGTATAAATCCCATGTGAGACGCGTCGTCACCGCGACTCTATGCTATGTCCACATGCATGCCATGAAGTGAATGCCTTAGTTACCTGAAAATACATTGCTAAAAGTGTCAACACAAAGGTTGAGTGAGTTCATAGAGTTTGCGTTGAAATGTAAAGCCTTTCAAAATCGTTTATGCAGCAAAGGCATTGTAAATCCACTCAGTTCCAAGTTCCGCCCATACAAAACTTGCAACCTGTGTGTTCACAACCCACTGCCGAAATGTGTATAGTTTATGTTCAAATGCATGATGTTAAATGAAATCACATAACAGGACATTACTTAATGTATCAATAATCAATTGATATAACACATATGAATGTTGTTTCAAATAATCCCAAGACCTTTAGCTCAATAATAATCCCAAGACCTTTAGCGCAATAATAATCCCAAAACCTTTAGCTCAATAATAATCCCAAGACCTTTAGTTCCATGATTTATGATATAGAATATGTCTAAACATTCATTCAGATAAACATATAGTTGCAAATAATCATGAATGTCATAAAAGTTGATGAGCATGTATCTCCCCAAAGAGTTTAATAAAAGCATTAAAAACAATTGAAAATGAGGCTATGAAAACTCACCTGTTGCAATGATTATGATGACAAAAGTGGATAAACTGAAATGTAGCGTGAATCTCTAAACTTGACCTATTATGAATGATATGATACATAATAAGTTATGATGTAATGTTATGCATGCAGTTCGGATGATATTTATACCACTTATGAATTTTTGAAAATAATACTTTTCGTCGTAAAATAATGTCATTGATATTTCCATGAAAGTGACAAAAGCGGCCTCTAAAAGCTAGTCGTAAAATGGTGTATGTCGAGCGTTAGGAAACGAACTCAACGGTTTTGGGAAGCTCGTATGATTATCTCAAAGTTTTAGTGCATGACTTTCCATCCTAGAGGTCTCGAACATAAAGAAAAATAGAGGTTAAGTATGGTACTTTTATCCCAAAATATAGTGTAAGGGTGGTTTTTGGTCAAAGTTTAAGTGACCGTATAATATTCGTTACAACTCCGCTAGACAAACGGTCGGACATTTTGGAAAGTATACTTGGCGATCTCACTTTTACTAGAAGACATTACTTTATAAAAAGTTCTAAATCAACGTTAAAAACAACCTTTAACTTGGTACTAGGTTTTGCCGCAAAACTTGTTTATTAGAAATGTTTTATAGTTTTTCTTATATAATAAAAGTTACGGCAACTTTTGTAAAAGTGTATAATTTAGTCGTTACAAATTCGTTTTCTACGTTTTAAAGATCCTTAGCTTGGTATCAAAGTATACTAACATATTTTTGACAAATCGACATAATTTACAACGCCCAAGCTTCATTTTTGACTCGTACAAAATAACCATTGTTTGCTGAAATTTCCAAAAATTATATTTTCCGTCGCTAACTTGAAAAATTCATATCTCCTTCGTTATAACTCCGTTTTAATCCGTTCAAGAGGCCACGGTTTCGTTTTAAAGTATATTTTCTAAATATCTAGGCCAAATATTTTTACCTACTGTCGGATTTTCCAGAATTTCAAAATAAGGACAGACCCTTTTCAAAACGTGTCGAAATGAGTTTTTCTCTCGCCAAACCTATTCTAACCCATTCAAAACAACTCCGAAGCTATTCTAATCCTACCATACACCTTCTTAGGGTGTCATGGGTTCCTAGACATCACCAAAAATTATATATAACAAGGAGTAATTTATAGGATGGATTATATATATTTAACACTTAAAAACATGAAAAAGTGGTATAAACATCACATAACTTGCATGTTTCTCAAATAAAATGATATGACCATAACAATGAATATGAAATAAAAATATGAATATGAATGCTTACTAGAGATATGATGAGGTTTAAGGACAAAAGGGTTTTCTTAATCACTTGAGGTTTGTATTACAAAACCTATGCAACAAATGATACTAGAGTTTAATAAATCTTGTCTTGAAAATTTGATGTTTCCTTCTCTTGGTCTTGGCTGCCGAATTGGAAGAGAGAAAGAGAAAGAAATATGGTTTTTGGATCTTTTGTATTTGTGAAATAAAAGAAATGAAATGAGATGATACATGAGTACTTAGATATTATTTGCAAAACTTTCATGACTCATCCCCCCTTGTCGACAAGGGGGGTTTGTCATTCACTCTTTATTGTTTTTTTTTTAAAAATTGTTTAAGTATAATAACTTGTAAGATATTTGAAGTTAAGTGGTAAGTTGTAGTCACTTGTGAATAATTTTAGGGTAGCGTTGGATAAAATAAATTTTCACGGGTCAAGATAAAATATTTTTAGGTCATAAAATTATAATAATACATTTCTTGCAAAATTTGAGTGATATAATAATAATCGTGTCGAATTTAAGAAAACCGTTGTAATTATATAAATATAACAATTTATATACCAAATAAATTTAAAACACTGGGTAAACTCATAATATTATTTTTATAACTTAATATGAGTATAAAAATATATCGGGAAAATTTTTGGAAGTAACGGATCAATTGTTCAAAATAATTAATTACGCGATAACGTTTATTTAATATAAAAATTATACGTTTATTGTAAAATGCAAAACCATGCATGAACTAATATGATGACAATGATGTTAATAAAATGTAGACTAAACTTAGTCTATATGAAATGACCTTGATGATATGATCATGAATTCACAGCTAAACCATTACGGTTACGTGAATTTGATGCTCGTAAACCTAGTTCACGATAAATGATAAATAATGAAGCATGAGTAATGTTTTGAGAATGACCTGAAAATACGAATTGTCACAACCAACTGCTTCTAGAAGCATTAGTTCATCTCATAGTAAAGGTTCGTTTGGATCTTCTGTTGATGATGATATGGAATCTTTTTCGTCTGCTCTTGTTGCTAGTAGACAACGGTTGGATTTAAAACGAGGTGGTGGCTTTCAGAATAATAATAAGCCGCGTAGAACGGTTTCTTCTAGTTCGGCTCCAAAAAGATCGTTCGACCTTGCACTTAGGCAAATGGTATCTTACTATTTGTTTCACGAGAATAGGTTCTTTTGTAGTAGTTATATTTCATTTTAAGTCTTGCTGAATATTTTGTTTTCCTTATGCAGGATCATAGAAAAGGTCCTCAAAATATGTTCAGACCCCTCCTATCTAGTATCCCAAGTTCAACTATTCATGTCGGGTTATCTTTGAATTCCTCGGTGACAACTAGTAGTAATGCAAGTTCCGGGATCAGGGTGCACAATGCCAAAACAAGCCACAACAATCCAACTGCTGGGCATGTAAAGATGCAAGGTTGTGATGTCGACGATGATGAAGTGTTTGTGATCGAGAAAGATGATGCTTTAAATGTCTAGTCCCACAATGCGCCTGTGGATCCTGCAACTTTATTAATTTTTAACTTGGCTACAAGTTTTGTATGTGTATTCTGTACTAATCTCTATCAGGGCTTTAGCTAATCTAATATTGCCATAAATGCATTTCAGGATGCGATCTGCGTATACTGAGTACATTGTTGGGGCTGTAGTATTCTTTGGACATGAGACTAAGGTATTTTAGTTTTTGCCTGGTTGAAATTCGTTTATTACTATTTTACCAGGGGTAACCCTTTTACCCAAAATAAATAAATAAATAATCGTTTATTACATCCATTTCATGCCTTAATACAATCAGGGACTCAGTGTGGCCCCTTAATCCAAGTGCCCACGTTAATGGCTCTGGTTCTGTATCTGTTGATAGTTAGCATGTAGGAATCTTTTAATATCTCTCCTGTACCTCATACATCTATTTAAGTTGTTCTCTGTATTCTGCTGCGTGTGGTGGTCATCATGTTCTTCAAAATGCATCTATAGTTATAGTTTAATTTATTCGTATACGTAATGAACGACAGGTAATGATGGATTCCATGAATGTTCCTTCCAAAAGGAGCACTCTGGAACGAAAACTTGATAAAGTGATAGCCACACTTTTTGGTGTTCTTCTTTCCTTTTGTTTGATTGGGGCCATAGGCAGGTAAGTGGTTATGTAGCATGTTCTTCATGTACTATTGTTATTACTTGCAGCTTTCATCATGCTGTAATAGTCTTGTAAATAAATCTTTGCAGTGCGATATTTGTAAGTAACAAGTATTCCTACTTGGAGCTTTGGATTGATGGGGACTCTCAACAGTTCAATCCAAGGAATAGATTTGTGGTATTGTTTTGCTTGTTGATGTGTATTGTTGTTTCTATTTCTGTCTTTACAACTATTGATTCTGGTATTTTTCTTGCAGGTCTTTACTCTAAGCATCTTTACCCTTATCACTCTGTATTCACCGATTATTCCAATTTCTCTATATGTTTCTATCGAGGTATCTTCATAAACTATGTAAGCTAAGTTTGCAGCATTGCTCGATTTAGATGACTTTTTTTTTAATTAGTTTTATTGTTTCTGATTTTCAGATGATCAAATTCATCCAGTCAACTAAGTTCATAAACAATGACTTGCGCATGTACCATAGTGATACCAATACACCTGCATTAGCACGTACTTCAAATCTAAACGAGGAACTTGGACATGTAATGAGTTCCTATATTTTCTTTTTAAGTGTTACATAATGTGTCATGGGACTGTAGTAAAACAGTTCTTTACTCTTTACCACTGCTAGCTTGTCGTTTCCACTGCTAGGCTTATCGGTTACCACTGCTAGCCTATGTTGATACCATGGTGCCTTCTAAAGGGTCACCATTCCCCTATAATTAAATAATTAAAACTGTATATCTGCATTTTTTTATATAGATGATACGTGCACAAAAACCCAGTTTCCTTAATACCAGATTGCTAAAGTATCATGTTTGGATCCAACTCTTTTGTGTTAAATAATTTTTTTTATAAAACTATATACGGCATGTCTTGAAATTCTTATAATGATCAACTTGTGTCCTAATTGTAGATTCATTTACTAAATTTTCAAGGATTTGAGGTTGTCCTGGTCTCATCAGGTGTTGTTGGTGCTTGTCGACAACGACTTCCATACATGAAATTAGTCCAAGCCAGGTATTTGCACTATGCTACTAGAATAAACATAATAGAAACCAACATTGGTACAATATTAATCTTGACTTTAAGAGAAAATTGATTTAAAAGTTTATGCAAGTCTTAATGGTTCAAGATCACATATTACCCAAGATATAATAAGTGCATCAGTTACTTATCGTGGAATCGTACCATATGATTAATGGTGTAGCTGATGGTGTGGCAAACGGTTTGAATGTTGATGCTGATTCAGATGAGTGGTCGACTGTCCAAGTAGCTTATGTTCTCAAAACCTGGGTAAGAATGTGACCTATGGGTGTTTCGTGCTAAGTCTGTGGCTGCATCAAGAGGTGTTTGATTTGCGCTTTAAAGAAACAAAGTGAAGACCATTAAGAGACATGAAGACGTTGGGAATTTCAGCATATGATAATATAACCCGGTAAAGAGTAGCGCATAACTAAATTTACCAAATTAATATATATTTGCTACTTTGCATATTGTTAAGAACAACATGACAGCTATTACAATATATATCATTTGTCAAAATTTGTTAATATTAGTCAAGAACGCTTCTGTTTTGTCGATTTTGTTTCTCTTGGGCAACTTCTTCTTTTTGGGCAACTTCTGTTTGGGCAATTATTTATGTTTTGGCAACTTCTTATTAGGGCAACTGTTTTTGGGCAACTCCTTATTTTTGGGCCAGTTCATTCTTTTATCACGACACCTGTGCTCGTGGAGGAATAACTTTCGGTACTGATGAGAGCTCCAACATGAGATGGGATGGAGGCAGTGGTTTACTTGCTTATTTGGTAGTCTATAGTAATGAATTGAAGTTGTTTGCCATATGCTTGATTGTTCTTTGAACTCAACTTGAAGGTTATGTGATGGAAATGTAGCTTACAATAATCCTATAGGTCCAAACACACTTTTCATAAAATATTACATTTCTTTTATTTAACAGCGAGCAGATTACTTTTATAAATAGAATACACAAATGATCACCAACTTTTAATATTTTACTAGTTGACTAGGGATGCAGAGTAAAAATACTCAAATCAGTGTCATGAAGAATATGAAGAATAACAATGACAGTTACCAGTGACTAGCAACAATTAATATTTTACTAGTTGACTAGGGATGCAGAGTAAAGATGCATATCTCGATCAGGAGTGACAATCATAGGTGACGGTGTCTGGGATCTCATGGACAACAACGTGAGAAGACGACGACTTGTCAAATTAAGGTCTTGATCAAGAAATCTATACCAGGAAAATGGATTAAATCAAATCGACCTATAAAACCCTGTTACTATATCTAACAGTTTGAATCCTATAAGATTCAAGTTAAACTTTAGATTCCCATGTACCATTGACAGCAGGTGTACATTTTTTCGCTTCATATGGATCAAGTCACCCTCTCGAGGTTCAAAAGCCATAGAACTTGGTTTTCTTGACTTCATTATGTTGATCCTTCTTGGTAAAATGCTTATAGCATGAAATAAAACTTGGCTACATGATTTTAAATGGAAGTTACATTTTCAGAAAAGTTCGACTTTCATTCTCCAGAGTTGTTAAGAGGAATATGACAATTAATCCAATACACATTTATCATAATTACTTGTCCGACAAAAACAGGTAAAACATATAGCACCCACAAACTACACGACACAACATTTCGTGAGTTTTAGGACTAAGACTAACATAATATACAACATAACCTTTGTGTGTATCAAGTAGACGCCTCTGCTTCCAAACGCACTCTCTTTGGACATTTCTCATAATTTGACCGCTTCAGGCGGTCACAATCTCGCTTTCTTTAGCCTCTATTGAACACCTCTTGTAAGGTTTGAATCCTGTATGATGAACATTTAGCTTCACACTCCCTAATCCCATTTTCAGTACACCTTCCTCCATATTTGTGTCACCTTTTAAGACTGCAAAACCATTGTTCTCCCCGCTTCGGACTAGTCCTATTGAGGTCCAAACTGCGATACACCTTCACCTTTTTTTTTTTTGGAAGCTTTGTGGCAGTACTTCTCTTGAGAAGAGTGTTTGAAAAGCGATCCGTCCCTGTGTGTCAAATCAAACAATGAACCAAGATAAGTAATTTAAACAGATCATCTAATAATCTTGTTTATAATATAAGGGAAAATGCAAAGAAATGTAAAGTAGCTTATGGAAATGTTTATTTTGGCGAAATGTTCATAAAAGGTAGTATCAAAATAGGGTAACTTACTTGAGGAAATGTTTATTTAGGTGAAGGTACTATCATTTTGCATAAAATAGGGGAAGTGGCAATACAAAAGGTTCAAATGGTAATAACTCAACCCATAAGAAGGTTTGTAATTGCAACTTATATTAGATGTCAATAACAAGGTTACTGATAAAACGACATTAAATGTACACGAATCACAATGGCTTTTGGTTCACAACTTCACAATATTTATCAGATAATACCTTTTTTAAAACATTTCTATAAGTATCTTACCTTTCTTTTGCGCAAAATGAAAGTACGTTACCCTGAGGAAACATTATTATGTTACCTTTTGCGCAAAAAAATCACTTATTAGTGAGCTTGTTATGTGAAAGCGGTCACCATGGAGATTAACAGAAAACAAAAACAATACACTGATATAAACGACAGCAGTTTAGGAAGTTATGGATGCTACAGTAAACATACTGATATAAAACAACAAAATTACTAGCAGCTTTACAACTAGCTTAAGAAATCATAACTTAAAAAAAAAAAAATTTAATGTAGAAGTTAGAGAAGCTATATAAATTACATTTTTTATAAGATATAACTTCCATTGGCAGCATAAATTGATTCAGAAACGCTTTTATTTGAAAGATTAACCTCTATGTTATGATATTGGTAATTAAACAATATAGTGGCTGTCAACAATAAGGTGTAAGGAATAACAGTCGATGAGCAGCCATGAAGCAGCTGGTGTTAGACATACAACACAACCCAAATGAAACCATTTCCACTACTATAATAGTATAACGAATAGTGAATGCAAAAAAACTAAAGCAAATTGCAGACATATTTAGCCCAGTCACCACTGCTTAGTGGATCGACCCTACCAGACTCATTTTAAGCTTAGTCACACCTAAAAATGACTCTCCTCATGAGCCTGCTTTAACCCATTACCCAACCACCCAAGTAGCTACCTCTAACAGTAATTGTTTAACCACTGAAGCAGACACGTTCTAAAGGTATTAGCTATCAAATCAAGGTCGCGATCCATAGCAGATAATAACTATTGCAGATAATCATACTATCTCTGATGTTGATTGTCATTATTCAGTAAACCCTCCAAACGCAGTAGCATATCTCAAACAAAGGTTTTCATAGATTCAGATGTAATCATTTTTTATCCATATATAACCCCAACCATTCCCCATTAGCCAATTGGCTGATCAACACGTTTTCATACTAACCTATATCCTCATCGTTTATGCACCTGTCGTTGTGTAAGTCGACCAATATTCTGCAAAAGACGCATGTAATTAGAATATAGTCTTCACTCTTCAATATCCATAAACATGTTATGCAAAAATGAGCATGTATAATTTTACCTGTTTCATGAGATAGTCGACATTGCATCTGTTTCTTCAGTAAGAGCATTATAGTGACTTTTGAAGGTCGCCGCCAGATCCTGCACCCGTTTACTAACCTGAATGCAGTAGAATGCGTCGCCTCTCTGTTAAGCAGTAAAATGCGTAACTCTTAGAATATATAATAATAAAAATTCAGCTATCTAATTGGCTGAATCAAGTAAAACTCAACTATTAATAGAATCAAGAAAAATTCCACCATCATTAGTGAAAGCACTTTTTTTCAGCACCTTACAGTTTATCACTTTATCTTTAACATGGAGATTTATAAAAAGTATTTTTATTTTTTGCGTGAAATTAATTGCATCAAAGTATTGGCATCATGTAAGGTTTCATTGGAAAATTATCAGGTGCTAATTTCCACAGAAAAGTGAAATCTGACAATGGGATAAAAATAAAATGTTTTAGTCGAATTCAAACTATATCATTGCATAAGCTATCATTCTACCTTGCAGTGCATCCTCTATTGCAGTAATGCAAGCATCACAATCTATGTTTTAACCAACCGACTTTCCATCGGTTGGCGCCTAATAATGGTATTTACACTCCTATTGATGATAATCGAAA
The DNA here is from genome assembly GCA_910596185.1 of Chrysanthemum makinoi. NCBI lineage: Eukaryota > Viridiplantae > Streptophyta > Magnoliopsida > Asterales > Asteraceae > Chrysanthemum > Chrysanthemum makinoi. Next base: position 313,000,246 of record OU343222.1, on the reverse strand, counting down.
ACCATGTACAAAATCAGTATATACACCAGAACTCACCCCTTGGGATAAAGGTTGTTTGTTCATCCTGCAACAACAAACAAATAAAGCTAGCAGTGGTAAAGTAGCAGTGGTCGAGTAGTTAACTAGCAGTGGTAAAAGTTAACACTAGCAGTGGTAACTAGCGAACTAGCAGTGGTTTCGAGAAACGTAGCAGTGGTTACCAAAATATAGTAGCAGTGGAAACCTCAACCTATTCAGTACGTTGGAAAAAAGAAATTTCTGATTCGAAAGATTTTATTTCAATCGCAAATACCCAAAAAGCTAGTCTCATCACAACTTTTTCCCTACCAAGAATCGCATATATATCACAAACACAGTACAACAATATACATCAAGAACACATACCTGTTATAAAAATACAACCACACACATGAAGAAGATGCAGATTAGGACACCCAGACTCTAAGCTCATAACGAAAACATCACCAACTCCCTCGCACCAACCAACATTTATCAACTGAAATTGATTACAGTTATATCCAATAGCCTACAAACAAAACAAAAGGTCAGATATAACCTATTTCAATTTACACAATGGAAATCCATTTTTGAAAATTTGACCGAGTTATTTATTTGCTCAATTATTAGATAAACCTCAAATCATCATTTCGCATTAACCCTAACGCTAAATCAAATAAATAAAACACAAAACGAACCTTCCGAGCAGAAATTCCCTCTCACCGGATCTGGCTATACACGCCTCTCCATGCCGTCAAAGTCGTAAACACACATACCCGGATCGGGCGGCGGATACACACATTACCCCTGCATCAAGAAGTTGAAATGGTTATATAATCAACAGCTTTTACAACTTTTAAAGCTATCTAATACGTCAGCTACACCCTTGTCGGATTCCTAGTTATAACGAAAATACATTTGTTGGATTTATATAAGCACAAATTAGATCAATAAAATTTAAATAACAATAAATCTTATCACAACTGTTTTGTTTTAAAAAAAAGGCAAAAACTTAAACTGAATATTTATTTGGGCACAAACTCATAAATCTTAAACACACACATATGGGATGTTTGTTTAAGTTTATACGTGACTTATGAGATTATTTATGTTTTGGCTTGTATTTCACAAGGCTCAAATTTGCGGCTTATTTTGAGACATGTGGGCTTATATAAGTTTATCACAATATGATAAACTTATACCCATAAGTCTCATAAGTGGTCTTATGTAATATAAGCCAAAGTCAAATACGCTTATAAGCCCACATATAACCTTAAACAAACACCCCTATAATATTAACTGTGATTTAATGTTTACCTTAATTCGGAAATCAAACGAAATAAGAGCTCGTATCTTTTAGCTACAATTAGCTACATAAAACCACTGAAACACTAAAACCAACACATACGCATTATCATATGAATGGTAGAGTTTTCACTACCAAGAACGACACCACTGTAGTCTGCACTCAACATCTCAAACGAGCACCTTGAGCTTCTATCCCGTGTAGACAGTGAAGATGTGACAGACATGATTATATCGCTCATGAATTTGCTGCACAAAACATTAAAAAAGTAAAAATTACTTCAACTTCACATGAATATCATAATCATTATTTGACCAGTGAAATTCTAGTAAATACCGGCATGTCTTTATGCAATCTATGTAGGGCGTCAAAACGGGTAGAGGTAAAAATAAACCTAATGTAAAAATGGGTCATCTTAGGTAAGCGCCGACTCATGGACACTTTCTTATTCATTTTTTCATTTCTTTTTTTTTCTGGATAATTACTGTTAAATAATTAAGATAAAAAATATACTATCATAGTTATAAACAAATAAATATTTCTGTAAACCGGTTAATGTTAGTCCCATAAATTTAGATCCCTTGGCCAATTTGATCCATTTCTTTTTTAGCAAATTTTTTTATTAACCCTTTGTATCTGTTAGGGATTAAACATAACAATTCGACCCTAAAAATTGCTAAATATATGTATATACGTGTGTGTGTGTGTGTGTATTAGCGAATAGAGTATAAGCAAGAAAAACCTCATGAGTGTGTCTGGGTCCACATTCTCCCACGTCACCTCTTCGATGATGTCAGCTACGTGCTTTCCTCTTTGCTTAAGTTCCACAGATTCAAGAAGATGCAAATCTTGGCTTAAAAATGTTACAGCCTCAGGGACATGAACCACCTATTTAATGCCAGTAAGGTAAAGATTCGATAGGCTAATCCACATTCCAAGATACAAAATAAATTATAAACACTGTAAAAGAAACACACCCTTCCGTTAGTAATAACCGCGTTAACGCCTTTCTCGAGCCCAACTTGCCCATGCAGAAATTGACCCACCTGCACATTATATTGAGAATGTTTAATATAAATATCTACGACGTGTTTTTTGCTTTTAGATGTATATTACAGTTTTTAAAATGCTGCAAAGTTCAAACTATAGTGTTTACAATATTGCAAATTGCAAGAATGGCTAAAAATATATCTGAATTCTTTTTCTTTCACAAATAAACCTTTAACCAAGTAAATCTGTAATTTTAAAGAATCAACCTAGTACAGACACTTGCATAAATTCAAAAGTGAATATAGGCAATTATAAGTTTTATTATCTTGAGAAAGAAAATTATATAGATTCTACCGTACCTTCTTCAAATGACTTGTAAACTTGGAAACGGAAAATTCTGAGAGAGCTGACATAAATCCTTAAGATTGTATTCCACTTGCATCAGCAAGTTCGGATATCTTATCCAGAAGAGCTTGACTGCTTAGAGAATCTTGCGAAGACCCATAAAATGAGCATAGTTGGCCCAGAAAGTTTAACACCTTTTTCTTATGACTGGAAAATAGTACGATTATATCAACAATCAGACGTTTTGAGTCACAAGTGAGAAAATGAAGAGATTTGAAACAAAGCGTGCAGATATTCAGCTAATAAGTAAAAAACAAAACTGACCTATATGAGGAGGATGTGATTTCGAGAGCCTTCATCAAGGCGAAACTATTTGAATTAGAATCAAGATCGGAGTTAAATAAAAAGCCCACACGAGCACTAGCAGAATCTGCCATCTGTAAAAAAGCCATTAGTGATTTTGCTGAAACCGGCTATATCGATAATAACATGTCCAATTGTTCATCGAAATGCAAGCCTTAATACCAAATATACATTAAACATAGCAAGAAAAACATGATAATTGCAACATTTTTGTGTGTAGTTGTGGCATAATTCAAGCCAAATCACCAAGTTGCAAATCATCTACTGTATCACTTGACTAATAATCACACACTTACAAAATAACGCCACAACCAATAATCACATACAAACATAGCACGGTTTAACGGCTTGCAAAACTTATTGCTATACCACAAGATTTTACATCTATATATATCTAAGAAACTCAAATTCTTAACAGAAAAAAGTAACATAGCAACCTTTAGTAAAAGAAACATGAGAAAAGACGTCAAAGTGGTTATACAATATATGCGTATCAGCATATAACTAAAACTAGTTAGTATAGGTATTCAATCCACTAGCAGTGGTACCCGATACCACTAGCAGTGGTTTCGAGAAGGCTAGCAGTGGAAACGAATTAAAACTAGCAGTGGTTTCCATGTTTGGTCGCGTAACATGGCGACAAGCACCCAATTTGTCTAGTGCTTCTAAAGCTCAACCTGAATGGGTAACCTGGTCTTGAAGATCTTTAAGAGGGTCAATCTCTCCGACCACTTCAAAACCAAAAAAAACATTCAGGCATTTCATCAAACACTTACTATACACCTTTTTTGATTAAAAAAACTCACCCGGTAAATGAACCACTTAAAATGAAGAATGATTACCTTATCAGCAGAATGAAAACCACTAACAACCATCGAGATGTATCCGGTAGAGGTATCACCCACAGGATTGAGATGTATCTGGTAGAGGTGGCGTTAGGTGGTGGTGCCGTCGTGTGTAAAATTAATGTACTGTCTCAATTAATGTATCTGTTAACCTTTGAGGTGTGATTGTTTATGTGAGGGAGAAAGAGGTGTGATATATGTAGTGGTGTGAGTCTGATTTGTGTCAGTTTGTGATTTTTTTTAATTGTAAATGTAAAATGACGAAATTATCCTTGTGTATAAATACAAGTTGCCCAAAAATATAAAGTTGCCCAAAAAACAATACAAGTTGCCCAAAAAACAATACATGACATATACTTGCAAAATACGTACTTGTGTCATAAGTTTTCGGACACATGGTAGCCCCTGGTTGGGTAAAAAAAAAGCGGAGGGCAACTTGTCTATTTTCGAATTTTAAAAGGGCGTGGTCCATAAAGTGATAAGTCTCAGGGCGCGCGGTCTATTTGACTAATTTTCTCTAACAATAATTACATAAGTGTCGTCTAATACGCCCCCACAGTTGGAGCGGGAGGTGGCCGGACGCTCAAACTTTATCGAAATTCTTCAAACAAAGCCGAAGGAAGTCCATTGGTGAAAATGTTAGCATACTGATAGCGAGAGGGAACATGTAGAACACGCACTTGACCAGCGGTAACCATGTCACGAACGAAATGTATGTCTACCTCAATATGCTTCGTGCGTTGATGTTGGACCGGGTTGGCAGATAGATAAATGGCACTCACGTTGTCATAATAGACAAGGGTAGCAGAAGAGTGCGGAGAATGTAGCTCCCGAAGCAGGTTACGAAGCAGGTTACGAAGCCATGCGGTCTCAGCCACAACGTTAGCCACACCCCTATATTCTACTTCGGCACTGGAACGGGAGAGGGTGTGCTGACGTTTGGAGGACCAAGACAATAGATTATCTCCCAGAAAGACACAATAACCTGAGGTAGACCGCCGTGTGGAGGGACAACCTGCCCAATCAGCATCTGTATAACCAATAAGAGAACTAGTAGATGAAGAGTATAAATGTAGACCAAAATTCAAAGTCCCCTGAACGTATTGTAAGATTCGTTTGAGAACAGCAAAATGAGGTTCCCGTGGATCATGCATATATAGACAAATATGTTGTACCGCGTAAGATATATCTGGGCGTGTGAACGTGAGATACTGAAGTCCACCTGCAAGACTACGATACAAAGTAGGGTCCTGAACCGGAACCCCTTCTGGACCCAGTTTAGACTCGGTATCAACGGGAGTCCGAGAGGGGTTACAATTGGTCATGTGAGCAAGCTCAAGAAGTTGGAGAGCATACTTCCTTTGGGATAAAAACAACCATGTAGAATGTCGAACAACTGAGATGCCAAGAAAATAATTGAGAGCCCCAAGATCAGTCATGTCAAACTCGCTATGTAAAGAACCAATAGTCTGCTTAAGGAGAGCAGTAGAAGATGTTGTAAGTATGATGTCATCCACATATATAAGCAAATAAGCAACCTCGGATCCCTGCCGGAGAATAAATAGTGAAGAGTCACAGTGACTGTGGTAAAATCCAACTCGTGTGGCATATCCTATAAACCGTTGAAACCAAGCACGAGGTGCTTGTTTCAGTCCATATAGAGATCGCTGCAAAAGACATACATGGTGCGGGTAACGAGAGTCAACAAACCCATGGGCTGATGCATATATACCATCTTAGACAAATCACCGTTAAGAAAAGCATTCTTAACGTCAAGCTGATGGATAGGCCACTTGCAGGAGATGGCAAGGCTAAGAACAGTACGAATGGTGGCCGGTTTGACAACCGGACTAAATGTATCATCACAATCAACACCAAGTTGCTGACTACTACCATTAGAAACCAACTGAGCCTTATATCGGCTCAAAGTACCATATGCATGAAACTTATGCTTGAATAGCCACATAGAGCGATTGCGGTGATCATGTTTAAATTTGCATCGGTCACCAAACCGTATTTGCATTCCTTGATTGCTCTGATACTATATTGGAAGGTTTGAATTCCTTGTTTTGCTTTAATCTCCCAAACCGTATATATGATTACATGGGAGTATTCTAGAGACAATACATGGGCTAGGCCTAATATAATACATTTGGGCCTTAATACAACTAATAACAATAATTACATAAGTGTCGTCTAATAGTACCTTGTTTGATTTATATGCATAGTTGAGTAAGGATCTATAGTCAAGTGTCTTCTTATGTCTTTACCAAGAGATCATATATTTAGTTAGCGAGACTTTGTTGAATCTCACTTATTCAGATATTATTTTAAGCTCGGGTACTTACTCACTGATATCGTATGAGCGAGGTAAAATATGTTTCAGACGGTCTTCGATGTTTTTGAAGAGAGTTGTTGAATGAGCTTCATACAATACTCACGGATTTCATGTTAAAGAGTGAACTTAAACTTAACTAGTTTATATTTTAAAGAAAATTAGTCAACAACAAATATTTTTTTTCAAAAGATAAATATAAGCGAACTGAGCAAAAGTAAAAGCGCGCCACAATTCAAACCACACTTATCAATATCATTATGTGTAATTCAGTGGTGATGTTGTGCTTCCTTTTAGACCTCCCTACATTATCTCATCCTTTACTCTTTGACCTAAAACATGTACTCACAATTAGGTTCTGTTTCAAATCGTTTTACCAAATCACGTAACTGATTTGTTTCATTGAATTTACAGCCGTTGCTGCATTTAGCGAATTTCTACGCAATTACAAGCCCTATATGTCCCAAATCGATGAAAGCGAAACTGCTATTATATCGGGTTGGACTATGTTATGTGTTTAGAGATCGATTATCCACTTCGACATAAGGACATGGTTATTCTATGTATCTGTATATATATCATTTACATCGATTTTGTAACGATTTACTCAATGTAAGTATTCGTACTTAAATTTATTCTGTAATTTAGCTTTCGTTTAACTCGATTTTGCGATGAATCGGTATAAATGTGTAACTTTAGGAATCTAGATGCTAGTTATTATACAATATTTAATGCAAACAGATCAAATGCTTAATTAGTTGTAGGTGTTACCGTGTTAGATAAATCAGTTATAGGTAGTTTAAGTTATATGTTGAACACTTGGAATGGACTCAACTTGTTTTAATATCTTTCTTAGCGATAATTTAGCTTTCGTTTAACTCGATTATGTCATGAAATGGTGTTAAATGTGATAGAGTTTGATCAATGATTAAACTGAGGCAATATTAGGTTTTCACAATTCTAGATGCTAATTTATACAGACCGATTGCTGAAGTAGTTGTAGCAGTTGTTAGTTAAATCAGTTCTAGGTACATTAGATCAGCTGTTAGTTAAATTAAATGCATACGGATGGAACTGATCTATTTTCGAAATTTTAGTTTAACAGGTAAACAGTCTAACTAGTTGTTACTGCTGAGGTATAGTTACATTTGTGTTGCAATCCGAATTTTTTCGATTTATGATGAAATTTGAAGTAGGTGCTCCTTGTATTAAACCTCATATATAGTCAGATTTTAATTTTAAATAATTGTCGAATTACATGAAGATGTGCTCTAATTATGTAATTAATTGGCACATTTTTTTGGCAGTTCATGTTTTACATGGTGTTTTTATCCGAACGAATTGAATGTTGTGTTAGTTGTAGCAGCTGTTAGTTGAATCGGTTATAGGTACTTCTAATTATTCCAAAATGGATGGACTCAGCCTTAGGCAGACAGACGGTTGAATTAGTTCTTACAGTTAACGTATATTTAATTATGTTATGCGACCTGGAAATTACTCTCTTGATGATGGTAATGTGAAGAAGGCACTGCTTGCAATGAACCATATGCACTATCAGGTGGTTAGTTTAAATATGCCGAGTGTTGCACTACTACAGGATGTGGTCTAGTTATGTTATTAAAACTAGCAGGGTACCCCGTGCGTTGCAGCGGCGGGTACCCTGTGTTGGGAATTATGTGAAGTAGGACTCTGCTGTCATTACTGTCGAAGGTTTCTGCTGAAGTAGAAGCAGTTTCTGCTGAAGAAGTGATTCTACTGAAGAGTACAAGCGTTGCCATGTTACTGCTGAAGAGTGAAAGCTGACTAGGATCAGCATGCGCCTTATGAATTAAATGCTAAACTCATTATTATCTTTTAACTGCCCAAGGTCAGCATGGGTATTATTGTACTACTCTATAGTTGTTTTAATGTATTAGACATTAAATGCATGCAAAGATGTTTAGTCGTTTGGGTAGTAAGAGATTAGGGTTCCTTGTATATAAAAGGAACCATATAGTTTGTAATAGAAAATATCCGAAACATAGAGTTTCAGTGAATAAAAGGATCCATAGAGGATCTAAGTGTTCTTAGTGATAACAGCTTGTGTTTACATTCCGCTTTAGAACACGAGTTGTAGAGATTTTCTATTAGTTTGCTTATGATTACATAGGCAACACTAACGATCCACGAGTGCTAGATCTTTCAAGGTCTGAGTGAGTACAACGTGCTTAAAGCGTTCAACAAGTGGTATAAGAGCCTCGGGAGAGTCTCTATGATACTGAGAACCTTATTTTCCTCACCCACTTACAACCAAAAACTTATTCACAATGCCTGGAACTGATGATGAATCAGATGTCACAAACACCAACAACAACAACATCATCAAAAACACCACCTCTATGCAACAACTTAGTCTCTCCAACAGTAATGGCAAGTTTCCTTATCTGAAGAAGGAAGAATATGATCTGTGGACAATGAAGATGCAGAACTGGATCTCCAATATTGATTGGAATCTATGGGAGATAGTAAAAATGGCAACATGACCTAAAGAAGACCATCCCAGATCTTGATGGTAAGTTCACCATTGCTCCTCCCAAAACTGCTGAAGAGGTTTTGGCTGTGCAAAGAGAGCACAAGGTAAGAACCGTCCTCCTTCAATCAATTCTGAAGATCACTTAGGTGATTTTCACCACATGGTTGATGCAAAGGACATCTGGATGGCTCTTAAAGCTAGGTTTGGTGGTAATGAAGAGTCCAGAAGAATGAGGAAGTCCATGCTTAGACAACACTTCCAAGAGTTCAATATTTCTGAAGAAGAGGGTATCCACAAGGGATACGTCAGGTTTCACAAGATTCGAGTCACTAAACCGGTGAATGCCAAGCCTGACAATGATGATAGCAACTCTAAGTTCCTTCGATCTTTGCCTCCATCTTGGTTGCATGTGAGTATAGCCCCGAAAGCTAAAGGTGGGCTGGACATGCTCACTTTTGACGAGCTATACAATAAACTCAGATCTCTTGAACACGATGTCGATCTCCCTACCATGCAACCTCCTCTGGTCATTCAGCCTTTGTTGGGACATCCCACTCGAATATGATGATGCATGCTTCAAGTCCATCCTATTTACCATCATCATCCTATCGTCCCACTCCTTCACATCCTCAAGCTAAGACTGGAAGTATATTGGAGGATGTCCTTCACTCCTTTGTTGCTGATTATGACACTCAGCAGCATCTGGTATATGAAGACTTTGACCAAGTGGACCCACTTGAGATGGAGGAAATGAAGCTGAAATGGCAAGTGGCCATGCTTTCAGTGGATATCAAGAGGTTTGAAGAGAAGGCAGGAAGGAAGTTTGGATTCAAGGGAAAGGATCCAGCTCGATTTGACAGGAGAAAGGTCAAGTGTTTCTCTTGCCACCAGATGGGTCATTTCTCAAGGGAATGCAAAGACAGGAAGAGTGGAGAGAGTACCAGCTACAATACCTATCAGCATAATCAGAAGGGAGCTAGCACTTCAGCAGCTCTAGTCACCTTGGATGAACAGGTCAACTGGGTTGCTCATGAACCTGTGAATGAGGAAGCTGCTGATACAAAGAAGCTTGGTCTGCTGGCAAGGTGCACTTCAGAAGATAGGCATGATCAGTTTGCCTTCATGGGTCTTTCTCATGTACACAACTGTATATTTGGTTGTAGTGAGAGATACAATGAACTAAAAGAATCTTATGATACTATGAAACCTAGATACAATGCATGCTATGTTGATAATGAAGCTTATAAACTTTCGTTAAAAACATTAGAAAGACAAAAGGTTTGGTTTCAAAAGAATCAGATTGCTTATGAAGAAAAGATTAAGGTGCTTCAATTTGATCTAGATATTGCAAACATTAACTTGAAACACACTGAAAAGGAAAAAGCTGATACTATTATTGAGAATCTAGAGCTTAAAGAGAAACTTGCTGAGGAAATAGCTAGACATAAACAATGGTTGATATCAGGTGACAATCTAGCTAAAGAACTCTATAGTAGTCGGTCGGTGAACTCTGGAATAGGTTTAGGTTTTCAAAAGTATGTAGGTTTGGAAGCTAGGAATGATGGGCGTAAATCTACACCTGCAGGCTTAGAACATTTTAGAAAGGAAGGTGATTTGCATGCTGTCCCTGGACCTATTAGAGGTTAATTCATGCCCACTGACCTGTCTATTACTGTTGACTTTGATGGATCACACCATCGTATGGCAAAAGTCAAAAGACTTTCCAGACAACGATGCTTCATCTTATGATTTTGTCTCTTTCTCTGACAGTGACAATTCATCGGATCAAGGATCTACTTACAGCTGTGATCCAAGTGATAAGTCAGACCTTCCCAAGCCCTCACCTGAGCCTACACCCAAGCCTGCACCCAAGACTATCTACAAGCCCTCTAGGATAGCTGCTGAGGAATCAACTTCCAAGCCTGTTTCCTCTGAAGACTTGTCTTTTACATCTTTGCATAATTTGTCTGTTAAAAACAATTCCTTTAATGTTTCTGCTTTAAATACTTCTACATGTAATTGAACATCTTCTTTGTTGAATCCATCTTCCAAAAAGAAGACTTGTTTTGTTTGCGGAAGTAAATTTCATTTAATTAAGGATTGTGATTTTCATGAGCAAAGATCAGGTGCATGTGCTCTTCAACAGAAACCAAGACCAGTGTGGACCAATGTTAAAATTATTCCACCATATGTCCCACAAGCTAGGACTGACCCTTCTTGGAGGAAATCTCCTAATAGACCTTATGTGCGACCCACTAGCCCATACTTTAAACATGGTCATTGGCCTGCATATGTTGACTCTATGAATAAAAGGAAACAATGTTGGGGCACTACTGTCAAATCTGTCAAAACTTCAGCAGGTTGTTCTTGGAAGAATAACGGAACAAAATTTTACTGGAAACCCAAGAATAATGGTGGATCTTTCTCTTCCCTTAACTGCAAAGTTTAAGGGGAGGCATATGCCTCAGGGGAGGATTTTATAGTAAACTTTGTGTTTATGTTGTTTGCTAACTCCTGTTTGTAGTTTTTGTATGGTATGTCTCTGTTTTGTCTCTGAGTTTGCTTTGCAGAATGCCCTGTTCCGTTAACATTCATCTAGTGTGGTTCATTAATATTTGGTCAAGTTAGCTAAAAGCTTATTGCTTGTTTCTTCCGAAATTTAAAGTTCTGAAGCAAACAATTTGATTCCACTGAAGCCAAAAGTCTAAAGAGAAGAGTTTGAAGTCACATTGTTCTTTCATTCATTCAAGAAACAGTTTACAGCTTACAGCTTACATATCATCTTCAAATGCATCTACAAGATACGAGCTATACACTTACGCTAATCCTAATCTAGTACATATCATCTATTCAAACATCTAAGTGAATGTTGGATATGCATGATCGCTCACAACTTTCACACTAGATGCTGGATATGCGTTTGTAGGTCTTGCATAACCACCCATTCCGTCTATCTAGATGGCTGGATATGCATGACCAATACGACGAAGATGCTAAGGATCAAAATGGAGAGGATGGATTGATGAAAACGTTGATGATGACGATGACCACACATGATGATGGAGAAAAATAATATGTCCTTTGTGCTTCATCTATTCATTTCAACCAAAATGCAATCCATCCACCCTCCTTAAGCCCTTCCTTTATACGATGTGTGTTGATACACCAAAACCTGGTGCAGAAAGACCTTGGACCACCTCTCTATCCTTAGGGAGTGGCGGATTTCTGGCTCGTGGCCTTCGTGGAGGCTGTGGTGCTGGAGGTTGGAAGTAAGATGTTCTCTCCTTACAGGAGTCATCAGAATCATCAACGGCAAGGGAAGGCTCATTCACAACAGCAAGAGGAGGCTCTTTCAGTCTCTTTGAAATTGCTTCCTCATCTGAGTCTTCATAAGGTGATACATAAGAGCTTAAGGATGAGTTGTCTTCTCCTCCGCCTGGATTGCTTGACAAATAATTATTCTTCCACCTCTCAAGACTGCTTATGGAGGATGCATTATCATCTGATGAAAGAGTGATCAGGTTGGAACTACTCATGGTTATTTGTGATTAATTTTGGAGCATTGAAGAAACTAGGGTTTGTTATGATATTTGGGGATCTTTGATGAAGAGTTATGTGTGCATTGGGATCATTTTATAGACGGGTTCGAGGGTCAATGGGAATTAATGCGAGTAGTTGGCACAGTAATTCTAGAAACTTACCGAAGATTTCCTAGTCTTGGGTTGGTTTCTACTGAAGTGTATAACTTCAGCAGATTGGTTATCTGCTTCTGCTGAAGTGTTAAAATTGTCTGAGGACAGAAAAGGTGTAAACGTAAGCAATGGTCAACCAAAAGTTCCAATACTTTTGACTATTTTTGCACAAACCTCTACCAAACCATCACTCTCATTTTTCACTTCAAGATAAACCCTTCCATCTTCTCGTGCACCCAAAACACTCACTGTTACGAGTAACATAACCCTAAAACTCCAATTCTTCAAATGGCTCTTCAATTTAAGAAGGATCACAACAAAGTTGCGTTTCTGGGAAATGCAAAAGGTGATGAGCTGTATGTGCCTATGGTAGAGTTCTTGAAAAGATCAAAGATTCATTTTGCCCTAACACATTACCCTAATGAAATATATGAATCTTTGGTTGAACAATTTTGGGCATCTGCTTCCACGCAAAGTGAAACAGAAATTGCGGCCATGATTGACGGAACAGAGTATGTAGTTACAGAGGAGCTGATTAGGAGGAAGCTTCGCTTGGATGATACTGATGGGGTATATCACACTAGTACTGAGAATATACTGACGGGCTGAGAGCTATTGGGTATCAAGGTACCGGACGACATATGGTTGAAAAAGCACTTTTGCCCCAAGTGGAGATTCTTGGTTCACACGCTGCTTCAGTGCATTAGCAACAAATCAGGAGCATGGGATCAATTCTCTTCACAATTAGCATATGGTATTGTGTGTCTTTCACAAGGGTTAACTTATAATTTTTCTAAATTTATTTTCGATAATTTGGTTGAAAATATCAATAGGAAACAACATAAGTATTTAATGTACCCTAGATTCTTACAAATAATCATAGACACCTCTACCCAAACCCAAGCCTTTTATGTCGTAGGAGCTCTGTCAGCCAAACTTTTTGCCTCTATGAGAACTAACTTTGAGGGGGCACATTATCCCTTGACAGAAGCTATGTTGCCTCAAGGCAATGTGGCTGCTGATGAGGAGAATGTTGCCAATATCCCACCCTCTTCATCTATTGCTACTGATGGCATTCCATCAGCTAACATTGATGAGGGCCCCTCCTTTTCTGCTGAAGCTTCTCATGTTGCTCCAGAGCAGCCTCCACAAACACCAACTCTAGCACATTGTCCTAGTCCACCACCTACACAAGATCCTCTTGATGAATTTGAGTCTGATCTGAACAGGATGACCTCTCCTAGTCCTCCAAGGGAAACGGTTGATGAGGTACCTCCTCATGTTGAGCATGACCATGTTTCCACTGAAAGGTCCAATGAAGCTCCCATTACCACAGAGCAATCTGCTGGTGGAGCTGAGGACCCCATTACTCTCTCATCTGTGTATGCTCTTGTGAACAGGAATGCAGCTGAGGTATCTAGACTGAAAAAGGAACTTGCAGAAACCAAGTCTTCACTTGGTAATAAGATTGAAGATCTACAGGGTAAAGTTAAGGACCTAGAGAACAGACTTGAAAAGGAAACCAAAAGGAAGTTTGTGGTTTCTTCTGAGGAGGAAGAAGATGAACCTCAGTATGGGTCTCTTGATATGTTAGCTGATGTGTCTCTTAATGATCCTTCATCAGTAATTGCAGAATCTTCAAAGGAGAAGGAACCTGTTCTTTACAAAAGGAGAAAGAGATCGTACTTGAATAAAGCAACTACTGAGGTATCCAAGGAACCAGAGTCTGTCAAAGCTGCATCTGCTGATAACCCAATGGAGGATGTTGCTACTGAACTTGGTCCATCTTCAGTCATACAAAACCATCGTGTCCACTTCTGCTGAAGCACCCTCACAACATGTTTCTTCTGAAGAAGACTTGGGGGTTTCTTCTGAAATTCCTATTATCAATATTGCTGATGATGAGTGTGCTAAGGAGCCTGCTGATAAAGGGAAAGGTTTAACGGTAGAAGATGAGCTTGGTCCAGACTTGGTAAGTGAAGTGGAAAGGCGTGAACAAGACAGAATGCTAGCTGAGTGTAAGGAGAGAAAGAAAGATGAAGAAATGGCTAAATAGCTTGAAGATTCTCCTACGTCTGATTTACCTCCGGAAAGAAAAAGGGAGCTAGATGAAATGCGTACTAAGCTTCCTGACACTCATTGGGATACTTACACTCAGCAAGTCATAGCAAACCCTTCACTTGCTCAGAGTATCTTAGGTGCAGACTTCAACAAAGGAAAGTTTTGTGGAACAGATGATGGCTCGTGGACAACAAAGGAAGCAAGAAGCAGCTGCAAAGAGGAGAGCCTTCACAGCTCAAAGGAATAGAGAGAGACCTCCTACTAAAGCTGAAATGAGACTTGTAGTGAAAAACCAGAGCTCATCTCTGTATAATTCTGGGTTGTCGATGAAGCAAGTCAAGGCATTCCCCGATCATGTTTTGATTCGCAAATATAATCAAATCATGAAGTATTCTTCTTCGCACACTTCAAGCTTGAAAAGGATTGCTGGTATTTCAGGTGCTCCTAAGACTAAGAGGACAAAGACAGCTGACATTGTGGACAATTTTGATGATATGTCATGTTCTTCCAAAGTCTCTACTGAAACTACCATAGAGACTACACACTCAACTGAAGCAGTTCATTCTGCTGAACCATCTATGGTTTCTGCTGAACCTCCTACTGAGATTGCTAGCTCACCTAACAAAACTCCATCTGTGGCATCTGTTGGCTTAGATGCTGATATAGCAAGTTTAAAAACTAGGAAGGCTAGAAACTTGCTAGTGAGCATGAATGCCATTCATGAATGCTTCTATTCCTTGTATTGTTAATTTCTAAAAAAAAAATAAAAAAAAATAATAATAATAAAATAAAAAAAATTTCTTTTGCCGTTTTGTCTTTGAGGGTTATTAACTCACCAGATATGCCTTGTGTGTATCAAAGAGTTGGCTAGTCCAAAGGGTACAGCTTTGGTAAAGACATGTCAAATCTGTTGATAGCTGTAATGGTTTGCTCAAAATCATAGGGTCTGCAACCACCCATGCTTAATTGCTGAGAGTTGTATGGTCCTCAATTCACCATGGTCTATTCCTTTTTGGAATCCAAGAATTGGCTAGCCCACACGTATATGGATTGTGGTAAAGGCAACTATCTCCATATTTGGTTATCAATTCACCAATTCTAAGAATTGACTAGTCCTGAGCAAACGGCTACAGGTAAAGACACCTCAAATCCGTTTATATAGTTGCTGATTTGCTCATAAATCCGATGGTTATCAATGTACCATAGTTTACGAACTTAAACATCTGGCTACTCCAGTAGTAATGGCTACTGGTAAAGAGACATCAAATCCATTATTTTTCAATGATTCACCTCTCTCAGATGTTAACACACCTGGATGTGATGAGAATAGTATGCAACTGATAAGTATTGATGTACATTATGTCATGTGTTGCTGCAAAGACCTGGCGTTTCAAAGTTTGCTCATCATAGAGATGATTTTGGTTTTGGTTCTTTGCTACTGATGTTTGAGAACAATCCTCTAGTACTGAAGTCTCTAATATCTATCAAGGTAGGAAACTGGAACTTAACCCAGTCAAATTCCAGTTTAGGGGAGGATTGTTGGGAATTATGTGAAGTAGGACTCTGCTGTCATTACTGCTGAAGGTTTCTGCTGAAGTAGAAGCAGTTTCTGCTGAAGAAGTGATTCTACTGAAGAGTACAAGCGTTGCCATGTTACTGCTGAAGATGGAAAGCTGACTAGGATCAGATGCCTTATGAATTAAATGCTAAACTCATTATTATCTTTTAACTGCCCAAGGTCAGCATGGGTATTATTGTACTACTCTATAGTTGTTTTAATGTATTAGACATTAAATGCATGCAAAGATGTTTAGTCGTTTGGGTAGTAAGAGATTAGGGTTCCTTGTATATAAAAGGAACCATATAGTTTGTAATAGAAAATATCCGAAACATAGAGTTTCAGTGAATAAAAGGATCCATAGAGGATCTAAGTGTTCTTAGTGATAACAGCTTGTGTTTACATTCCGCTTTAGAACACGAGTTGTAGAGATTTTCTATTAGTTTGCTTATGATTACATAGGCAACACTAACGATCCACGAGTGCTAGATCTTTCAAGGTCTGAGTGAGTACAACGTGCTTAAAGCGTTCAACACCCTGAAATAAAAATTTTCGATGAATAATGTATTTTAGTTTATTATGTTCTTTTTAACAATAAATTTATGAATATCAAGAATTTCGTATAGCCCGTGCCCGTTCGGGCTCGAACCCATTGGCCCGTGTCTACTCGGGCTCGAGCCCGTTTGGTCCGTTGCCCGTTCGTGCTTGAATATTTGTATAATGTGCTTTATTATTTGTAGTATTGAAATTTAATGCAGAAATTGTGTTATATTTGGTTGTACAATATGCTTGATAATTTGTATTTATTATGTAAAGAGTGTTTTAATAACTGTATTAATTATATTTATTGATCAGTTAAATAATTGACTACATTAAATAGCATTAATATGGCGTTTTGTTGTACACTATGCTTCTCGTCTTGTACGTCTGACAATTAAGTGTATTAAAGTGTTGTACACTATGTTTCTTTTCTTGTAAGTAGTAGTCATTATAGTCATTAATAATATCGACCACTTTAATAGCATTAATGTTGTAAGTCTGAAAATTACATCATGCTTATTTTGTTGTACACTATGCTTATTTTGTTGTAAATCTGAAAATTGGTTGCAGCTATTGTACATTGTGCTTAAATGGTTGTAATTTTTTGTGAAGGGGTGTTTTTAATATCATTAATGTTGTTTGATAGAATTTTGGTCTTAAAAATTAAAATGACACCACGCTTTATTTTGTTGTACAATGTGCTTACTTTGTTGTAATTCTGAAAATTTGGTGCATTAAAGTGTTGTAAGTCATGCTTAATTTCTTGTACGTCTTAAAATTAAGAGTGAGGTGCCTTCGTACATTATAAGTAGTATAGATATAGATATAGATATAGATATAGATATAGATTATATGCAGACTGTATGAACTACATCTGCTTCAGAATTTGTGACCTGTTTTAACATGTTTAGTTTAATAGGCGAAACGTTGAACTAGTTGTTACTGTGACGGTTTAGTTATATTTCTATTGCAACTGTATCAGTTTTATGCATGATGACTACGTGTGAAGCAGGTTTGAATGTTAGGTGTTAAGTTTGAATATGTTGAGTGTTGAATCATATAAGGACAGTTCTTTACTTATGTGCTTTGTTTTGTGGTTTATATTATGTTGTAGATGAAGGTAGCATACAGGCCAAACGGAAATATCAGTCTGCATGATTTCCATCATGGTGTAAATAACTTGCCTGCTGATGCATTCGTGCCAGAATTCAACAATAACATAGCTGTCTCTTGCTGTGGTAACTGGTTTTCTTTGTTAACAGATGTTGATTATTTATTGAGTACTCGTGCTCTATTAAATGTGTTGCATATGGCTTTGTTTACTTGTCTTTTATAAGTTAATCTCTGTTGCCAGCAGATGTCCACCTTTCAAGTGTCCTGAGTGATAAAGTTTTGTACTCATGGGGTGATAATGAAGATATTTGAAGAAAAGTGATTGTTATTAGTTCATGTCTACTCGAAGATATAGACTCTGTGACAAAGATGGCCTTAATGGTGAGTGATTTCAGTTACTTGTTTATCGTGTAATTTTACTTGAAACAGGCTTTCTGATGTAAACAGTGAATAACTTTCTCACAGGATGCAGCAGACAAATGTGTCTCAGTGGACTTTGTGTTGTTGCAGAAAGTGTCGAGTGGTCTTGGTGCTATTTCAAAAAGTATCGACAACTTTAATAGGAATATATGCGATCTTGAGAATTGTTCGTTCCGTAATCATCTTTCAGGTAGTAATTTGCTTTTTGTGTACCCAAATTTTGTATACGAGTCTAATAGAACATGTCCTTTAAAATGATAATAAACTACGAATTTGTGTGGATTTGTTATAGTTTTAGCCATATGATGTTTGTTAGTGGTAAATAAAAGATATAAAAGTACATGGAAAGATTATTAAATGAACAGAAATTGCATAAGGCATGCGCTTACATTTCACATGTTGCAGATGTCCATAATCGATATATTACACCAAATTGAAACCAAAGACCTGTACTTGTTATATACCACAACTCATGCCTCTTGTACATTCTGTTATGTTCCTCAGATTGAAGTAAGGGACTACAATCCCATCCAACATGAAAGGGGATTCCATCAAAAACTGAATGTGCTTGTAAAAGAAAGCTTGCATTTTGGGTAAATATCTTCACTTTTAGCATGAGTGTATTACTATAATTAATTTATGAAACTCCAGTTAACTGTGACTATCATTTTCCTTCATCTACTGCTACACAGTTTAGCTTCCCCTTAAAACATAAGATCTGAGTATCGTAGCGTCGCAATGACTATACATATACAGGTCATTACCTACTAAATCAGAAGAGTTACCTCCTGAACCAACTTCAACTCAAGGAGATTCATTAAATGGATCTGAAACCTCAAAGCAAGCAATGGGTATGGTAGGCTCTGAAGAGGAAATCCCACAGTTGGATTTTAAATCTGGACGAGATAAAATTACAGAACGTATAACAGAAGATGGGAACAACTAATTGTCAATGAAATTCCTTAGATCAGTTAAAGAATTGGGTTAGCACTTTCTGAAGGTATCTATTTTTCTCAAGATCAGTAAAAGTACAGGATAAGTAATTTTTGAATAAATAATTTATCAAGGTACTTATATTTAAGTTTAAGTGAATTAATTTTATAAGATAGGCAAGATAATGGATTACTGAACAACTTAAGGCAAGTGGAAAGGGGGACATGGAACCATGATCGAGGTGATACCACCTAAAGGGGCCGAGCAGCATGAAGTATGAAGACAAGATCCGCAAAATAAATATGCTTAGACTAGTGCTTTAAATTTTGAACTAGAGCGTTGTTGTTCATTTAAATCCAAAAGACCCGAGGCGAATATTCTGCAATCCTATAAGTTATCGATAACTCATTTGCAAAATATGGAGAGGCATATCCACAGCCAATTGTTTCATCAAACACTAGCCTAGAAAATACTGTATGGACAAAGTTTTGCTATTCAAAAAGGACTAGCGACGCAGCTTGTTGCCCATTTGCCGTCCATCTCTTTGTAAATGCAATAAATCTACTATTCTCTATATAATTTATTGAGAATTAATCAGTAAACAGCTTCAAATGTTATATAACCAGTCTTGTAAATCATTTGCGTTTTTATGGCCAATTCATTTGTTGCTTTTTACATAGGCCAATCAGTTGTACAGATTGTTTCGCCTCATTTGATCAAACCCATCCGAACTTATTAACAAAAGAAAGTGATTTACAATATAACTTCGATGAATTAATAAACTCGATAAAATTAATAATTTGTTCCGTCCCAAGTTAGAAACAGTACAAATTTAGACTCCAATCGATAAAATAATAAGATATTATTTTTTTTAATAGCTTGAACCTCATATTATTCATTAGTATAGATTCATTAACTTCTTCAATGCCTTGAATTCATAAATGTTAATTGGTACTTGTTTTTTAATTTTGAGTCTCTAACTAGCATAAATTTTAACTAGTATACTGGATTTGGAAATTTAAAGATTATACGTAAAATCTTTGTAAATTAATAAATTATTAATTTAGAAATATAATAATTTCTCGCTAAATTAATAAAATATCTCGATCCCAACATTATTAATTTATAATGTGTAAAGTTACAATAATTCTTAAGTAAATTACCTAAATATTTACAATAATTCTTAAGTAAATTACCTAAATAATCCTTCTCCACAACAGTTTTACAGAAGTGAACTTTTTTCATATTGTTGTTCCCTATTCACTATCGTATAAAACAGTTTAAGCACTTAAATAAAAAAATAGTGAATCAATGACTGAAAGTAATGCAAGTAAAAACACACTGATAAATTTTCAACATAATATTCTTTATTAGAAATTAATCAAAAAGAATACATTACCCAAGTACTTGCGGAACAGTACTTAGGATTGAAATGACAAAGTGTTGTAACTCCTCACGAAGCTCAAGCCAAGTCTGAGCACAACTACAATGGAACCACTGAGCTATCATAGGGACTGAGTTATATTTAGAGGAGTGAAAGATGGCTTGTGTGTGTGTTTTACAATTCACAAGCTTAAATCTTTCACTCTATCTCTTATGTTATTTATACAAGTATGAGTTTTAACTTTATCCTAAGTGACAAACTGACAAGTTACAAAAGACAAAATACTGATGTATTTTGTCTCTGTTTACAAAGGCTATATTAAGTAAGAGACAAGGTTGCTTTCCATAAGTCAGTGATGACACTGAGCCAGATAGTTAGCCATTCAGGGAAAGTTGACTTTGGTTGATAAGGACTTCGTCTTATCTGATTCAAACTTGTCCCGCCTTATCCCGCTCATTCTTCAGTCTTTATTGCCTTCAGTCTTCTACTTCAGTTTGTTTTCAGTGTAAGTAGCTGGCGAGGAGTTTAGGGATTCAGTGAGTTATTGTCATCACTCACTCAATCCACCATCTTCTTCTTGACTCAGTCTTCACCCCTTAAGTTTCGCCTTACTGAATGGAGAGACTTCTTCTTCGCCTCTTACTGAGTATCCTGAAGATGGCTCACTGAGAGACTATGCACTCAGTGACCTGTTAGTGTTTAACGGCCTAAACACTTAAGGTGTTTTCTATTCAAATTCTAGACTTAAGGGGTTTGGGTATTTACTGAACCCAACACATATGTTTTAAACAAATGATCAAAATATGTCACAATAATATTTTTCATTCGCCTAACATTACTCACCCAAAAATACTGTTCACCCAATTAAAATTTGTACATATATACTACGGCCAAAATTAAATACCATTCCCCCATATATTGTACTCGCCCAAATATATGCAGTCACCTAGCTACGATAAAAGCCATTCGCCCAAAATTAAATTTTTATTACTTAATAAAAGTTGTAACTCAATGTTATTCCTTCTAAAATTTAATACTTCATGTGTCCAATCAAAATGCATGTGTGGGGTGGAGGTGCATGCATAGAGTTACTACCCATTCTTTATTGCAGGGAATGTGAGTAACTAGCTGTATTTAATTACCACTACTACTCTAAATCTATTTAATTACCTTTTTGATCACCCAGACGTTGTATAAACCATTTACGGCCAGATGTTGCCTGTGATTTCGCCCAGACATCGCCTGTGATTTCGCCCACAAGAATTCACCTAGACATCACCTACGATTTCGCCTAGAAGAATCAGACACGTGTACGGTTGAAAATGTATCCCATAATGAATCTAAGGGATGATATTTAGAAATTCATTTTCGTAAATAACTTGGGCGAAGTTTATCTATACTACATATAAAGAGTGTATGGTCAAACCTTGAAAAGTGAAATTTTGAAAGTCGAGAGAAATGTATAGTATAATTAATACTCTTATTAAAACACCCCACTATTTAAAAATACAATAATTTATTCCCATTATACAACCAATTAAAAACATATCTACTGATGACGTATAGTCTACATCCGGGTCACGAACCCGGCTAAAGTCCAACACTAACTTAGCCCGGTACGAGTCAGGCTACACCGATTAGAGGTTTGGGCTCACGAAGGCCCAAGCCCAAAGCTATTCACGGAATAGATATCCGATATCTTCTAAAATAGATAGATAATCATTCCCAGCCGACTAAGGCGGGATACGCCGAAGGTTGAGGAACACGGAACCAACAAGGATTCCGTGCGTATATAAAGGGAATCACATCCCTCGTTTAAGGTACGATCTACAAACCCTAACTCTCCTTAAACCCTAAACCGATTACTTACTCTCACGCCGGAGGATAATCGTGGGAAACAATCCCACGATAAGCCTAACGGTGTCTTTTGTCTTTTAGTGCGCAGGTCTCAAACAACAATTCTCAATTGGTGTAGGAACCGGAGCTCCAAACAAGGAACGTCCAACTTTTGCATCAACAAGTGGCGCCATCCGTGGGACCCTTCACTAAGAACCAAGAACTAGGATGACAAAGCGATCGCAATCAGATTTTACTAGAAAGAAGGTGCACAGCGGGGCAACCCCCAAGCAGATCTCTGGGACAACCAGTGCTGCTAAGAATCAAGGATCAGGCCAGGATTCGGCCTTCCCTCTGGTGGAACCACTCTCGGGGACAACCCAGACAACAACTACCACCACCAGCGCCAGAGATCCGCTGCGCACTCCTTTTACTCCACTCCAATCGGTGCTAGAAGCTAATTTCACAAAAGCACCCGACGCACCCGACAAGAACAAGGGCGTGTTGATAGAAACGGATACCCCTGTCCTAGAGGGAGTCGTTCCGGAATTAGAGCCAAGTAGTTTTGTCTCTCAAAATTACGAAGCCTTAGCTATCCTCATGCAAGAGGAAGCAAAGAAAAGACCAAGTCGGAGCCTGCATGCTCGGCTAGACTTTGGCCCAGAGTTTGGGACATCTCCACCGCGTCGTCAGAAGGAGAAACGCGGGAGGGGTAATCGCCGGCCCCCAGTGTTCAATAGAATCGGAAGGAGAGTCGAGGGAGATGATACATCTGACTCACAGCCTATGACTGAAAGTGAGGAAGATGAGAAGCGCACCAGTGTCCACACTAGACTTGGTAGCCGCAGAGTACAAGATAGACTGGGGGAGCGATATTCCCCAAGTGAAAGCCCCCCAAGCACAAATTCTGAGGACAACCGGCGTAAACGCCGAAGGAGAGAGGAACTATCTTCTAGTAATTCCTCGGACAACGAGGACAGTGAGACTGGACATTGGAAATCCGAAGAAAAACCATGACCAAGAAGAGGAGGATATGTCTCTCCCATGGCGCCGTCAGAAGGTAGATGCGTTCACTAGACGTATCAGTGATTTTTCGGAGAACAAAAAGAGGCGCATGCCTACTAATGTTAAAACCTATGATGGAACAGGTGACCCTGATGATCACCTAAAAATTTTCGAATCAGCCGCAACCATTGAAAACTGGCCACAACCTGTATGGTGCCACATGTTCAATTCCACACTGGTGGGAAATGCGCGGAACTGGTTCAACAAGCTTCCACGCAGAAGCATCAATGGCTTCGAAGAGTTGAGGAAGGCATTCCGCCTAAACTTTACTCAACGAAAAAAGTGCGCTAAAAATCCCATTGAACTCGCTAGAGTCAAACAGCGACAAGGGGAATCCACAAGCGCTTTCATGGAGCGCTTCAAGGATGAGTGCATGCAAGTCAAAGCATGTCCCGAAGTACTCAAAATCTCAGGGTTCATGAATGGGATCAGTAACCCGGAACTTATTAAAAGATTGAATGATAGGATTCCCCAATCCTTCGATGAGGTTATGAAGCGCACGCGATCCTTCGTACAAGGAGAGGCCGCCGCAGCGGATAGCAAGAGAAGCTACTCCAACTACCGGTCACAGGAACAACCTGGGAGACAATCCACAGATCGGAATAGTAACCGTAACAGAAACTATCGCAACCAGGGGAATGGACGCGACAATGACAAATATACCCCGCTTACCAAATCGCCAAAGGAAATACTCGCAAAAGAGGGCGCTAACTTCCCGAGACCACCACAAATGCGCACTCCAGAGGATAGGCGTGTCGGCAGTGGATACTGTGATTACCACGCGCAGAAGGGCCACACCACTAACGAATGTGTCCAACTGCGCCAACTCATCGACAAGATGGTCAAAGAGGGTAGATTGGACCATCTGGTCAAGAATATCAAGGAAGGGAAGGACAAACAAAAGAGCGGCAATAAGAAAGAAACGCCTAAAGACAAGCCCGACACAATTTACATGATACAATCATGGCAGCGGGTCACAAAGCAGAAGGTAAGCCAGGATTTTTCACGAGGAAAGGAAATCTCGTTCCCCACCCTGACCGCGAACAACGCAGTGGTGGAACCACTTACCATAGAGATAAGCGCGGGGGGTCACGACATCCACCGCATGTATGTTGATGGTGGAGCTTCTGCTGACATCATGTATGAGCACTGTTTCAAGCAACTGCGTCCTGAAATACGCAACCAATTAACCCCAGTCAGAACAGCGTTGACTGGTTTTACAGGTGAGAAAATATGGCCTATGGGACAAATAAGATTACCTGTCAGCATTGGGAACGAAGAACACTCCGCAACGGCCTGGATGGAATTTATGGTGATTAAATCTCCCTCGCCATACAATGGCATCATTGGGAGACCAGGAATTTCAGCTATGCGAGCAGTGCCGTCAACAGCGCATGGGATGCTTAAGTTCCCAGTGGAAGGTGGTATTGTTACTCTTTACAATGCCACTATACCACATAGAGAATGCAACACGATTGCATGCGAGACCGCACCAACCCCAGCACCGCGGACGACCAGAATTCCACATCTGAAAGTAGCGATCCACCCAGAATACCCAGAACAGGAAATAGCCATTGGAGGGTCACTATCAGACAACGGCAAATCAGCCGTGTGTGCGCTCCTGCAAAAGAACTTAGACATTTTTGCATGGGAGCCAAAACACATGACTGGGGTACCGCGATCAATCACAGAGCACAACCTGCGAATCCGACAAGGGTACTCGCCTATCCGCCAGAAGAAACGTGGCAGGCCCCAGAGCGCGCGCAAGCGATCCTAGCAGAAGTACACAAGTTGGTCGATGCGGGAATTATGCGCGAAGTCTACTACCACGACTGGCTTTCTAACCCAGTAATGGTCAAAAAGAGCGACGGTAGCTGGCGAATGTGTGTTGACTTTACTGATCTTAACAAAGCTTGCCCACAGGACTGCTACCCATTACCAGAGATAGACTGGAAAATAGAGTCTCTGTGCGGGTATCCATTGAAGTGTTTCCTAGATGCGTATAAAGGGTACCATCAAATTCAGATGGCTAAAGAGGATGAAGAAAAGACGGCCTTCCACACAGGCCAAGGTGTTTACTGTTACACAAAAATGCCTTTTGGCCTGAAAAACGCGGGTGCCACCTATCAGCGATTGGTGGATACCGTTTTCGAAAAACAGGTGGGTCGCAACCTAGAAGTCTATGTCGATGATCTAGTCATCAAAATCCATACTGAAGATGAGCTAATATGCGACATTGAGGAGACATTTAAAACTCTACGAGAGATAAACATGAAGCTGAATCCCAAGAAGTGCACATTCGGCGCTACTGAAGGCATGTTCCTTGGATACTGATTGAACCGACGGTATAAAACCATGTCCAGAAAAGACAAAAGCGGTCATCGAACTTCCTTCACCACGCACGTTGAAGGAAGTCCAATCTCTTAACGGAAAGTTGGCCGGCCTAAACAGGTTCCTATCCAAATCAGCAGAAAAATCGTTACCACTTTTCAAAACACTCAAGAAGTGCATAAAGAAGGGTGATTTTAAGTGGACTACGGAGGCAGAGGAAGCCTTCACTCAGCTTAAACAGCATCTGGCAACACTCCCAACGCTCGTTGCACCCCGACCAGGGGAAGAACTGATCATGTACTTGTCCGCAACTGATGGAGCAATCAGCGCAGTACTACTAACAGATAGGGATTCAGTGCAAACTCCCATCTACTTTGTAAGCAAAGCGCTAAAGAAGACGGAGGCGAACTACACCGCCATGGAAAAATTGGTTCTTGCATTGGTGTTTGCTGCTAAACGACTACGCAGGTATTTCCAGGCGCACCCGATTGCAGTAATCACCGATCAGCCAATCAAGCAGATCATCTCTAAACCTGATGCATCAGGCCGACTCCAGAAGTGGAGTGTATTGCTGGGCGAACACAACATCTCCTACAGACCACGCACGGCAGTTAAAGGACAGATTCTGGCAGATTTCCTCATTGAAAAGCCAGACACCGATGAGGTACCCGCACCAAATAAGACGGACCAACATGATCCATGGATCTTGTTTACAGATGGATCCTCTTGCATTGATGGTTCAGGAGCAGGCCTTATCCTTACAAATCCAGAGGGAATGGAATTCACCTATGCACTGCGTTTTGAATTTACATCGACAAACAACGAGGCAGAGTACGAAGCTCTACTTGCTGGACTACGCATTGCAGCTAGAATGGGTGTACGTAACCTAGAAGCAAACGTGGATTCCCGGCTAGTAGCCAACCACGTGTTAGGCGAATACGTGGCTAAGGAGGATAACATGATTCAGTATCTTGCCAAGACCAAGACACTGATCAAAGGTTTTGACAGGTTCACCATCAAACAGGTTCCTAGAGGGGAAAACCGCAAGGCGGATGCACTGAGCAAGATTGCCTCAACAAGCTTTGCACACCTATCAAAGCAAGTTCTGGTAGAAACATTGAGAAGCAAGTCCATCTCAGAGATGGAAGTCTCCACAATCATAGAGGAGGACGGTCCTACATGGATGACACCGATAGTGGACTTCTTGAACAAAGGAATGCTACCCAGGAGCGAAGGAAGCTCGCAGAATACGGCGCACAGCGCAGAGATTTGAAATCCGAGACAACATTCTGTACCGACGCTCATTCCTGCAACCATGGCTCCGCTGTGTAGGCCCATTACAGGCAAATTATGTGCTGCGAGAAATCCATGAAGGATCATGCAGTATGCACTCGGGACCACGATATGTTGTAGCACGCGCCATGAGATCTGGTTACTACTGGCCTACTATGCACCGAGATGCGCGGGATTTAATACGGAAATGTACCGATTGCCAAGTGCATAGGCCAATCCCACGCCAACCACAGCATGAGCTAACGCCGATAACATCACTATGGCCATTCTACAAGTGGGGTATTGACATCGCAGGCCCTTTTCCCGTTGCAGCGGGGGGATTAAAATTCCTCATAGTCGCTATAGACTACTTCACCAAGTGGATTGAAGCAAAGGCGGTGGTAACAATCACTGGCAACCAGGTGAAGCGCTTCGTATGGGATAACATTGTATGCCGTTTTGGTCTTCCTGGAGAAATCATCTCAGACAACGGAAAACAATTCTGTGACAACCCCTTCAAAGACTGGTGTGAGAAGCTACACATCACACAGCACTTTGCGTCCGTTAAACATCCACAAACCAATGGCCTAGTGGAACGGGCGAATCAAAGCTTAGGCGAAGGTATTAAAACACGCCTGGACAAGCACAAAGGGAGATGGGTGGAAGAGCTATCACATGTTTTGTGGGCGCATCGCACCTCGATCAAAACCAGTACAGGAGATACTCCCTTCTCTCTGGTCTATGGGACAGAAGCCGTCATACCAGCCGAGATCGGTATGCCAACCATCCGCACTGCTGAAGTAAATGTGGCATATAATGATGAAGAACGGCGACTTGACCTAGATCTGCTGGAAGAAAGGCGTGAAAGTGATCCAACATCGTCCAACTATTGATGAAGAGATTAGTGGCAATCCCACTATTGATGATGTTTATCCTCCGATTCTTGAGCGATTCTACTTCGAGGTTGATGAGAATAAAGTTTTGAACGATATTTCCAATAATTCGACAAATGACCCAATCATTGAGGAAGCCGACTCATTTCTTGCTCTTGATGATTTGATACCACCGGGTATTGAGGATGTTGTTATGAATGATCCCGAGGGGGATATGGTTGTTCTTGATGGTTTTATTGACTCCCCTTTCTCTGATGAGTCCACCATCCTATATCCCGTTGAGCCAACATGTGAAGACAAAATCTTTAAACCCGGGATATACATTGATGAGCCTTTTGTTAAAATCATTTCTGGATATAAGGATCCTTTCTTGGATGCCTTCATTTGTGAGCCTAAACCTCTTATCTTTTACCATGAGCTCCCGTCTTTCTTGGAGTTTTCTCATGTTTATCCGTCATCCTTTCGTCCACCCGCAAAACCACCGGATGATGGATCCTTCTTACATCATATGCCTTATCCACCCATTTTCTTCTCCACCCAACCCACCCAGTCTCATTCTTTCGGGAATGAGGACACCGTTTTTGACCCTGGTATCTCTACCACTTTCTTCCCCAAGGACAAATGAATTCGGGGACGAGTCAGGCTAGCGACTCGTTTAAGAAAAACAGTAGCGCTTCGTGGGAGGCACCCCATGCTTATCCATCTATCTTCTTTCTATTTTCTAATAAGTGACGTGAAGGGGTCTGCCTCTTCGATTTCTCGTGTTTGGTTGTTTGTGATGATGTGTTTAGGATGTTCCCGATATGAAGACTCTCGTGCTCAAAGTTTGTCATTTCTCCACTCGAGTTTCATGATCGATGCTGATGGAAATCCAATATCCTAATCTTATCGACTAACGTTTATCTTCTAGCATACTTAATAAACGACTTTTAGATTTTCGTGATACCCTTGCTTTTAAACATTGAGGACAATGTTCCGTTCTAGTCTGGGGTAGGGTAATCTTCGATTTGATTTGACCGCACTTGCTTATTTCTGTTGTGTTTCTCTCGTAACCTCGTTTTTCCTTAGAAAATGAAAAATTGTGCAAAAATGAGCAAAATTTAAAAAATTTTCAAGCTTTTGTTAAGTCTTTTTGATTGAAAAGTTTTGCTAGTCTCTTAGATTAGAAGCTATAAAATGCAAATTCTAGCTCACAAGGCCAAGAATTTGCAAGTTTCCCTGAGTGACTTTAAATATGCATGACTTTATTTCATTAGACGAAACATTTGCTAAGTTAATATATGTTTTGACACCTTGTTGACTTTCCGCCGGTGAGAGTAGGAATAGAATTCTGACTTGACCGGGCGTGTTGAGCCCTAGCTTGTTCCCTTAACCATAGGTAATCTAAAAAATTATCGGCTAAGCATCCGCGGATCTCATTATTTGGGATTTTAAATTTGCGGAGATCGAGAAATGATAGAGTTGCTTATGAGTTTAGATGCTAAATGTGGAGTAGTTGGTTCTCTTTAGAGCCCATCGAAGGTACTTATGGCTTTTTGTTCCCACAAAATTGTTTCACCCCATATTTGCTAATAAATAATTAGAGATGTTGAGTTTTTGGCGATAGTTAGTTCTTTTTCTTCTTAAAAGAATCTTTGTTTTAAAAATTGGGTACACATCAAGGATCCGTAATAAGTAATAAGTAATAAGTGATATGTGAAATGTAATAAGTAAAGTTGTGAGCTGCGGTGTCGAGATCGGACCCTTGGATCTTTAGCCAGGATTGAGTGAGGTCTTAGCCTAGCCAGCCGGGATCCTCATTTCATGAAGCCTATAGTCTTGGAATTACCCCGTGAAGCTCCGTGGTTCACAGCTCATATAAGTAAAGGTATAAGTGCAATGTAAAAAAAAAAAAAAAAAAAATTTGATGTTGAAAAAAAATGTTGAAAAATGAAAATGAAAAATCAAGTATAAGTGAATAAAAATTCCTTGATGTGGACCTCATTTTTACGACAATGGTTCTTGAGGGAAGGCGGATAACTAATTATCGACTTAGCTTTGTATCTTTATCGGAATAAAAGTTATCGAAACGAGAATTTGAAGAAATTCATTTCTCACAAAAATAAAAAATCTAGAGGAAAATAGGAAAATGGGAGCAAAAGGTAATTACACAAGTAACTTCCATGGGTAGTGTTAGCATCTAGAATCATATTTAACAATGATTTCGATTTTACGCTTAGTTTGGGAGCTTGTGAAAAATCAGGGACGATGTATTCTATCCGTATGGTCACTTCACGCTGTGTTGTGTTTTCTACTCTGTGATCCTAACGTGTCGTTTGAAAAATGTTGGAGTTATTGATCGACATGAAAGTTCAACAAACCGTCATTCATAACCGGAATGTGCTTAACCGTAATATCTACATGAAAATTAAAAGGTAAACGGGGCGTTTTTAGAATTAAGGCTTTCTTAATCTCTTTTGAGGAATCTTTGCTACTTCTTCATAGGTTTAGTAGAAAGAGATTGAAATCCTTGGTTTTAGAAGCGTGAGTTGATTGCATTGCGTGAGGACACGACAATGGTCTCGTCTGGGGTATTTTGGTATGTGCTAAAACACATACCTTTTCATTATCAAAACTGACCCAAAACAACCAAGAAAGAGCCGTTTATTGCTAATATTTGTGGTTTTCTTGAGTTTGTGCTTGTGCAGGTACGGATATGTAAAAACACACAAAAAGGAACCAAATCAGACGTAAATCCGAGCACGAGAGATCAAGAGAGTTTGAGCTGAGCCGGAAGGTCAGGATTGTGCATTTTGGAAGATTTTATTCTCTAAGGATGATTTTTGAAGTTTCAGTCAAGTTTGAAGAAATGTCAAGATTAGTCCCTGCACTTTCAGTATTTGGCAGAATTGATCCCTGAAGTTTCAGAGTTTGCATATCTCACCCTTGGATTATTTGAGATTGATAAGATTGGTCCTTGATAAAGATTTTCAGAAAGTACAGAATTGGTCCCTGAAGTTTCAATTTATACAAGTATGGTCCTTGGTACACTAAATGGTAACAATCCTAGTCCAATATATCTAAGTCCAAATCCAAGTAATAACTTTCGGCCCAATATCTAAACCCGGATCCAATCCAACTCTAATAAAACCCCGCCCATTCACTTACCCGTTACTAGCCTTAAACCCGGTTCTATTACCCGAGTCAACGAAGCAAACCCGGTCAAAATCATTTGAAATATATTAAATAAAACCAAAAACCCACCCGCGCTACTTTTTCCCCAAATTACCCAGGGATGAACCCTAATTACCCATCGAGTTAATTGAGCAAAATTACAGCGATTAAGGGCAGATACGTACTTTCCCTGACACACCCCTGACACATGGGAATGCCAGGTCATCGATCCGCGTGCAATCTCTCAAGTGCTGCTCTCCCATTGGTCGAAACAAGTCATCAATCATGATCCAAGGGTTGTTATCAAGAGATGATGTGTGGGATATGATCTAAGGGTGTAAACAAGCTCAAAAGAAGCACAAGTGAAGAATTCGAGAAGCTTCCAAGCCTCAAGCTCAGTTATAAATAGGACCTTTTATTCATTCACAATTATCTCATTTTTTTCTTTTCTTCTCTCTAGATTTAATAGCTTAAGTGGTAGTAGTTTGCAATTTCAGTGTTTTAATTACTTTGTAATTCGTATTTTGTACTCAAATTATTTAGTTTAATTAAATTCAAGTTTTCATTCTCAAGTTTTGTTTTAAGTTTTATGGTTTGAATCTTCTTATAATCTGTGTTTAATGCTTATTTTATCATTGAAAACCTGTTTTTAGCTTCTATCTTCATAAACTCAAAAATACAAAAAAAAATCAAATAAATTCATTGAAAAATAAAAAAATCATAGTAGATCTATTCTATGGAGTGATCCATACTGATTTACTGTTTCAAATAGGTTCATGTAAGCTTAAGTTAGCTTATTGTGAGCTTATTCTTATTTCAATCTCAAATCACAAAAATATTCAGATAACAAAAATCCAAGTTCAGTTGCTACAGTGTCTGATACTATTCTGCTGGTGTTTGATCATGGATTAGGGATGATGCAGAT
This sequence comes from Chrysanthemum makinoi, assembly GCA_910596185.1. Lineage (NCBI taxonomy): Eukaryota > Viridiplantae > Streptophyta > Magnoliopsida > Asterales > Asteraceae > Chrysanthemum > Chrysanthemum makinoi. The sequence goes on along the minus strand of OU343222.1, from coordinate 312,968,377 downwards.
ACTGTTATTGGGTTGAATCTGAGCTGGATTGGAGTAGGATAGGGGTTAAATAGGTTAGAGGTTACTGTTTCATCATTTGCAAGCCATAGTGGCTAGGTACTTTGTAAGTTCTCAAATCTGTTCCACTGTTTGAATCTATTGTTTAATCTGTTGTTTAGTGTTAATTAGTATAGATTGATCTTAGTTTAATGTTTGTTTAGTATAATCTAGTCTAAATCTGTTAATTAGTACTCAAGTCAGTAATATAATAGTGTTTGGATTAGCTTTAAAAACTGTGATAGAGATTGATTTAACAGATAGAGGTAGTTGATTCATGCTTAAGTAGGTTATTGATATTGATTCTAGGTCTTTGTTATAGCAGTTATACTCATTTAGTCAAATTCACTTTGTAGTTGATCATATTTGCAAATCTGTTAAATACAGTTGGTAAATAGTTGCATATTGGTTTCAAAGTTAGTAGATCTAGCTTATGGTCATCATTATTAGTGTAATATCATCAAAATCAGTTCATTACTTGGAATTAAATCTCACATAAGTCAAATAACCATTTCCGTGTTCAAATAGTCAACAATTGAAAAAGCAGTTTTGCAACAAACTTTGAGGCTTTCTCTTTGATTCATTTTCAAGTTTAAGTGATTGAAATTTTGGGGTTTGCAAATTCAACTGGTTACCTTGAGACCCACACTTTTGGTTTGCTCTTTAGCTTATTAAATAAGCTGGTGCAACTGCTTAAAGTAGGGGTCATATTCCCTGTTTTGCTGTAGAATCAGTTTTCATCAATTTGTTTAGGTCTTGTTTTAGTTTCAATTGAGCTTGTTATGATCTGAAACTTGGCACATTTGCTCCTTGCTTGATGGACTTGAGTTCCAAATATCTGTTTTGCACTTAAGCCCTCCTGATAAGCAGTTGCAACAGCTTAATAAGTAGGGTCAGTTAGCAGTTTTGCTTATTATGGCAGTTAGCTCATCAACTTTGTACTCTGCTGATTAGGTATTAGGAGTAGTTGCATTTAGTTGATTTCAAGTAGTCATAGTATATATTAGCTTCTGTGATCAGTTGATACATTCTTGTGCTTATTTGCTTATTGAAAAATGCTTATTTCATACTAGTTTACACTACAGCTTTTATTTCACTCACATAAGCCCATGTTTTGATATTTTTCATAGATTTAGATTAATATTTTAGAATTTCCCTTAATGTTTCATAATTTTTAGCTACTGTTTAGTATTTTTCTTATTTAAATTCAGTTTTTAATCATTTTTTAAATAGCTTTAATTGCAAATAATTAAGAAAAAGTTCCAAAAAATAGTTTTTCAATTTTCTTAGATTAAGATAAATATAAAAAGCATAAAAAATATTTTTCCTTATTTTTCTCCTTTTATTTGGTATTTTTAATAAATTAAATTAGATTTAAATAGTTTTAAATTCATAGAAAATAGGAAAATAATCAGAAAATTACAAAAATAGTTTTGAAAAGTCCTTTGTGATATTTTAGATTCTTTCAAAGTAATTCCATAATTTTCCCCTTTGTTTTTATAATTTTTAGTTATTTAGTCTTATTTTTAAAGTTAAAAATTAGTTTTTAATTAGAATAAAATCAAGAAAAATCCTAAAAAATAGTTTTAATTCATAAATAGTTTTCTAATATCATTTTTAGAGTAAAAATAATTTTAGGATATTTTTAGGATTTAGATTAGTCGTACTTGCATTTTATTCGCGTTTCATTTAAATTCCGTATTTGCGTTTTAGTGTAGAATTGCTAGTTTGCCGTAATTCTTAGGATTTCCCGTAGATTAGATGTTCCATTTACTTTCCTTATCCCGTAGTTTAGATAATATCATTTTACCCCCTTTTCTTATTCAAATCCCGATAATTGAGACGTGAGTTGGAAATTCCATTCAACCCTCGTTCGGAACGATCTCGGTGCTCAAACCTAACACGTTTGAGTTACCCGTATACTACACTTCTCATCTATTATTGATCAGTGTCCGAGCCGTTTTAAGTTTCTTACGGTTAGTCATTCACAAGTGGCTAGCTTGTGTGAGTAAGCTTGACGTTGCTTTGGCTGCGAATCAATTTTTGGCGCCGCTGCCGGGGAGGGCTTGTAGCGAGTTTTCCTATTCCGTCTCGTATCGCGTGCATTTGAAGATCCTTCCCCGAGTGAAGTTCCCGTCGTTTTTGTATATATATCTTTTTCAAAAACCCAAAAACATCTAAAAACCTAAACATTCTTCCTAGAGTGTTTACAAAAATCATAAAAATTAAAAAATCAACAAAAGAAACCCGAACGTTAATTGTTACGTCGGCTCACCTTGAAGGTACAACCTATACACGGGGTATAAGGAAAGTCTTGACATTAAATTGCAGACTGAAGAACGATCCACTCTTCGTTCCCGCTCCGCTACGCGTACTTTTGAGAGCTACCGAGCACCGATTGACGTGAAGGTTACAAAAAGATTGTGTTTTCAAAATTTTCTTAAAAACCCAAAAATATTCTTCTTATCCTCTTAACCCGATAATTCTTGTCTTTTACCCTCTATATGTTTAATTCTCATGGATACGATCAATTATCGTCGTTGCCTTCATTGCCAAAGCCGTATGGAAGAGAAACAATTTTGGTGTTTGAAATGTATATGTGATTGGTGCGGAAATAATTGTCGGAATGGATTTTGTGATGTATGCCAGAATTTTATCAATCCAAATCCAGATCTCGCTCGTCTTTATGCACGGCTAGAACAAAAGAGTGCTCTAATTGAAGAACCTACTCCCTCTCCGGTGAGGGAAATGGAATATGTTTCTGAACCAGAGGTGAATCCCGTTCAAGAACCAGAGCCTATCACGGAAACGGTGGAAATAGCTAACTCTTATCCAGATAATTCTTCGATTTATCAGCTCTTGTGCATATGGTGTAGCGGACCCGAATATGGTGGGAATTGTCCCGGTTGTAGCAATGGAAAATCTGGAACCGAGTTTCACCACAATCCTAACTATGAGATAACCGATTTTCCTAACCAACCTCTGTACCATGAGCCGGAATCATACTCTTGTGAGTATTGTGGTGGTCCTCACCAAGGTTTTCAATGTCAAGTTCAAATTAACAACTCAACCTTTGGTTATGAACCTTACCCGTATTCGTCACAACAATCGTACTGTTGTGAGTATTGTGGAGGTCCGCACGTTAATTCCGATTGTCAGATGCAGAATCCGATTGTTTACGAGCAAGCTCCTTGTAACAATTATGATTATCCTTATAACCCACCTCCACAATACCAAGAAGTTCAACCACCACCTTCTCCATGTTCTGCAGAATTTAATCAAAAAGTTCAAGAGATCATGATTGATCTTAAGAGTCTTCTTGAAAAACTTTCCCACGGAAAAGAAGATCCACCTCAGCTGACCTATCGTGAATTATTAGCTGAAGAAGCCGCGAAAGTGATCCAACATCGTCCAACTACCTATTATTACGATTCTGATTCTGATGACGATTATACTCCTCCGAGTGGCAATCCCACTCCCGTTTCTGAGCCTTTAATTTCCGACCCTTCCCCTTCACTCACGCCGGTTGAGAGAAGTGACGTTTTGGAAGAGGTCGATGATCATATTTCTACGGACATTGTTGAACCCGTTGATTCTCTCATAATGGGGGATGAGCATCTTAGTACTATTCCGGAAACGGAAGTGTCTAATGTTGAGGTCCTTATCCCAAGCCCAAGAGAGTCTGGGGTTGTTGATATTTGTGATGAGCCTTCTCTTGATATTTCTAACGATCATGATGAGATGTTCTCCGATTCCGATTCCGATTCCGATGATGAGTCTTATGGAGACATCGATTTTGTCGACGATTTACCTTCTGAGCCCGTCCATATAGAAGAAGTAAATGATTTTGAGCAAGAAGAAGAAGAGATTGAGCTTAATGATATTCAGATCGAGAATGAAGCATTAAGAGAAACATTGTCGAATGTTTATCTTCTCATTTCAAAAATTGAAGCCCTTAACGATAAATCAAGTTCGCCTCCTACCTCCGTTAAAGATAGTGATTTCTCTCCCGAGCTTGAGACTTTCCGATTTGATGAAGAGATTAGTGGCAATCCCACTATTGATGATGTTTATCCTCCGATTCTTGAGCGATTCTACTTCGAGGTTGATGAGAATAAAGTTTTGAACGATATTTCCAATAATTCGACAAATGACCCAATCATTGAGGAAGCCGACTCATTTCTTGCTCTTGATGATTTGATACCACCGGGTATTGAGGATGTTGTTATGAATGATCCCGAGGGGGATATGGTTGTTCTTGATGGTTTTATTGACTCCCCTTTCTCTGATGAGTCCACCATCCTATATCCCGTTGAGCCAACATGTGAAGACAAAATCTTTAAACCCGGGATATACATTGATGAGCCTTTTGTTAAAATCATTTCTGGATATAAGGATCCTTTCTTGGATGCCTTCATTTGTGAGCCTAAACCTCTTATCTTTTACCATGAGCTCCCGTCTTTCTTGGAGTTTTCTCATGTTTATCCGTCATCCTTTCGTCCACCCGCAAAACCACCGGATGATGGATCCTTCTTACATCATATGCCTTATCCACCCATTTTCTTCTCCACCCAACCCACCCAGTCTCATTCTTTCGGGAATGAGGACACCGTTTTTGACCCTGGTATCTCTACCACTTTCTTCCCCAAGGACAAATGAATTCGGGACGAGTCAGGCTAGCGACTCGTTTAAGAAAAACCGTAGCGCTTCGTGGGAGGCACCCCATGCTTATCCATCTATCTTCTTTCTATTTTCTAATAAGTGACGTGAAGGGGTCTGCCTCTTCGATTTCTCGTGTTTGGTTGTTTGTGATGATGTGTTTAGGATGTTCCCGATATGAAGACTCTCGTGCTCAAAGTTTGTCATTTCTCCACTCGAGTTTCATGATCGATGCTGATGGAAATCCAATATCCTAATCTTATCGACTAACGTTTATCTTCTAGCATACTTAATAAACGGCTTTTAGATTTTCGTGATACCCTTGCTTTTAAACATTGAGGACAATGTTCCGTTTTAGTCTGGGGTAGGGTAATCTTCGATTTGATTTGACCGCACTTGCTTATTTCTGTTGTGTTTCTCTCGTAACCCCGTTTTTCCTTAGAAAATGAAAAATTGTGCAAAAATGAGCAAAATTTAAAAATTTTTCAAGCTTTTGTTAAGTCTTTTTGATTGAAAAGTTTTGCTAGTCTCTTAGATTAGAAGCTATAAAATGCAAATTCTAGCTCACAAGGCCAAGAATTTGCAAGTTTCCCTGAGTGACTTTAAATATGCATGACTTTATTTCATTAGACGAAACATTTGCTAAGTTAATATATGTTTTGACACCTTGTTGACTTTCCGCTGGTGAGAGTAGGAATAGAATTCTGACTTGACCGGGCGTGTTGAGCCCTAGCTTGTTCCCTTAACCATAGGTAATCTAAAAAATTATCGGCTAAGCATCCGCGGATCTCATTATTTGGGATTTTAAATTTGCGGAGATCGAGAAATGATAGAGTTGCTTATGAGTTTAGATGCTAAACGTGGAGTAGTTGGTTCTCTTTAGAGCCCATCGAAGGTACTTATGGCTTTTTGTTCCCACAAAATTGTTTCACCCCATATTTGCTAATAAATAATTAGAGATGTTGAGTTTTTGGCGATAGTTAGTTCTTTTTCTTCTTAAAAGAATCTTTGTTTTAAAAATTGGGTACACATCAAGGATCCGTAATAAGTAATAAGTAATAAGTGATATGTGAAATGTAATAAGTAAAGTTGTGAGCTGCGGTGTCGAGATCGGACCCTTGGATCTTTAGCCAAGATTGAGTGAGGTCTTAGCCTAGCCAGCCGGGATCCTCATTTCATGAAGCCTATAGTCTTGGAATTACCCCGTGAAGCTCCGTGGTTCACAGCTCATATAAGTAAAGGTATAAGTGCAATGTAAAAAAAAAAAAAAAAAAAAATTTGATGTTGAAAAAAAATGTTGAAAAATGAAAATGAAAAATCAAGTATAAGTGAATAAAAATTCCTTGATGTGGACCTCATTTTTACGACAATGGTTCTTGAGGGAAGGCGGATAACTAATTATCGACTTAGCTTTGTATCTTTATCGGAATAAAAGTTATCGAAACGAGAATTTGAAGAAATTCATTTCTCACAAAAATAAAAAAATCTAGAGGAAAATAGGAAAATGGGAGCAAAAGGTAATTACACAAGTAACTTCCATGGGTAGTGTTAGCATCTAGAATCATATTTAACAATGATTTCGATTTTACGCTTAGTTTGGGAGCTTGTGAAAAATCAGGGACGATGTATTCTATCCGTATGGTCACTTCACGCTGTGTTGTGTTTTCTACTCTGTGATCCTAACGTGTCGTTTGAAAAATGTTGGAGTTATTGATCGACATGAAAGTTCAACAAACCGGAATGTGCTTAACCGTAATATCTACATGAAAATTAAAAGGTAAACGGGGCGTTTTTAGAATTAAGGCTTTCTTAATCTCTTTTGAGGAATCTTTGCTACTTCTTCATAGGTTTAGTAGAAAGAGATTGAAATCCTTGGTTTTAGAAGCGTGAGTTGATTGCATTGCGTGAGGACACGACAATGGTCTCGTCTGGGGTATTTTGGTATGTGCTAAAACACATACCTTTTCATTATCAAAACTGACCCAAAACAACCAAGAAAGAGCCGTTTATTGCTAATATTTGTGGTTTTCTTGAGTTTGTGCTTGTGCAGGTACGGATATGTAAAAACACACAAAAAGGAACCAAATCAGACGTAAATCCGAGCACGAGAGATCAAGAGAGTTTGAGCTGAGCCGGAAGGTCAGGATTGTGCATTTTGGAAGATTTTATTCTCTAAGGATGATTTTTGAAGTTTCAGTCAAGTTTGAAGAAATGTCAAGATTAGTCCCTGCACTTTCAGTATTTGGCAGAATTGGTCCCTGAAGTTTCAGAGTTTGCATATCTCACCCTTGGATTATTTGAGATTGATAAGATTGGTCCTTGATAAAGATTTTCAGAAAGTACAGAATTGGTCCCTGAAGTTTCAATTTATACAAGTATGGTCCTTGGTACACTAAATGGTAACAATCCTAGTCCAATATATCTAAGTCCAAATCCAAGTAATAACTTTCGGCCCAATATCTAAACCCGGATCCAATCCAACTCTAATAAAACCCCGCCCATTCACTTACCCGTTACTAGCCTTAAACCCGGTTCTATTACCCGAGTCAACGAAGCAAACCCGGTCAAAATCATTTGAAATATATTAAATAAAACCAAAAACCCACCCGCGCTACTTTTTCCCCAAATTACCCAGGGATGAACCCTAATTACCCATCGAGTTAATTGAGCAAAATTACAGCGATTAAGGGCAGATACGTACTTTCCCTGACACATGGGAATGCCAGGTCATCGATCCGCGTGCAATCTCTCAAGTGCTGCTCTCCCATTGGTCGAAACAAGTCATCAATCATGATCCAAGGGTTGTTATCAAGAGATGATGTGTGGGATATGATCTAAGGGTGTAAACAAGCTCAAAAGAAGCACAAGTGAAGAATTCGAGAAGCTTCCAAGCCTCAAGCTCAGTTATAAATAGGACCTTTTATTCATTCACAATTATCTCATTTTTTTCTTTTCTTCTCTCTAGATTTAATAGCTTAAGTGGTAGTAGTTTGCAATTTCAGTGTTTTAATTACTTTGTAATTCGTATTTTGTACTCAAATTATTTAGTTTAATTAAATTCAAGTTTTCATTCTCAAGTTTTGTTTTAAGTTTTATGGTTTGAATCTTCTTATAATCTGTGTTTAATGCTTATTTTATCATTGAAAACCTGTTTTTAGCTTCTATCTTCATAAACTCAAAAATACAAAAAAAAATCAAATAAATTCATTGAAAAATAAAAAAATCATAGTAGATCTATTCTATGGAGTGATCCATACTGATTTACTGTTTCATATAGGTTCATGTAAGCTTAAGTTAGCTTATTGTGAGCTTATTCTTATTTCAATCTCAAATCATAAAAATATTCAGATAACAAAAATCCAAGTTCAGTTGCTACAGTGTCTGATACTATTCTGCTGGTGTTTGATCATGGATTAGGGATGATGCAGATACTGTTATTGGGTTGAATCTGAGCTGGATTGGAGTAGGATAGGGGTTAAATAGGTTAGAGGTTACTGTTTCATCATTTGCAAGCCATAGTGGCTAGGTACTTTGTAAGTTCTCAAATCTGTTCCACTGTTTGAATCTATTGTTTAATCTGTTGTTTAGTGTTAATTAGTATAGATTGATCTTAGTTTAATGTTTGTTTAGTATAATCTAGTCTAAATCTGTTAATTAGTACTCAAGTCAGTAATATAATAGTGTTTGGATTAGCTTTAAAAACTGTGATAGAGATTGATTTAACAGATAGAGGTAGTTGATTCATGCTTAAGTAGGTTATTGATATTGATTCTAGGTCTTTGTTATAGCAGTTATACTCATTTAGTCAAATTCACTTTGTAGTTGATCATATTTGCAAATCTGTTAAATACAGTTGGTAAATAGTTGCATATTGGTTTCAAAGTTAGTAGATCTAGCTTATGGTCATCATTATTAGTGTAATATCATCAAAATCAGTTCATTACTTGGAATTAAATCTCACATAAGTCAAATAACCATTTCCGTGTTCAAATAGTCAACAATTGAAAAAGCAGTTTTGCAACAAACTTTGAGGCTTTCTCTTTGATTCATTTTCAAGTTTAAGTGATTGAAATTTTGGGGTTTGCAAATTCAACTGGTTACCTTGAGACCCACACTTTTGGTTTGCTCTTTAGCTTATTAAATAAGCTGGTGCAACTGCTTAAAGTAGGGGTCATATTCCCTGTTTTGCTGTAGAATCAGTTTTCATCAATTTGTTTAGGTCTTGTTTTAGTTTCAATTGAGCTTGTTATGATCTGAAACTTGGCACATTTGCTCCTTGATTGATGGACTTGAGTTCCAAATATCTGTTTTGCACTTAAGCCCTCCTGATAAGCAGTTGCAACAGCTTAATAAGTAGGGTCAGTTAGCAGTTTTGCTTATTATGGCAGTTAGCTCATCAACTTTGTACTCTGCTGATTAGGTATTAGGAGTAGTTGCATTTAGTTGATTTCAAGTATTCATAGTATATATTAGCTTCTGTGATCAGTTGATACATTCTTGTGCTTATTTGCTTATTGAAAAGTGCTTATTTCATACTAGTTTACACTACAGCTTTTATTTCACTCACATAAGCCCATGTTTTGATATTTTTCATAGATTTAGATTAATATTTTAGAATTTCCCTTAATTTTTCATAATTTTTAGCTACTTTTTAGTATTTTTCTTATTTAAATTCAGTTTTTAATCATTTTTTAAATAGCTTTAATTGCAAATAATTAAGAAAAAGTTCCAAAAAATAGTTTTTCAATTTTCTTAGATTAAGATAAATATAAAAAGTATAAAAAATATTTTTCCTTATTTTTCTCCTTTTATTTGGTATTTTTAATAAATTAAATTCGATTTAAATAGTTTTAAATTCATAGAAAATAGGAAAATAATCAGAAAATTACAAAAATAGTTTTGAAAAGTCTTTTGTGATATTTTAGATTTTTTCAAAGTAATTCCATAATTTTCCCCTTTGTTTTTATAATTTTTAGTTATTTAGTCTTATTTTTAAAGTTAAAAATTAGTTTTTAATTAGAATAAAATCAAGAAAAATCCTAAAAAATAGTTTTAATTCATAAATAGTTTTCTAATTTCATTTTTAGAGTAAAAATAATTTTAGGATATTTTTAGGATTTAGATTAGTCGTACTTGCATTTTATTCGCGTTTCGTTTAAATTCCGTATTTGCGTTTTAGTGTAGAATTGCTAGTTTGCCGTAATTCTTAGGATTTCCCGTAGATTAGATGTTCCATTTACTTTCCTTATCCCGTAGTTTAGATAATATCATTTTACCCCATTTTCTTATTCAAATCCCGATATTTGAGACGTGAGTTGGAAATTCCATTCAACCCTCGTTCGGAACGATCTCGGTGCTCAAACCTAACATGTTTGAGTTACCCGTATACTACACTTCTCATCTATTATTGATCAGTGTCCGAGCCGTTTTAAGTTTCTAACGGTTAGTCATTCACAAGTGGCTAGCTTGTGTGAGTAAGCTTGACGTTGTTTTCACTGTGAATCACATATACAGATTACAACGTATATTCCTTTTACGCAAAGATAAATACGAATAAGTGTGTACATCACAAAAAGAAAAAATATCTTTACAATACCCTTCACAAAAGGAGGTCCATTAATGGACTACGAGTTATTTATCACAGATAGTTACAGCACCAGAGATAAACTAAAAACTATGACTACGCTTCAAGGAGGAACTACCCACGCGGCTAGTATCATCCCCAATCCTATTCAGCTCCTGTAACAAGTCAGCATCTCGACGAGCCACGGTGGCAACACTCACAGGCACCCCGTCAGACCGAGGGAGGTGCGCCGCGCCAATGCCACACATTACAGCCTTGCCCTTAATACCTTTCTTTTCAGCAAGCCTCGTCGCATGCGCCTCCAACACTTGTTTCAGGGGGACTTCACTGTCCAGGACAAAAGGATTCAGGATATCTCTGGGGCGCGCGAAAACAGGAACCTGCAGTTGGGATGCATCAGGTCTAAGGTAATAGTCTGGCTGCGCAACAGCCTCTCCACCGAGATGACGGGCTAGAGTCAGACCTGCAAAAATTACGTCTATTGGATAGTCCTGATCACGCTCTAGTTCAGCGATCTTGGGGAGTTCCAAGTCCTTCATCCTCTTCATGGCAGCGACCAGATTGTCATAAGCCTTCGCATCATAAGTAGGTACCTGCTCAACGGGTACCTTTAGCAGTTCAGCCTCTTGCAGCTTTTCAATGGCTTCTGACTTTCCACGCTCCAGCGCACACTTCACCACATCCCCGAAGGAGTCACGAACCTCTTGTGACTCCAGGACACCTAACACTGCTAGGCGGAGCCCATGGCTTATGAGCCATCTGCGCTCAGCTATGGTGGAGAGAAGTTGCGGATATAACTCCTCGTCGTACTCTATGCTTAGTTTACGCAACTTCTCCTCCTGCGTCTCTAGAACACTTTTCACAGTAGTGCCGAAGTCTTCAAGCTGGGAGGTCAGTGCGTCTTTGCCATTTTCCAGATATTTAATAGCCCACAGACAAGAAGACTTATAGCTCGCGGCCTCCGCGCGCTCTTGATTTATTTGACACATCAGTGCCATTTTCTCATCGGCTAGTTTTTTAGCATATGACCCAAGAGCCTCTGTTTCGCTTCTAGAATTAGCCAATTGAGCCTCAAGTAGTGCAATGCGTTTGTCTTTCCCCGCACCTTGGCTAGTTTCGCCCGAGTACTTTGCCTTTATCCGCGTCGCAAGCGAGACCAGGTCATCCACAAGTTGTTCCATGGGTGCTTCCCCAGCGGTCTCAGGCTCCGCGTTTTGGCTCTTCAGCCCAGATGATTCAGCGCGACTTGGACTTGCTTGGGGGGCGACTCTGCGGATTGTTCAAACCTACAAACATGATGAGATAATCACAGTTATTCAGTGCTATCTAGCTATATTTTGATACATAATCTTTCAAGGATACTTACGCAGGAATGGAGGTGTCCGGTGATGGGGGCGCGACGCAACATCACTGGAAGATGACTCCACACTAAAAACAACTGGGCGCTTCTTCCGGGAGGTGGCAGCGCCATCGCCGCTGCGCTTCCTTTTGCGCTCCAATTCGGGACTCTCTTCTTCCTCATCTGTTTCTTCCACGTGCTCCGCCGCTATGGGCGCTGGTTGCACGGGAGGTGTCTGTACTGTGGTACTCGGCCTACTCTGTAAGGGAGTTGCTTGGAGCGCCAAGGATGAACTTTCACCCGCCTCGCCTATATCCATAGCTACGGTACGCCCGGACACCGCAACTAGCACGGGCTCTTCTCCCTCCTTCAGGGGTCGAGTTCCCACCTTTACATCCATTGGCTTTGTCAGGTGCACCACGCTGAATAGATCCATCTCTGCGCAACAACAAAAACACACACAGTTCATGATAAGAACGAAGCAGAAACAGTGAATAACTTACAAGAATGTAATTCTACGGGGTACGAAAGCATGAGCACCCACCCTGACCATCGGCGTCTAAGAAGATAGGGACTTCTTCTGAGCTGCCAAAATAGTTGTGGCTCAGGCCAATATGCACCAAGAACTCCTCGGGGTAGGAGCTTATAGGGATGCGGTTCGCGTTTATTGTTTCCGCATCCTCTGCATTATATGATCCAGGGAGGGGGCGCTCATCCTTTGGCAGTGTCCCCTTAGCGTAAAAATCGAATGGGGCCGGAAAACAAGTGTTGTCAATCCAGAAAAAGGTTTCCCTCCAATTTCGGAGCGCGTCTAACTTGTCTGTGTAGCATTGGAGGGATCCAGGGCGTTTCGCGAAGGAAACCCACCCGTTTGACCACGTGGTGTGGAAAAATGCCCGGAATAAATGGATGGTCGGATTTATGGCCAATAAGTGGCAGTTCACCTCGAAATTAATTAATTTCGCCGCACCTATACAGTGCAGCTGGGACAAATGAATTCGGTAATAATTCAATACATCACTTAAGAATAATGATATGGGTATGCGCTGATTTGCGAATTCAAAAAATCGCGTGTATACACCAATCTTCCCATCGGGGAAATCCGCTATTGATGCATTCGCAACCGGAACTTCCGGATGTACTGCGCTAGGGATATAATAATCTGAGGCAAACTGTTGTAGTTCCTCTTCCATTATGTTGGATGTAAAATCAGATAATTCCTTAACCATGGTATTGTTATAATCAAGAATGAAGGCGCAGGCGCGGTTACCTTAGGGGTATTTCAGTTTGAAGGCTTGATGTGTTGGAAGGTTTGCTAATGGCAGATTGTTTTTACTGTGTGTGGTGACGGTAAAAATGAAGTGAAGGGGTTATATAATCTTCTCCCGCCACACGATGACCAACACGTGGACTCCACTAACCCTAACTGTGTGGTTCAGATTGCTTGATGGGACACAGGTGCAGTAACTTTCCCCCGATTTACGAGGTGCCCATTTTTTAATATTACGACTGGATACAATGTATCCAGCGAATATTTCTTTGGCTTCTTTGTTACGTTTGGTATATTTTTCACTGACTATGGTTATTAGTCTAGCATCCGCAGTTACGCACTGCGCATACTAGACTGGGGGGACATGATGACGTATAGTCTACATCCGGGTCACGAACCCGGCTAAAGTCCAACACTAACTTAGCCCGGTACGAGTCAGGCTACAACGATTAGAGGTTTGGGCTCACGAAGGCCCAAGCCCAAAGCTATTCACGGAATAGATATCCGATATCTTCTAAAATAGATAGATAATCATTCCCAACCGACTAAGGCGGGATACGCCGAAGGTTGAGGAACACGGAACCAACAAGGATTCCGTGCGTATATAAAGGGAATCACATCCCTCGTTTAAGGTACGATCTACAAACCCTAACTCTCCTTAAACCCTAAACCGATTACTTACTCTCACGCCGGAGGATAATCGTGGGAAACAATCCCACGATAAGCCTAACGGTGTCTTTTGTCTTTTAGTGCGCAGGTCTCAAACAGCAATTCTCAATTGGTGTAGGAACCGGAGCTCCAAACAAGGAACGTCCAACTTTTGCATCAACATCTACTAAATTAAAAACAACCAATTAAAACACCTCTTATTAAAAATTACAGTAAAATTTTCAAAATGTACAATTTAAAAAACTACAACATAATCCAAAATATAAAATTATTAAACACACTAATTAATGTTATTTTTAACACCCTAAAATGAAAAGTACATGTTATAATACACAATATGCAAATTAATAAAATACACAAAGCTTCATACAAGCTAACAAGTTGATGGTATATATAGTTTTGAAAACCGGACCGGACCAAAGGGTTCAACTAGGAACCGGTGTCACCACCGGTTCGGCTAACCAATAAAAGCCATCCGAAAATGAACCAGAAAGGACCCATTGAAACCGATACAAAGTGGTGGAATTAGGTCTTATCGAGATCTATTTATCCGGTTAATCGTCACAGGGTACCCGCCGCCGAAACGGGCTGGTACCCTGCTATACTATATATAAAGGAAAAACTAAAAAGTTAAAAGTTAAAAGTTAAAACTAAAAAAAGAAATGATGAAAACATATATTTCAAATGGAAACTATTAATACACATCGAAAACTGGATTGACCCGGGACGTTTCAAACCAGGTTTGACCCGGTTTAATTTGACCCGTTTTTGACCCAACCCATCGGGTTGACTCGGTTTAAATCGACCCATTTTCGACCGGAACGGTTCAACAGGTTGAACCACCCGGGTCGAACCGGGTTTCAAAACATTATGTTTAATCCCCAAGTCTTCAAACTTTTATTATTTTTTGTTTATAACACATAAATTTTTTTTATCACTAAACGATCTGTCGTTATAAAATCCCGTTGTTACGCATAGGTACTCGTTTAATTTTTGTAAAATGGGCGAAGTTTATTTTTGTAAAATGATAATACAATGTGTCGTTTCAAAAGTTTTCTAATAATTTTCTCCCTTAAAAGTCAAAAGTATGTTTTCCACTAGAGCCCTGATGATGATATGCTGCCATTTGCTTGATTTAAGCCTTGGAAATTTTTATTTGGTTTGCACGTCTATTTCTGTACTCATGTGGTGTCTATCTCAAGTCTCAACATTATATGTCTTATTTCTTACCTACTTGATACAAGTAAATGACATATCTAATGGACACCATATTGATATTCTTATCCTTTTGGGATGAAGATAATCTAATCCATCTGTTGATTCTTGCATTTCACGTGTCTGATACTCCGATCAGCATGAAGTAAATATGTCATCACTTCTGTTTGCATACTGATATGAATTCATATACTCCAATAAACTAGCTTATAGACCTGAAGAATCATAGATATTTTGAAATGATATATTCATTAAAAAGTTATGTGTATAAATAAATTAACAAACAACAAAAAAACGTAAATAGGTTACATAACTTTTTGAATTAAATAATAAGTAATGTGTCAATGTTACGGTAAATAACTTGGTTTGTAACTATTAAGAAAGTAAACGTGCATATGTCGTCTTCTCCAATCGGTAGATAGTCTTAGAGAAGAAAGCTATTCAGTCAATATGAAACACTTGAGTAATCCATGCAGATTGCGTGAACACCTAAATATGTGTAAAAAAAAGTTGTTGATACGAGTAAATTAAAGTACTTCTTTTTAAAAAACGTTTGTTGTACAATTCGAGATATTATTGTCTTGATCATAAATGACAATCTTCAAACCTCTTTTGCTTAAATACCTGTGGAATCGCAGGTATCTCAAAAGTGTGTTTTATTAGTTATAGCTTATAAGACCCATGGAATCATGGGTATTAGTTATTGCCTAAAAACTCGTGGAATCACGGCTATTACTGTCTTAACCATAAGTGTGTTTTCTTAGTTATAGCTTAAAGACTCATGGAATCACGGATATCTCAAAAAGAAAAACTTACAAACATGTTATGTGCAGAGGTAAATGAACAAACCACAAAGAACGTAATAAATAACAGTATTTGATGGAAGAAAATGAAGTTATTTGACTTTTAATTAAAAAGAACTTGGTGTATAAGTATAATTAGGGGTGGAAACGAACCGAGCCGCTTGTGAGAAGCTCGGGATCAGATCGGTAAAAAGATCGAACGAGTCGAGCTTAAACGAGCTCAAGCTTATGTTTTGGCTCATTTAATAATCGAGCTCGAGACCGAGCTCTATACAAAAAGATAATAATGAGCTCTATTGTCCATACGTATAACTGTGTATAAATAAGTTTAAAAGAAGTAAATGAGCTCGAGCCTTGTGCGATTAACGAGCTCCAGCCTTGTGTTAACGAGTCGAGCTCCATTTGAACTTTTAATTTTTCAACACATCATATAATTTAGTCGAGCTCTAGCCGAGCCTGAGCTTGTGAAAATTTTCACGAGCCGAGCTCGAGCGCAAAATATGATGTTCGAAATGAGCTCGAGCTCGAGCTTTATATATATAAACAAGCCGAGCTCGGGCTCTGGCAAACTCGGACTTGGCTCGGCTCGACTCGTTTCCACCCCTTTTAACCGTAGGTAGCGGATCCTTTAAAAAGAGGGGACTTTTTAGAAAATCTAAAAAGATTTCTGGTTATGCCACTTGTCCCCCATCTTTTTTTTCCTCAAGGACATTTATGTAATTTTACACCCCCGTATTCTTTCTTCTTTCTTTTTTCTCTTTCTATTCTCATCTGGTATTTCCTTTCTATTTTGATCGGATCTTTTTTACTTTTCCAGCCATATATAAACGATTTTTCCACGATGATTTCCATTCAGTTCATTCATTCATTCAATTTCCCAATTTTCTCATTCTTTCAGTTGTTCATATTTTGTAAATTTAGGGCTTTTTTGCTCTCTTTTGATATTCGATTATTTGAATCGTTATTTGTTTTTCAAATTGTGTTAATTCTTCATATCAGTTACGAATTGATCGTTCAATCTCATAATCGGAGGAAATTAGGGTTTTTAATCTTTCAATTTGTTAATCGGAAGAAATTAGGGTTTGTAACTGCTCAGTCTCTTAATTTGATAAAAAAGTTGGGGATTTTTAACCGTTCAATCGGTTAATTTGATAAAAAAATTGGGGATTTTTCGCGGTTAAATAGGTGTGTAATGGCGATTGTTGATGCTCATCAGTTTAATCAAGGTAATTTTATTGTTAAGAGTTTGATCAGTTTATGCAGTTTTTCTATTTTTATTTATTTTAATGTTTCGTTCATCAGTTTAGCTAGGTTCATGAGTTTATGTTTTGTGTTCATCAATTTATGCAGTTTTTCAATTTTTATTTATTTTTATGTTTGGTTCATCAGTTTAGCTTTTATGTTATCTTTAGGTTCATCAGTTTATGTTTTGTTATCGCTTATATTCATCAATTTATGTATTTTGATTATTTTTATGTTTGGTTCATCATTTTAGCTTTTACGTTCTCTTAGCTTCATCAGTATATCTTTTGTGTTCATCAATTTAAGCATTTTTTTTATTTTTTGTATTTTTATGTTTGATTCATCAGTTTATCAATTATGTTATCTTAGGTTCATCAGTTTATGTTTTGTTATCTGCTTATGTTCATCAATTTATGCATTTTTTGTATTTTGCTTATTTTTATGTTTAGTTAATCAATTTCGCTATTATCTTATCTTAGGTTGATCAATTTATGCTTTGTCTGTTCATCAGTTTATCCTATCTGTTATTAGGTTCATCTGTTTTTTTCTTTATTACTTATTTTTATGTTAGGTTCATCGATAAATTGAAACATTATTGTATAATTTTTCACAGATAATGAGTATGAACCTGTTCCGCATTCTGTTGGTATTGTTTCTGAAGTGGAGGGTTGTAAGATTTGGGTTCCTGATATTCCTGTTGGTCAAAAGCCGGCTTATGGTATGATGTATCACTCACTTGAGCAGGCTTATCAGTATTACAAAGATTATGTAAAAAGAGCTGGTTTTTAGGTCCGTTTAGGATAGCAGTATATATCTAAGAAAAACAAGGAAAAAATTCTCGATTTGAAATATTTTGTTTGTAGTAAGGAAGGTACAAATCATGCCCCAAAAGCTGGTGCATTGAAGAAGAAGTCTAATAGTAGGAAAGTGTCCTCTAAGCGTCTTGATTGCAAAGCAGTTTTCGGGTTAGGCATATTCCAGGGAAAGGTTATTGGTGTTATGATTTTGTTGAGGGTCATAATCACAGCCTTGTTAGTGAAGAGGATAGCGTTTTTCTTGTTTCTTCTCGTGAAGTTACTTATACTCAGCAGGTTTTTCTATATCAAGCTTCACAAGTCAATCTTGGTCCAGTGAAGGGTTTCAATTTACTTAGGCAGATATATGGGGACTATGATTTTATAGGAGCTAGTTCGGTTGATTGTAAAAATTATAGGAGGGATGTGCTTGATTTCATAGGAAAAAACGATGCACAGATGTTAGTTGAGATGTTGATGAACAAGAAGTATTTTCTTCCTAACTTTTCATTTGAGTATCAAACTGGTGACAATAATGCTTTGACGAATCTTTTCTGGGCTGATGAATATGCAAAAAGGAACTATTATGCTTTTGGCGATGTCATGTCATTTGATGCTACTTTCAGAACGAATAAGTAAGTTCATTTTTTTATAACTTTTTAAGTATTAAGTTTTATACTTCTGTCAAGTTATAAGTTCATCAGTTTTTAAAGATATTCAATTGTACCTTCAAAACCTAATGATCATGTCAATCACACAAAAAAATGGGCGCAACAAGATGATGTTCATCGATATAAAAATTACTTCCAGTTGCCCATCATCTTTGTTCTGGTATTTTGTGTCTGTTTGAGATTATCAATGGGATTTAAAACCTAGAAACATCCATTATATAGTAATGGTTCATCAGTTATATTATAATGTAAATGGTTCATCAGTTAGCTAATAATGTAAATGGTTCTTCAATTATTTAATAATGGTTCATCAGTTATATAGTATTGGTTCATCAGTTATATAGTAATGGTTCATCAGTTATATTATAATATAATGTAAATGGTTCATCAGTTAGCTAATAATGTAAATGGTTCTTCAGTTATTTAATAATGGTTCATCAGTTATATAGTAATGGTTCATCAGTTATATAGTAATGTAAATGGTTCATCAGTTAGCTAATAATGTAAATGGTTCTTGAGTTATTTTAATAATGGTTCATCAGTTATATAATATTGGTTCATCAGTTGTATAGTAATGGATTATAATTTATATTTTTATAGGTACAAAATGGTTTTTGTACCATTCACTGGGATTGACAATCACAATCATTGTGTTACATTTGGAGCTGCTTTGTTGTCATCAGAAACGAAAGAATCTTACATCTGGTTGCTTGAATGTTTTAAAAGAGCGTTTGTTCGAGCACCGAAGGTTATTGTGACTGACCAGGATGGATCAATGAAAGTTGCTATAGAGTCAGTGTTCCCGTTATCTCGTTACAGATTATGCATGTGGCATATCATGCAGAAGTTGACTTCAAAGGTATGTTCGACAATCATCAGTTAGTGTTTGTTGTTTAAATTTTTTGCTCATCAGTTAGTTTTATAAGTAAATTAATCAATGGCTTTTGTACATCAGTTACTGTTTGGCCATTAACTATTTTTTGTTCATCAGTTAGTAGTATAAAATTAAGTTCATCAATTAGCTCTGTTCATCAGTTTATTGTTGTCCATCAACTATTTTTTCATCTGTTAGTTTTTTTAATATTTTGTTCATCAACGAGTTTTTTTATATTATGTTCATCAGTGAGTTACGTTCATCATTAAATTTGATTTTTCATTTTTGTAGGTTGGGCCTGTTTTAGCTAAAGATCTTACTTTCAAAAGGAGAATATCTGATATTGTTTGGACTGATAGAATAGAGCCTGAAGAGTTTGAGGATTTGTGGGAGCGATTGTTAGTTGATTTTGATTTGAAGGGACACAAATGGCTTTCAGATATGTATAATTTGAGGCAGAAATGGATACCAGCCTATTATAGGGATGAACCGATGTCGGGATTGATGAGAACTTCTTCTAGGTCAGAGAGTGAAAACAATGCTTATGGTAGATTGACAAGTATTGATTTGACTTTATGGGAGTTCTATAATCATTTTGATAGTGTGGTGGGGTGCCAAAGATTTTCTCAACGTAAAAATGATCATGACAGTCGTTATACTATTCCAGATATGCACACTGAACTTGATTTAGAGCAGGAGGCTTCAGAAATATATACTCGGTCGATTTTCTTTGATGTTCAAACTGAGATTTATGCTTCTGTGATTTCATGTATGTCGGTTAGTGTTTCGGCTGATGATTCTTGCAAAAAATATGTTATACAAGATACTGGTGAAGATGAGCATATTTCTAGGCGACATCGTCAAGTGGAGGGCGGTGTAAATGAATTTTTTTATGAGGTAACATCTTTTTTAATCTGTTCATCAGTTTTTTGTTCATCGGTTTTTTATTGTTATAAAATTACTTTTTAATCATCATATCTTTTATTGTTCATCAATTTTTCGTAATTTACCACTGTATGTACTACTTTCTTTTTTTGCAGGTCTTGTGTAAACCAGTTGAAGACTTTTATCAGTGTACGTGCAAACGTTTTGTGTAATATGGACTTTTATGTCGTCATATCTTTTATGTGCTTCGGTTGTCAAAGGTTAAAAAGTTTCCAAAGAAATACGTGCTTAGGCGTTGGTCAAAGGATTCTCTACCACCTGCATCAGTCATTCAAGCCACAGGCGATAGTCCTAATATTTTTACTAGTAACTAGAAATAAATAGATAAATAAACGAATGCTTCACAAAAACATACGCAAGAATAAATATAACTGTCATCCCATGTTCCCACGTTTGATCAGATATGAATTTTTAGAAGCCATAAATGTTTGAAATCTTTATTCTTCAATTAATTTTTTAAATGATTTAATTACTATTTTGCCCTTTTTATTTTAATTAACAATCTATACAATGCATTAATACCAATTGATTTTAATGGCCTAGATTACTTCTCAATCTAAAAATCTTCTCAATGGAACCAAAGCCTATTATATATATATATATATATATATATATATATATATATATATATATATATATATATATATATATATATATATATATATATATATATATATATATATATATATATATATATATATAGGGGATAGCTTGGCTACAATTTTTGTAGCCAATTGGCTACAATCCTTCATTAAAAATACACTAACAATGATTCAGGGACCCACAGAAAAGAATCAGGACCCACAAAAATAATCAGGGACCCACATTTTTAGTACAAAATTGTAGCCGATTGGCTACAATTAATTGTAGCTAATATATTCCCATATATATATATATATAAAGGGGTAATTATGAGAATGCATGTTTTGCTCAAGGTGTCATCACTTTTTAGGAAAAAAGTTTGGGTATTTCCAAAATAAACCTTGAGACTTGCGACTTTTTACTTCCAATCTAAGAGTGCCAAGTGTCCTGACACTTTTCATGCTCCAATCATTGAAATTACCTTTTTGTACCTATGATTTATAATCGACTTATATCCAGCGACTTTTTAAGATTCGAGCGATTTTATTTTTTTATATTTTCGAGGAAAAAGTCAAACTTTGGAAAGTATTATTTTATTCCTTTTGCTCCTTCCCAATCTGAGCGACTTAGCGAATTACTTTGAGCGTCTTTTTTAACTTTGTACTTTTGTACTTTTATATTTTTTTTACATAACTTTTAAATACTTTTTAAATTAAAATAACTATTGTACCCTTAACTATTTTTACATGTTGAGCATCTTCTTTCCTTTAACAAAACCAAAATTAGCCTACTACTACTACCAATTCACTAAAACTTTAACTGAAGAATAAAAAAGTAAATAAAAAGTCTAACAAAAACATTTGTTCTTATTGAGAATGCATAATTGATTGTGGGACGTAAACAGTGCCGCCATCAACCCCGTTTGCTCTCAGAGTCCATACATTTGCTCTCTTGCTCTATATCTAAGGGAAACAATAACTCCTCACATTATTTGTCATTTCAATTAAAAAACCAGAAGTTTTATCTCTCTCTCAAGCCGCCGTCAACTCCGGCTATCAACACCCTCACCTCCGGCTATCAACACCTTCATCTATGGTTATCTCACCATCTCCGGTCAATTCACCGTCGCCGAAGGTATTATTTCTCTAATTTTAATATACATATAATAATTAGTGTTTCATTTACACCGATTGTTGTGTAAATGAGCTTCGATTGTCACCAATTGTTGTGTGGACTTAGTATGCAATAGTGCGAGTCCCATATTGATTAGAATCAAAACAAGCTAGCAGTGGTTTCGAGAAACGTAGCAGTGGTTACCTAAATATACTAGCAGTGGTTTAGTAACACTAGCAGTGGAATAAAATAAAGTAGCAGTGGTTACCTAAATATACTAGCAGTGGTTTAGTAACACTAGCAGTGGAATAAAATAAAGTAGCAGTGGTTACCTAAATATACTAGCAGTGGTTTAGTAACACTATCAGTGGAAAAAAATAAAGTAGCAGTGGTTACCAAAATATACTAGCAGTGGTTTGGTCAGTGTCTCTGTTCGTCCATCTTTATGCCACTAACCTTGAGCTTTTACGAAATATATGTAAAGTAAGTCTTCTTTGTGATGTAGCCAAATGCATTTAAGGATAAGTTTGTGTTTAAGTATTTGATATTGTGTGTTTCGGTTTGATCAGCTATAAGTTTCGTTTCATCAAAGATAAGATAATTTTGTTGAGGTTAAGCAACCATAATTAGTAGAATTCTGCAGTTTAAGCGTTTGATATTAGCTCCTGCGTGTGTGATTTGGTATATGCGTTATAGTTCATTGCGTGAGAATTAGCCTCTTACCCAGCCAAAAGTGAGTATGCTTCCAGTTTTCAAGTGAGTATGCTAGCCAGTGGAAACTACCCAGCCAAAAGTGTAAATGACCCTCTTACCCCTCGCACTCCCAGAGATGGTGATGATAGTGATGAAGAAGAGGTTGAAGAAGTATCCGAAGAAAGAAAAAAGTTTGTGGCAGCTTCCAGTTTTCAACTACCAGAAGATTTTCACATATCTCAAGTGAGTTAGTTATGGAGACTAATTTGGCTTTCTTACTGTTTTGGTTGAAATTTGATTCATTCATGGGGTCCAATTGCTAATATGCGTGACTATACGTATTGGTTGATTCGTTCATATGGTATTGATTTTGAGTTTTAATTCAGGACCCTGACTAGTCTTGTAAATGTTAGCGAAGGTTTTATATTAGCAAGTACAGTAATGAAAGAGGCTTTTTACTGGTGATGACACCAATTCTGGATGTCTTTTTCTTGTACTACTTTTACTGAGATGTGATGAATTCGTTCGAGTTACTTACCGATTGACCAATTTGGGTTATCTGGTTTACTTTAACTGGTCAAATGGGTTAAGGTAAATGATTTAGTGAGAAAGGAAATGAGTCACTGGGATGAAAAGTTACCCACAGGTTATTCAATGCAATGCATAAAAACCTCCTGCACTATTTTACTAAAGAAGTAAGACTAGTGTATAATATTGTTCTTGCAGTTATATCTATAAACTTCTAAAGCTAAAAATGACGCTAACAATCAATAAAGCTCTAGATTTAAGATCATGCACGCGCAAACGTCTAAGAAACATGGGTATGTAACCGGGTTTTTACTGCTCTAGAGCTTGTTGACTGTAAAACAGATATAATGAGTGTGGTCGGGTGTCACGTCAACATCTACTCTCACCATCAAACTAACCGCTAAATCCTGTAGTGATTACCAGTTTACCGCCAAACCCGTCACGCAAACATATCACACTTAGACACAAATACACGACCCAAAAATACTCGCATGCCTCACCTTTTCCTTGATTCACGTTTGATAGCCGGGGCTACTAAACCGTCACCTAAAACACCCACCAAGTGTGATGGTGGTGCAGTAAGTGAGTACTCGTGATCATAGCGGCTACCTGGATATTTTTGTATAATATTTCTAACAACCTCCTACCTGAACATTTTTTTAATAATGTCACATAATTTTTTATTGTTTTTTTTTAATACAGTAATATTGAAGTAGCAACAACATTTTCGCCAATGGTTTCAGTTAAAGCAGGAGGTACCGTGGTGCCAAAAGGTGACGCCAAACCACCAACCCAAGAATCCCAATGGTTCACCATACCATGTTTTGTGCCAAACCTCTTGGCTGTTACACAACAGCCAACGACAAACCATTTTTATTTATTTATTTATTTTTAAATTTTAGTGGAGTACCTTAATTAAGTTTTGCAAGGAATATGAGTTTTTCAAGGAATATGAGAATTAGCCTAACTGCCTAAATTTAATTTAGTTTTGCAAGGAATATGAGTAGAATTCTGCCATTTTAGTATTTGATAGTAGTGTTTGTTTTGGTACGATGAGTTATATAGTTTAGTTTCGTGAAAGTTGACCCAAGTTTATTGAGGTGTTTCTATTAGGATTAGTAGAATTATGTGACTGTGTTTCGCACGATTATTAGTGTGTGTTGTCTTCGTATGATGAATTATGTAATTCGTTTCGTGAGAGTTAACCTAAGTTTATTGAAGTTTTTCAGTCACGATTCGCAGAATTTTGTGATTGTTTTTGCGTGTATATGTTTATGAATATCTGGTAGTAGTGTGTGTATATGTTTTCATATCATAAGTTATGTACTTCAGTTTTTGAGAGTTGATCTATGTTCGTTAAGGTGCTGCAGTAAGTATTAGTAGGAATTTGCAATTGTATTTCCGATAATTGTTTGCAAATATTTAGTAAATCGATGTCTTTTAGGACGAGTTGCATAAATCATTTTGTGAGAGTAAACCTATGTTTGCCTTCATCCTTACATATATCAAAGTTGCAAACTGAATCCATTTTGCTGAATTGACATTGTATTAAACAATTTTTGTAAATGGATTTCCTTGTACTTCATAAATCATTTTGTGTTATCTATTTCTTTGTACTTCATAAATAATTAATTCAACACAGATGATTAAGACATCACGCTTCTTCTGCTCAACTATTGTGTCACTGCAGGATCAGAATAGATATAATGCTTGGAAAGGTACCCATCTCCTTTTAAAGCGTGCAGAGAGAGCCCGAGTCGGTAAGAATGAACATTGTACATAAATAGTTTACGGTAAGCTCATTATACTTTTGCATTACATTTTACATGGCTGAATATTGTTTATATTTTTCAGTGCTATTTTAGAGGTGATAATATAAAGCTACTACTAAAAATGGGTTGATTTGGCTTATATTTTATCTTTAACGGTTCAGATGAGCAAAATAGAAAATTAGCTTGAGAAGGAAATGGGTCAAAAGATTTGACGGCCACACACTTTGTTTATGAAAGAGTAGAACCTTAGCATAAATAAGCAATAAGCATCTTGGTGAAAAAATTATAATTTTGTATCCATAGTTGACATGCTAATTGCTTATATGAGCGTCGGACAGAAAGTGTTTCTTATCAACCTAACCGGCAGATTGTCCTTTTCGCACCTCTAACATGCTAAATGCTAATTCCAGCTTTTTTTACGTTTCCAGCAAAAACAAAGTTAAGATAGTTTACGAAGTCTGTTTAATAGTTTATACAGAAATAAGCCCTTTAGTCCGTCTTGTTACTATTCGCTATTGATTTCTTTACTCAGCATCTTCTAGCAAGAATTGCTGCTTGCTCTCATGTTCGTATTGTTGCTTCTATAGACCATGTGAACGCACCTCTTTGTAAGTGGACTCCAAACTACGAGTCTTTCATTTACGAGTTTTTTTGTCAAAATGCGTGGGTGACGATTTGGGTTGGTCATAATGCTTATCGTAGATTCTTATATTACTGAGTAATGTATTAAATGATTATATATAAGGGCACACCTAATCAGTGACAATCTTATTTTGGTAACCACTCCTACGTGTTACTAAACCACTGCTAGTATATTTTGGTAACCACTGCTAGTGTTACTAAACCACTGCTAGTATATTTCATTCCACTGCTAGTGTTACTAAACCACTGCTAGTATATTTTGAGACGATTATATGAAATGCTATTTCTGAAACTTCGTGTTATCCGTTCTTGTTTCTGAGAAAATGTGATGTTAAACTGAAAATAGATCGTGTCCTGTCATTGGTGGATGTGTCGTGTGGCGTCATATTAACTTTGGTGAATCGTATCTGATTTTGCAAGTTCATCGTATCTGATATTGCTCTAGTTTTCTGTGCAGTGGCGTCACATGAGCTTTGGTACTTGTGGCATCAGATGAACTATGGTGAACTGCACCTGATGTTGTACTAGTTGTCCTTAAACTTTAACCTAGAACTATTTGGTTGAGGAGCGTTCTCACTCAAAGAGAGGCATCACTGGACAACAAGCCCTTTCCTATAAAATGCCACATTTTGTAATGATATATGTATATGTGTATGAATGATGATGAATATGATATCAAACCAAATTTATGGTTTATGTGTCAGTTATGCAAATTCCAAGGGGAAGATGCCAAAGGAATGGAAAGAAGATATGCTTAAAATTGTATTCTCTTCCAAACTTTAAAAGTTATCTAAGACTACTATTTTACTGAGTACAACGGAAGACAAAAACTGGGAACAAAATTACCCTTGGTTTGTATGCATATGATCCTCGGAAAAAGATGACAATTATGAAATGACAAATTGGAGTCTAAACTATAAAAATTTATAAGACCATGTAAAGTATCTGGTATAGAATTTTCATCACAAACCCACATTCTTGCTCTCAAGATCAGGTGGCACGGGTCCTTTAGTTTGAAGGAAACGAAAAATGGTGTGGCAAGGAACCACAAAGAACACTCGACAAAAAAAGACTGGTCTTGTGACACAATGTCTTGGACCAATCCACAGCAACGATTTATGTAAAAAGTGCCAACATGCAATTTACTCTTTAGTCGTGAACCAGCTTTTTGGTTCAAAGTAATAGTGCGTGTTCTAATACTTGCATTCCCATTTCCAATTAGTTTGTTCAATAACTTCATACTTAACAAATCCCATGTCCAAGACAACAATCCTTAAACAAGATTTTACATGTACATGATTTTAACATACCTACATATACCTCGTATATTAGTACACAACAGCTAACTCTTACCTATGACCATCTGATCTAGTATCCTCGGAAGATGCATCACTGTCAATGACAATCACTTCATTAGGTTTACTAATAGGATGTGTTGCAACGGGATACATCACAGGGTCCGGAGAATGAGTTGCAACAGATGGCTGAAACTCGGGTAATATTGAACCCATGGTTCTATCGAGCGAAAAGGTTTATTAATCCACTGCATCAATCCCGAAGACATGGCAGCCTGTTCAACAGGTCTTGGAGGGGTGCTAACTGCTTCCCGAAGCCAATGAGGTAAGTGACCAGTCCTTGTGGGACCAATTTAATGGGTCAAAGGTTGACCTTCCTCTATATCTAAGGGAAACTTGCGGTTCTTCAACAAGATTATTCAGGTTGTATATATTAGTGGGTCGAGATCGTTTTGTGTGAAACGATAGTTTAGTACTTAAAAGTTTTGACTGTTCTTCCACCCACTGCTTGGCTAATTCCCTTGGCGACCTCCAGGATGTGAAATGCAACCGCGGATCCCTTAAAATCGAGTCCCAATTGCCTATTCCGTGTCTTCTTACACCGATCCAAAGAAAGTCAAGTTCCTCCTCTGACCACACATTTGAAGTGTCAAAATTGTCTGAAAAAGTACTACTTTTATTACCGCTTAATGCCCTTGCTCTACTTATTATGTTGTCAAGCATCATTTTGTGCCTCATTAAAGACGCCGAGTCTGACGGGTATTGCACCCCTATCATGTCTTGAACCGCGTCTGGAGTTTTTGTGTCAAAGTTGGGCCAACTAGATAAACCGTAAGAGGGTGTAGCACTTATTGAGCTGCGGAATTGCAGATGTTTCCTGTTTATGATGTCAGCATTGATGGTGTATCTTCAGGGTGCATGATAGATGCTTCTTGCAAGGGGCGTCTTAATGGGAACATGTCGTTTGCTTTGTCTTTAGGAAAAAGCTGCAAGAAATCATAGGCATGTATGATAATCTAGCTTATTTTACACATGAAAGTTAGAGGTAGCAATCTTGTCCATTTTCAAATGAGTCAAAATGTGTTATACTTCGTCTCTAATTGATAAAGTGGGTAAAGATTTTCTTAATACACTAAAACTGGAGACGGGTTGAACATGTTAAAAGTCACCCAAAGTGTTTTTCAGCATAAAACCTCCTAAATATTTGGACAAAAATATTGAGGTCAACCCAACCCCACACCCATTCTGCCAGCTCTAGTAAGTTGATCAAGTGGTCATGTTCAAGATCTACGTACCTGAAGAAAGTTCGTTTTTGATGTTTGAGTTTGACTTATTGACTCTGAAGTGAGGTCAGCGCCCCACATGTGGTTGCTAGTAGAGTGTCTTGCAGAAACGATGTCTACCTGCGATAAAGAAGTCTCTCTAATTCTCTCATCAAGCAAATCATGTACCTTTCCATGAGATGGAAAATCATGCAATACTACTGAATGACTTCCGCTGGTAGAGTCGGTTGAATCTCTATTAGTTTCTGATGTATTTTTGTCGGGTTGCACATTAGCGCTAGATTCCAGTGTCATGTTGCAGTCCACCAAGCCACTTGATTCTGTCAACCAACAAAGAGAAATGAGTAGGAGAACAATGCTGCTTATATAGCATACAAGTAAATCAACCATCTCATATTGTCTCAGAAATTACTAAGAAAGGAAACCGAAAACAAAGAATGCTTTAGCTATAAAGTTATAACAATTACTTACATAATAGAAATATATAAAACAAATTCAATACGGATACTTTTTGCAAGTCTTATCTAAAAAGAGGTGCAAAAGATGTGTGGGTGGGGTAATGGGTCAGAACTGGTCATGTTATAACGAGCCATTTTTTTATTTGGGTCAAAAAGGGGTGGGTTGGCTTGACCCACATAAGCTCAAATCAACCAATTCACAAGTAAATGGATGAGACTGGACATCTAGTAGAATCTAACATTCTCATCTATGAATTTGCAGTCAAAAAGATTTCTAGAGATTGTGATGTCATCAATTCGGCTTATTTTAACCTTGAAAGTGCAGTTCCACATCTTTTTTAAAATGAAATTATTTAGATTCATAACATGTTTTTTTTACAAGTATAGTTTAAGCAAAAAACTAACCAGGTGGAGGCTTGGATAAATCAAACGATTCTACTGAGTGTCTATCCCCTTTCCCGTCAGTGGCATCTTTAGCATTCTCTAGACCATCACTTGATATTATCCGTGAATCATCTTCTGCAGAAACAAGATTTTGTGATTCTCCCAACTTATCTTTGACATACGATCTTGGGTCAGTCTTGTACATGTATGAAGCTGGTTCCAAAATAGATCGAGACATGCTTACGTTGTTTCACAGACGCATAATCTGTTTTGTGAATGCAATCCGAAACAATAATTGGTGGAAATGTATAGGGAATGAATGAGAAAAATAATGGGTAGAAATGGAAGAGACAAGGGTATAATAGACAATTTAGTTAAAATTATAAGTGTAAAAATGTACTAAAAGGTACAAAAGTATAAAGTAAAAAAGTCGCTAATATTATTTCGCTTAAGTCGCTCAGCATTGGGAAGGAGCGAAAAGTATAAAAAAATATTTTAGTAACTTTGACTTTTTTTACTAAAAGACAAAAAAAAATTCGCAAGATTCTTAAAAAAGTCGCTAAGATTCGGTCGCTGTACTAAAAGACAAGGGTATAATAGACAATTTAGTTAAAATTATGATTGGGTACACAAACTTCGATGGACACTTGTCATGCTTATATGAAAAGTAGAAAAGTCGCAAGTCGCAAGTCTCAAGGTTTATTTTGGAAATACCCAAACTTTTTTCCTAAAAAGTGATGACACCTTGAGCGAAAGATGCATTCTTAGAATTAGCCCATATATAAAACCTTCTCCATGTAGACATTAGCATTCCCGGTTACCGAGTACACGGAACAGACCGAATTCAAAAGTTGCCTACACAAATTGGCAAAAATAATAGTAGGGTACACATAACTACAATGACAAGTTAGATATATTTCCAAATAGTTATTCCTTCTTTTTTCCTTTCCTGCCACACACGTTTAACAATTGTGGATGTAAATGCCTATAACGGGTTGGTATGTGAATGTATATGTTAGACTTGGGGTGTTTACTAATTAAGTGATTAGATATAAAAGTCTTAATTAGCCTTTTAGAGAGGAGAGTAAAGCTTTAATGAGTCTCTTAATTAAGAGAGAGTAAGAATTTTATGGTCCATAATTCTCCCCACTAAGAGAAAAGTAAACACCCCAGATTAGCATTCTGCTTAATGAGGTGTGATCCTCAATTGGTGAATTATTCCTGAATTTCTAAGGGAATGTTCGCATAGATGGAGTGAAATAAGTTATGGATTCAAAATGAGCATATATTAGGTTTCTCTTCCAAAGGTTTCAAGGGAATGATTGCACATCGATCTGTTGTCTACATACATACAATTAATCCCGCATTTCACTTCTCTTGCATTCTTCACAGAAATTTACATCCTTTGCTAAATACTTTGCAGATATCGCATTACGGGTAGTCAAGGACCAACCAGAACTTGCATTAGGTGGAGGGAGTGTGCTCAGAGTTTTGGCTCAAAAGCCTGAAGCATTTAAATCCAAAGTAACAGTTGCTTAAAAAATTAGGCGATTGTTTGCTATTTTATATCCAAATTCTTTTGCGTTGAATCGCAATGTGCATCCAGGTTTGACATTGCAAAGACTCATTTTGAAAAATATCGCGAAATTGCATTGGACTGAAGTTCAGGCCATAATGAGAGGGTCATCTGAGCCGATTAAAGAAGAAAACACAACAATGTTAGGGGTTGAAAAGCCAATCGATGCAAGGTCTTCGAGTGTACTTTTTTTAGCTGCAGAAGCAGGCAACGTTGATTTTATAGTTCAGGTCATTGAACAATATCCAGAGCTACTACAAGAGAAAAATGATATTAATCAAAGTATATTTCACGTTGCAGTCTCACATCGTCATAAGAAAATATTTGGTCTATTATATGAGATAGGTTCATCCAGGGATAGCATAGTTACTCTAGAAGACGTACATGGTGATAACATGTTGCATTTAGTCGGGATTTATCATGGTAATTCTTCTGAGTACATTCCTGGAGCAGCCTACGAAATGCAACAAGAATTATTATGGTTCAAGGTACATCTTTATTTATATTCCTTTTCTTCATTGCTCAATCGCTTTAATTATTTGGCTTTTAATTTGTTATTTGATCCATCATAATTTAGGGGATGATTTCTGATATTCTTTTTAATGAAATTTTGGAAACTGTTACAAAGAAAAAAGTAAAACTTTTGGTTATTAATATTTAGGGAAAATTTTATATTTCCATAAGTTTAAATACGAATTAAAAGATTACAAAAATTTAAATAGGCTAAATTGTAAATTAGTATCTATTGTATAGTAAATTTTGATAATAAGCAAGCTTTATGTTCGCTGCGCTTCGCTACAGGTTGAAGTACTTTTATATATCTATGTTTATAGAATATATCTATGTTTATAAATATGAGAGCTAGAAAATGTAGCAATGTAATCGCTTAAAAGACACTTTTAATAAAGAGAATTTATTAATGTTTAAAAAGATGAGAGGTAAAAAATATAAAAATGTAATGAGGGAATAGTCACCGTTAATAAGCAAAGGAGAAACACAAAATTGGGTGGGGTTATTTTGACGGTGACTATATTTTTAGATTAACCCTCTCTAGTGTTTTAGGGGTACTTTGTCTGTGGGTCCCACACCCCCACATGTGGCTGTACCATTATTTATTTTTTTTTTTTTAATTTAATTGTGTAGTGTTTAGGTATATGTATAGTGTATTTATTTGTGTAGTGTTTTTATATGTATAGTGTTTTTAATTGTGTAGTGTTTTTATATGGTATTTATTTTACGTTACTTTTTATAAACTTTTTTTATAAATATTTTATAAACTTTTTTTTATTAATTTTTTATAAATTTCTTATAAATTTTTTATAAAAAATTTATAAAAAAGGTTTATAAAAAATTTATCAAAAAAGTTTATAAAATATTTATAAAAAAAGTTTATAAAAAAAAGTTTATAAAAAGTAGATAAAAAAAGTTTACAAAAAATTTATAAAAAAGGTTTATAAAAAAAGTTTATAAAATATTTATAAAAAAAGTTTATAAAAAAAAGTTTATAAAAAAGGTTTATAAAAAAGGTTTATAAAAAATTTATAAAAAAAGTTTATAAAAAATTTATAAAAAAAGTTTATAAAAAGTTTATAAAAAAAGTTTACAAAAAATTTATAAAAAAGGTTTATTAAAAAAGTTTGTAAAAAATTTATAAAAAAAGTTTATAAAAAAAAAGTTTATAAAAAAAGTTTACAAAAAAAGTTTATAAAAAGTAACGTAAAAAAAGTTTATAAAATATTTTATTGTTATTGTTTAATTAAATGAAAACAATACACAAATAAATACTCTACATATAAAAACACTACACAAATAAATACACTGTATACATATAAAAACACTACACAAATTAAATATACCACACAAATAAATACACTATACATATAAAAACACTACACAAATTAAATATAACACACAAAATAAACTATACACAATCAAATCAAATCAAAAAAAAGAAAAAAAAAAAAAGAAAAAAAAAAGACGAAAGTACGCCCAGGTACGGAGGGGCCCACGCGGGATAGATCCCGTTCTGATAGTACAACCCACAAAATTACCTCTTTTTACTATTCATTGCAACTTTTCGTTGATAATTGATAAATTTATATTAGGTGGTATGGTTTCGACACCATCATTTTACTTTCACATTTACCCATACTTAAACTCTCTCTCTTTAACATATACAAACAATTGCTTTTCACGTGTTTTACAGTAATAACTAGTTATTTTTTTTCTAGAAAAGCTAACAAATGTATGCATGTATTCTCTCTCAATACAACTTTCCAGTTATTGATACAACATCCCACCACCATCAACCTCCCTACCCAAACCCGACCAAAACCCAACATAACGGACCACCACCGACGTCACTCCACGTTATTGACTGCTAGCGGGTTTAAACCACCAGGAGTGTCGTCTCAAGCTTCCCGACGCCAACGACAACCGCTGCCTTCCGCCACTATCTGCCGCCAGGAACTCTAAACCATCGCCGGCACCATCTCCGACCACCCCAAGTACACTACACCCCATTACCACCACCATGATTCTTCATTATTTATGTTTGTGTATGACCTTTTGGTTTTTTTATTTGTAAACAACATAATCGATATAGTATTTAACTCATCACAAATACAACCATCAAATCTGGAAATGTTACAAACACATCATGTGGCGGTGATTTAGTGTGGTGGTTTCCGGCGGTATTTCTGGTAATATAAATTTCAGATCTCAAATAATGATCTTACCCAACAATAACATCAAAAATGGTACCTCATCTAAACCATATGAATTTTATGAGTCTAAGATTTTAGAAAGAACAATGAGAAAAAAAATAGAGAGAGAAAGTTAATAAAAGAGTTGATAAGAGAGAATAATGTGAGACCCACTTAATACAGAAAAAAACAGAACCTACTTTTAATAACTAGAAACTAAATTGATGATAGAAATGATAATGGAGTGTGGATACCAATTTGCTGGAGTTTAAACCCACGTAGCCTTTATATTAAGGTATATTAATGATCTAATCTTTGTGTTTATTAGGCAGTGGAGGCTATGCTTCCGCTTTCTTTGCGAGAAAAGAAAAATGGTTGTGGTTATACGCCACGTGAAGAATTCACCAATCACCACAAGCATTTAGTTAATGATGGTGAGAAGTGGCTGAAAGAGACATCTGTTCAATTGATGGTGGTTGCGACACTATTAGCCGCTATGTCATTTGCAGCAACAATTACATTTGCAGGTGGATATAAAGACACTGGTTATCCTTTATTAAGCCACAAAGACGTTTTCCCATATTTCATTCAATATTGTTCCTTAGCTTTTGTATGCTCATCAACATCAATCATCAATGTTTTATCTCTCCTCACATCTCGTTACTCTGAAGAAGATTTCGAGAAATTATTGCCCACCAGAATGATGCTTAGTATATTACCACTTTTAATGTCTATAGTAAGTATGGTTCAAGCTTTTCTTTTGAACTTTCCCCTTCTCACAGAGAAAAAGCTAGAACCGACTCTAAATATTCCTTTTTATTTTGCATTCGTAGTACTTATCTTTTCTTTAACCCAATTATAAAGGGTTGTAGTGTATTTGTGTACTACTTCGATGAGAGCCATTTATGGGCCTGTGCAGACCCCCAAAATCCATTGGGGCCGCAATTTATAGATTACTTAGAGGGTGTTTGGGGTTGCGTTGTAAAACAAATTATCTGATTATCACGACATGTAAACGCAATAATGTAATAGCTAGTGTTTGTATAACAGAATGTAATAAGTGATTTTCTGCGCTTAAATGAATTCAAAACGTCATTTTGCAAAAGTAGCTAGGTACATGCAGTAGCAAAACGTCATTTGTAAAAAGTGATATTCAATGTTCAATTACTAAACCATCATCTAATAATGACAAAATATAATAAATGGGTGTTGATACTTTCTGATTTCTATAATAAGGATAAAATATAATAAATGTACCTTTTAGTCATTTTACATTTAAAATCAAAAGATAATCTGATTTGCCAAACACTCAAAAACTAATTATCTGATTATTGCGTTATCAAACCGCAAAATTAAATCCCAACACTATCTTTCAGAATCACGTTTTGTAACAACTGATTATCTGATTATCCGTTTACAAAACGCATAATCTATTTTCAATAAGCAATCTCAAACACCCCCTTACACTGTGTTCTCTAGTTTCTTTTTTGGAAAGAAAGTGAAAGGAATGGAGTGAAACATAAAGTTTATGTGTTCTAGAGTTGTTTTTACAAAGGAAAGGAAAGGGATGCTAGAGGAAGGGAAAGGGGATTAGTGTAATTTTTGCCTCATATCTTTCCTCCCATATTTGGGATGAAAGCTGATGGAAGAGAAACAAAGCTTATAATAAACTAAAATCTATAACAAAAATATCTTTCAGCAAACTTTAAATCCAAAAAAATTCCAGTAATCACAATCAACTTCCAAACTGCAATTTACAGCACATAGAAGCTTACAAAATTCTACCGTTGCATTTTATCAGGGTGAAAAATCTCTTTTACCAAAAAAAATTCTACCGTTGCAATCATCTCATTTGTTCAAGATAATGGGTAGATCTTTTATGCAAGATTGCATTGTTCCATGCCACAATTAATTGATAGATCTTGTTAGTATAGAGCTCTTTGAATTGCAGGGAAGATCGTGGGTGTTTTTTCTTTTCTTTTTCTTTTGTTTGTGGATCTGGGTAGAAAAGATAAGGTTGGTTATGGTTTGTATTAATATAATCATAGCAAGATTGTTCGATCTGGATACTTTCGTTTTGTCTATTTTACGAGGTTTCGAGCCTGCGCGTTGCCGCGGGTGTT
Organism: Chrysanthemum makinoi; assembly: GCA_910596185.1. Classification (NCBI taxonomy): domain Eukaryota; kingdom Viridiplantae; phylum Streptophyta; class Magnoliopsida; order Asterales; family Asteraceae; genus Chrysanthemum; species Chrysanthemum makinoi. Next base: position 312,933,122 of record OU343222.1, on the reverse strand, counting down.
TTCGTTAAATATGTAGCAAACAGATTGTCGAAGATAGCAATGCTTTGCAGCAATAGCGCAAGCTTCTGACATAAGGGTAGCGGTTTTGCATGCCTTTTACAGCACAAAGCATGAGCATTTTGGCATGCAAACATGGCACACCTTCTCTCTAAGTTTCACACAAAAGAACACAATGTTTGAGCACATTTTTATGTCGCTAGAAAACCATATACAAAAGCTAGCAAATCTTTTGAAACATACATCAGTTTCATATGTACCAACTGCTGGAAATGATGAGCAAAATCTGTTGCATCCAGCCTTTGCATAGTTCTACAGTTATGGTGCAAGGTTATCACATAAGAACACCAGTTCTGTATGCCATTGCATACTTTTGTTGCCAGGCTATGAGCGCGGCATAAAATATAAGTATCTTGGCATGCAAACATGCCATGCCTTTTGTCTAACTTCGACACAAAAGAATACAATGTTTGGGAGCATATTTCAGCAGCTAGAGCTAGAAATATGATTCAAAACACATCAAGTTTTAAGGCTGTCATTTTAAACATCCATATTGGTAGGCTGATGGTTAAATTTCTTTCTTTTTTTCATTGTTCCTTGTCTTCCTTTTCTCTGCAGCTGCAGGTTCTGCTGTGACTGCATAAACATAATATAAATAAAAGCATTAGTGAGAGAAGGTAAAGGTAACTATTATTTTTCAGAAACACATGAAAATACAGTGGTAGCATAAACAAATTGTCAATGTGATGGTTAAGTATAAAGTGGTAAAAGTAAATGCAATAACAATGTAACTGTTTTAGTTTGGTTAGGTGGACTGAGCACAGTAACAGCAGTACACCTGCTGTCTAAATAAGTAGTGGACACGCGTGTGTCATTGAGGGCGACATCTTAGCAATTATTTGTTAGCAACTGTGAATGAAAAAATGGGAACGACTCCTAATTTTGATGAACTGAAAGAAGCATGCGGTTCTGATAAGCTGCATCGCGCTTTCCGTTTGCTGTTTTTGCACGAAGAATGTGATATCGAAGGCCTGATTATGGTACTTAATGAAAAATGTGATGATGTGCGTGCGAGAATCGTGAAAAAAGGGAGCTACTGAGAGACGGTGAAGGCTTCAGCTCAACTGATCCTGTAGTAGTTAATGGACTCGCGTGTTTGCAGGAAGCACAGAACAAACACTATCAACTGTTGTCTGCAATGGTTGTCCTTGTTGATATAGCGCACGAAGTATGTAGTTAGAAGCGCCATCACATGCTGACCATGGAGCAATATGATTAGCGGACCTTTCTGTGGGTTTAGGTGTGGGCTTGTTTCTCAGTAGAAGCAATGTTATGGTGAGGTCATGTTTGTATTTCATGTTGTAAAATATTGTTTGTATCAATAAAGCTCACCAGTTTGTGCATGATTTGAGTTACATGAATGTGTTTTTATTATTACCTTTTTTTTAACATTTTATTTTTTAAGTTAATTGTTTTGTACCCTGTATGTTTTTGTTGGCTATATAAGGATGACTTTGGTTAGGCATTTTGCATCGACCTCACATGTAACCACTATGGGTGCAAGACCAAACATTGATCATTTAAAGGGGTGTTGTGGTTCTAATAAACTACATCATTGCTTTAAGTATCTGTTTGTGCAAGAATGGAGAGAGAATGAGAGCATGATCATGTACATTTCGCAGAAATGTGCTGATCTTGAGGCTAACATTGAGAGAAGAGATCGACTAATTCAAGAAGGGCAATCTTTTAGTCCATTTGATGATGTTGCTCCTGATGCAGTTGAATGCATGTTGGAGACGCAGCAGAGAGACCGAGATATCTTAGCTGCACTGGTTGGGGTTTTGGATTTAGCTCGTGAAGGGAGGGCTGAAAAGCAACGTCATGTAGGTTTGATGGATCTAAAGGGTTAGTGTTGCTTGCCCTGGTGGTTGGTCTTACTGACTACATTGTTAGCAAGGTTGCATGAATTTTAAGTTTGGTGTATTTTAATGTATTTTCTTCAACCAAGTTTTTGAATTCTATTATGAATAAAACCTTGCCTTTGTGTATGAGTTTTCTTTATGTTTTATGTTAAAGGTTAATAAATGCAAAGGATTTAAGAAGTGTGAAAAGGCATGCTCAATAATTCTAATTTCTCCTGTGTTTAGTGTGTCATTGGTTGAGGTTAAAGAGCACTGAGTATGGTCGAGTGTTGATTTCTGGTTCCAAGATTAAGTAACTGTATAAATAATTGGTGTGTAATTATTTGTCCTTTTTTGAATGTGTGTTCAGAAACAGTAAAACTTGTGACCATGTGTAAGTGAAAAAAACAAATTTAATGGCAATATGTGGCTGGGCTTTAAAGCAGTTGGACTTTAAAGCAGCTGAATGGCTGTCATTTTTTTGGTGTTATTCAATAATATGGTAGCTGCTGTGCATCATGTAAGGGACTGAATTATGAGGACAGGGATTGGAGATATGGAATAGGCATGTGAAAAAGGAGCCTATGCTTACAGGGATATTTAAAATATGAAAGACGGAAAAAAAAAGTTGATTAAATGATAATAATGGTAAATGCATTGGATTTAAGTGCTTGTGATAAGGATGTGTCTGCCATGAAGCTTAAGGGACTAATTGATTTCTAAATGTTAATGTGCACTGTCATATAATATGTATGTGTTTAATAAAGTTTGTGTTTATGTTTGAGAAACATGCATGTGTAAACTGGTGTGATGAATAAAAGTTGTAATTTTACCATGGATAAATTAAATCAAAAAACAGATTAAATAAACAGTAATGTATGTATTTGTCTTTTGTTTTTTATTTGCTGCTTGCCTATTTAAGACAGCCAACCCACCTTGTTAGTGAACCACTTTATTTTTTAAGTTGTGATAAAGAAGTGAGATAATGGAATGTCTAGATATCCTAGGTGTGATAAGCTTAGAGCCGATGCAAATTCTAACAACTGGCCTGATATGCTAGTGTTCTATTTTTACCAAGCCTCTGGCGAAGATATTGGGATAGGACAACAAATGAATGCGTTTGCGGGAAGATTGCTTCAAATCACTGAAGAAAGGCTCAGCTTTATTCAAGAATTGGAGAGTGTTGGAAACATGCATGCTCAAAAAACAGCAGAATATTTGAGGGGGGTTCAAGGTAAAGATGATCAAAATATCATGCAGATGCGTATCCTGGCACGAGAACTGGAGCTGAATGCTAAGAACAATGACATCTTTATCCAGAAACTTAGGGGATTGATGGATTTCTAAGTGTCTGTCTGTTGAGTGTGCTCTCTGTTGTCGGTTGTTTTTGCAGTTGTGTGTGCTAGTGATCTTATTATGAGTGTTGTTGTATTGCTTGTGTGTGACTCATGAAAATCGATTGTAAGATATTGCATTGAATAAAATGGGTTGTTAAATTTGTAGGGCTAACCTTTTTGTTTCTTCGCATCTTCATGCTCATCCTGAAATAATGCTCTCCTCATACTTTTTGAGCTGGCTGGTTTATGTTTTTGTTCTTCCAAATCCTCCATAGGTGTGATCGTCACAGGTGTAGCTGCTGTTTCCACTGAGTGATAAACCAATATTAATTATTTGCATTCGCAAATGTGTCAGGCATGAAAACTTTTATTTAATAAAATTGTGTATTAAATTTGTAGCAGTCACCTTCTTGTTCCTTTGCTTCTGGCGGTTTGCTCAAGTTGCTGTTGGTCGACATTTTCTTGGTTTGCTGGTGTTAGACCCGTTGCTGATGTTCCTATGAATACACAAACAAAATTAAATATTTGTAGGCAGGAGTGGTTGTTCTAAGTAAGATAGTTTGTTGATCTAAATGATGTTACCTGGGGATGCTTCTATCATCTTCACAATTCCTTCGTGTTTTTTGTTTTTGTTGAAAACTTTTCCAACAACAAAATCTCCTGGCCTACCTGATGTGCTGAAATGGAGCTGGAAGACATTTTTTTGCCCTTCAATGGCAAAAATCTCTTCAAGTATTTCTTGCGGGTCTTCCGCCTTATGCTTTGCCAGCAACTCTGAGCATGAATACCCTGTAACATCTTTTGCTGCCGGGCTGAAGAAAGCAACCTCAACTGTCGCGGATGGGTCTGTGATGAAGGCTCTGAAATTAAACCTACGTGTTTGATCAAGCGAAACGATAAGGATTTAATTTTTGTGGCAGATTTTGTTTTTTAATATTATACGAAGCTCAGGCAGAAAATTATGTACTTATAGGATGGCTTTACTTGTTTTCCATGGTTCGCATAACAGCGAAACATTCCTCCCTCTTCTTTCACTTTCGAAGCACATTCGTTGCAAGACATGTAGAACCAATCTCTCTTGATGTTGATGCTGGTTACTGTTACCTCAGTCATGAAATGCACCCCCTGTAAATGTTTGTGCAAACAGTTAAGCATCATACTTTTTTTCGCTTAACTTTTTTTCGGGTGTATAATTGAATGTTGGTTTGTTAATTTTTGTGTTACAGAAAACTCACCGAATAGGTTTCAGGATCTTGGTTCAAAGAATGTCTTCAAGGGAAATCTATTCCGGCACTTTTCTTTTTCAACAGCTTCATATTGAGTCTTTGTAATATGGAGGGGTGGTGTTTTCTGCTGCTTTTCTTTGTGCCTATTTTGTGTTGTAAAATTAGAATCTCCAAATTTTTACGCGACCATCGTGCGACCTTAAAATTTTCAAAATAAAAGATTTTACCTTGCTCGTGCTTCATCAGCCTCAGGTATCTGTGGATTTAAGTAATAACGTGTTGCAGACGTTGCTGTTAGCTGGTAATATGTGATGGCATTGTTTGACAATCTAGTAAGAATTTGATGTTTAAGTTTGGATAACCTGTTAATGCAATACCTCTGAATTTTCCAACTCAGCAAGAGGTGACAGCAATTATAATTGGCTGCTGCGTTGCTTGAAGCTAATCCTCTTCAAATTTCACAGCCATGTCGTTCCACATATTGAACTCAACAACATTACCACTGAAAAGATGACCGAGTCATCGGAGATGTGATAAACCCTTACAGTTTATTTTATAGCCAAAAAAACAAACAAAAAAAATATATACCAAAAAAAAAGAATCAACGCACCTCAAATTTTCGATACCACTTTTCTGTAAACGGTTTCTTATTGTGTCGCACCTATTTTGCGTACAACCTCCCCAACTGACCGTAAACATCCTATGTAATCTGCCACCAGTTAGGTGTTAGGATGGTACTCTTGCGTTTGTTGCCACAAAGAAAATGGTGCAAACCTTACCTGTCAGAATTGGGTACTGCATTCTGCCCCTTGCATCTTCTGTGGGAACCCTGTATTGAAGATGGTTGTACGAAACAAACTCAAAGTAGTGCTGAGGGATGTCCGGTGCTTGTATAACATCAAACTTTGTTGCTTTTCCAAATTTCAGGCTTGTTTTGTTGCCAATCGTTTGCTGGTAAGGATTGGTTGGTTCGCACACGAACTCCGAAATCCTGTAAGTCTCCCCAAGCTTGATTTTCGGGTTGAAATAGTCGAATTCTTTGATATTCATGTTGCCTTGTATAGCATTGCCCTGTTCAGAATTATTTGGTATTAGAGAAATCTGAAATGCCAGCATGTTTTATGTGTGTTGGCTGAATTAATGCATACCTCTCGATCTATGAGGATACAGCAGAATCCTGTTTCTTTTTTTTTCCAGGAACTCCAGCCGCGTCCTTTTTTGGTAAAAGTCACTGAAGTCCATTTCCTGTAGACCCTTGCTTCGAGCACTTTGCTGTGAGATGTTGGTTTTAACTGCTTAATCGTCACAATCTCTGGTGAAGCACTGATTTCAAGGCTCTTTTCTTGAGAGGCATGGTGTACCATAGCATTTTGAATTTCTTCCATTTTGCTGGTAAGTCATAAAAAAGAAAGTCAGATACAGATAAACACCTGAGAACGAACAACAATATAGGGAACAGGAATCAGAGCATTAAAATGATGAGGCACAGCATATAGAATCGGCGTGAAGCAAATCTACCTGTGGGCACAGCCTTTAACAATACTTTTATAAAAGAAAAAGATAATAACATGTAATTATGATAGCATTGTTTACAGAATAACAAATGGAGTAGTTGTTGTAAAAAAAGATAAACACCAATCGTTATGTTTGTACTGTCAAAACAAAAGCTGTTTCTTTTATTTTTTTTTAAATCTTTGTAAACGATATTTTTTGTGACATTTGGTTTTTGGTTTTCCTGCTGTTTCATAAGGACTTTTAATCCATGAGCAGATGTTGCTCTAGAAAGAGCGACATACAATTGCCCATGACCAAATACTGGCTCAGGAAGGTATACACCAATTTTGTTTAAAGATTGGCCTTGGCTTTTATTGATTGTCATAGCGTAACAGAGTTTAATTGGGAACTGAGTGCGTTTGAAAACAATAGGGAGGTTTGGATCTTTATGGATCAGCGGTATCCTATGAATGAAAACTTTTTCGCCGACTCTTGTGCCTGTGATGATCTGCACTTCAATAAGCTTTGACATCAGTTGTGTCACTATCATGCGTGTCCCGTTGCATAAACCGCCTGCCAAGTTAACATTCCTTAAAAGCATCACTGGTGATCCAACTTTGAGCTGTAGTTCATGCGGCGGGAAACCTGGTAGATTAAATGTGTTTATATACTCAGGAGGGTATAACATTTTCTGTTTCAGCACCGCTATTCCCCACTGGTGTGGCTGTATCGTAGCTTGCATAAGTTGTTATTTCGCCATCAAGCATGTCTAAAACTTTTGAATTAATGATGTCTGCTGTTTCGTTCTCTGGACACACGATTGCCTTCTATTGTTGAGTAATTGCTGAAGGGGTTTGGAGTGTAGGCTTATCATAGGTGAAACCGATGAGATTCGAGAGGCCTTCTTCATCATCTTGTATGCAAAATCTAGAAGGAATTTCAACCCATGCTGAATCTCTAGGGTCTTCTTCATCAGATTGACCAATTTGACCATCTCCAATATCGAGAAGCCATGATGCAAAGGATTGTGTTGTGCTTCGCTCTTCTAGAGTCAAACCTGAGCGAAAAAGCCTCATGTTTTCTTTAAGTGTCATGACATGAAAATAAGCCAGAGGTGTGATTCTGCGACTGACGATGCTACTATCTCCATTTTTGGAGCGCCTTTTTTGATTGGCAGTGTTTGTCGGAAATCACCACCTAAAACAACTGTTTTACCACCAAAAAAACATCTGGCGCATCCAATATGTCTCTAAGAGTCCTATCCAATGTTTCAAATCATCGACGGTCATTCATTGGCGCTTCATCCCAGATAATGAGATCAGTTTCTTTTAAAAGGTTTCCTATGGTAGTGTTTCTTTTTTCACACAACAGAGGGACTCATCCGTCAGCTCGAGTGGAACCTTGAATCTTGAATGCGCGGTGTGACCTACTGGGAGAAGCAGCGAAGCAATACACGAAGAAGCAACCGCTAACACAATCTTACCTTCAGCCCGCACAGTGCTAATTATTGCTTTCCAAAGAAATGTTTTCCCAGTTCCTCCATGACCATATACGAATATTAATTCTTGCTTACCTGTTTTAAAAGCGTTTATAACAGCGTCATATATAATTTTTTGTTTGGTGTTGAGCCTTGGAATTGATTCATCTCTTTCTCGCGCCAAAGATCTCCCTATTGTAGTTTTTTTCTTCCATTAATAGGCGGTCGTTTAACTGATCTAGAAGGTGTTTCAGAGGTGGTTCCAGGCCATAATTCTGGACTGATTTTCCACAACTGTTAAGTACTATTTCCAATTCGTATAATATGTACCCTTCAAATTCTGCATCGTTCACATGGTAGTTGGGTATACGCACTTGTTCTAAGACAATTGTTGGAATATCATGGCCCATTTCTCGCCAATATTTATCCCATAAGTACAAAGGGTTTGCAACCTCGCAATGAGTAAGTAGCCTCGCAAAAAGAAACCTCAGTTCTGCAGATGAAGCTGATCCGCAGGCTTCTGCAAGAGCTGTGATAACGCTCAAAATGAACATGTTTTTAGTAGCGTTATTGTTGGTTTTGTGTATGATAATAGGCTATATTTACTCATAACAGTGGCAAAAGTGCAAAAGATACGTATTGTGTATGTGTATTTAGCCAGGTATCACAAAAGATAAAGAAATGAAGTTTTCATGCACGTTTGGAGGATTCCTGAGGAAGTAAGGCAAGTAAAGAAGCTCTTGGACTCAATGACTAGGAAGCGAAAATATTTCTAAGTACCTACAACAAGTTAAGATCAAGTTTCGTCTTGGAAATCATCAACGAAAACAAAGAAAAAGGCGCGAAACAAGAAAAGTCAACAAAAGTCAAATCTGAGGGTACAAGAGGCGCCCAACCGTTCAGTTGGAGCCCGCAACCGATCCGGTTGGGCGAGGTGAAGAAGACGCAACCGATCCAGTTGTGTTGCAACCGATCTGGTTGCATGAACTGGAGTTACACAAATTTGCATTTAATGTTGCCTTAACTCCCCATAATCATTGGAGGCCGATCATTTCCTGTTATTTACTTGTATAGAACGTTTTTGGCCAGTTAGTTATGTCTCTTTGGCTATATAATGAACCTAGACTTAGTAGTCTAGGTGTGACACAAACCAAAGTGTAATAGTTTACACCAAAACTATTACCAACCATTTTATTCATCCCAAAAGTATAGTATTCACTGTAAAATGTCTAGGAGGTTGGAGAGATTCATTCTCATCCATAGTTTTGATCATTCGGAGTTATACGGTTAAGCTAGGTGATTGGAGGTGTGTGGTTGCTATAAGCCACGAATTCTAGTTCTTGTAATCCCAGAAGTTTAGGTATTCTATGAAATTTGTTATGGATTTCTATTCTTTTGAGTTATTGGAATTACTTTGTTATTACTTGTGTTTTGTTATAATTATCATGGAGTAGTTCTTGAATATACTTATGTGTAGGATGTAGGAAATCATACTAGTGTTCTCATATGTGATGCATGTATAAATGATCTTGTTTAAATAAGTTTGTTGGAAAAATACTAGTCTTGTTTGATTTGTCGGTAAAACATGTTTTAAGAAAAAGGACCGAAAGGATTTCTCTTGTGTTTTATTCCAAAAAGTTAAGTGACAAACTAGTATGGGGATATGGTGATTGACAACCACCATGTTTACTTATTGAAACAATACTAGTGTTAGGATTTAGTAAATCCAGTCATTAAAGAGTCGGTCACCTCAAGTATATGTAATCGTTAGAAAGCTCGTAGTCGTAGATTATTTAATGTTAAGTAGTATTTAGTTAAGTAACACCGTGGAGGACGGACGGGTCTTTACCCACTGTATGCCTGATCCACAGCCCGTAGGTGGCGATTTATGTAAGACTATAAATACTCTCTACCTCCCAAGGTAGACAGTTGGAGCTCATAATAATACTTTTACTTTCTCTCACTAAGTTCCCAAACCTCTAACTCTTTCTCTCTCTAAAACCTCATCTTATACGCCTCTTTTGATTATGGTTTGATGTGTTTGTGAAATCCAATATGTTACAATTGGTATCAGAGCCAGGTTTGATCATCTCTCTTACATATCCTTGGATTTCTAGTGGTTTTAGATAGTTTTTGAGTTTGAAAAAGTTTAGTGGTTTTTGCATCATTTGGATCATTTCTAGTGTTAAAGTTTGAATTTTAGGTGTACTTTTGTGTTTAGAATCATTGTAAGTGCTTGGGTTTTGATTTGGTAGGCTTGAATCATTGTGGTTGAGCTTGTTTTGGATTGAAAAGTGTGTTTTTGAAGTTTTTCTTGCTAGCGACTTGGTTCTCGTAGTATTTTTCATCGTAGCGACTTGCTTCAGTAAAAGGTAGCGAGTTGTAGTGTTAATTGTTAGCGATTTGGTCCTAGCGACTTGTCTATTGAGACAAGCCGACAAACAGTACAACTTAGTGGATTCTCCACTACGGCTAGCGACTTGGTGAAGTTAGCGACTTGCTTTCAATTTTGTTAGCGACTTGTACTTAGTATTCTTAGCGACTTGGTGTTAGCGACTTGGACCTTAGCGAGTTGCTCTTTAGCGACTTAACTGTGTAGCAACTTGGTGTTTTAGCGTTTTGTGTCCAGCGACTTGGGTCTTAGCGACTTGGTTCACAGGAAATTGAGATCTTAGCGAGTTGCTACTTAGCGACTTGGTGCTTAGCGACTTGGTTCAAGAATTCTTAGCGACTTGGTTGATTTTTGTTTGTAATACGGTTTTCTCTTGATTTAGTAAAATCCCGTGAAAGAATCTATTTCCCGGTTTAATCATAGAGTTATAAAATCCCGTGTAATCTGTAAACATGTCTACCAACGTGCCTACAATCATCTCTACTGTTGCTGAGGACGTTCAAGCAGCTGGTTCAGACACCCGTCCACCCATGCTTGACAGAAATGACTACGACTCTTGGGCTCAACGAATCAGATTGTACTGTCTTGGAAAGGAAAATGGGGTCAACATTCTCAAATCCATTGATGAAGGACCTTATCAGATTGAGACTACAAGAGACTTAATTGATACAACTGCAGATGGAACAATGATCTATGGATTAGACAGACCAAAGACGTATGATGAGCTCAATGATAAGGAGAAAAAAGAGATTCGATCTCGATATCGGGCTTCTAACATTATACTTCAGGGTCTTCCAAAAGATATCTACAAGCTTATTAATCACAACACTGAAGCCAAGGCAGTTTGGGATAATGTCAAGATGCTTCACTCAGGTTCTGAATTAACCAAGGATGACAGAGAATCACAACTGTATGATGAGTTTGAACACTTCAAGATGAAACCAGATGAGAGTGTCTATGAGTACTACGTGAGATTCCATAAGCTTATGAATGACATGAGGAACATCAAAATGACCATGCCAAACATTCAGCTGAACTCAAAGTTTGTGAACAACATGAATCCCGAATGTCACAAATTTGTCACTCTGTGAAGCTAACCAAAGGATTGAAGAATACAAACTATGAGCAACTGTATGCCTTTCTTCTTCAAAATGAGAGACATGCTATGTTTGAAAAAAGGATTCTTGAACAGTTCAAAACCAACCAGGGAGAAACAAGTTCTTCAAATGATTCAACAACCTTTTACACAAATGTTGGAATTACCACCAAAGCTTCTCAAGTTATACCCACGGGTAATGGTAATCACAAACTCATTCCCGATCCAACGTTCAAACAAGCTGACGCTGATGCAGTCATGGGACATTTCATCAATCAACTAGCTCTTATGGTTAAACAAAACTTAACTCTCAATCCACATACCAACAGTCTTCACACTAACAATGAGATCAGAACTGCATACAACCTTCACAATCATGCGGTTGTCAGAGATGGAAAAGTTATGGTACAACCAGTTCAAGGAAGGCAATATGAACAGGGAAGAGGTGGAGTAGGTGGAGGTTATATTGGAAATCAGAATCGGGGAAGGAATGGAAATCAAGGTCAAGCAAAGCCAATTAAGTGCTACAACTGTGGTGGTGAGGGACATTTTGCTAGGAACTGCACATCTCCAAAATGTCCACGAATGCGAATACTTCAGAGACAAGATGTTGCTTGTGCAAGCTCAGGATAATGGAGCCGCTTTGGAGGAAGAGGAGTTGTTGTTTCTTGCTGAGGAAAATGCCCGAACCTATGATGCTGATGTTGATGAACAGCCAATTCAGGAGATAGGTCATAATCATCAAAATGCATTTCAAGTAGCTGAATGTGATGCATTTGACTCTGATGTCGATGATGAACCTACTGCCCAAACAATCTTCATGGCTAGCATCTCACCTATGGTCTCTCCAAAGGTCTCTTCTCCACAACAAGCTGGCCCATCCAAAGATTCAATCATTTCAGAGGTATTAAAACTATATGATGATGTTGATGAGCAAAAGATGCATAATAAAGTACAGTCTCTTGAAACTTATGAATCATATATTGATGATGAGGGTAATAGTAATATTGTCCCATATGATCAATATGTGAAGCAAAGTGAAAGTGAGATTGTACCAAGTAATGCATCTTCTGCAGTCAATGATGATTATGTTTTTGATGAATACACTGCATGTGCCCCTGATGATTCTATTACCTCTGAACTGAAAGCCTATAAAGAACAAGTTGCTATTTATGAACAACGTGCTAAGTTTGAGTTAACCACCCGTGAGCAGGAAATGGATGACCAAATGCGTACAATTATTAGAAAAAGTAATTTTAGAGAAGAAGTATTAAAACAAGAGTTAAACTCCTTACAAGAAAAGCTTTCTAAAACTGCTAAGCAAAAACAAGAACTTCAAGAAAATGTTAAAATGCTTAAGCAAGAATTCAATGCTAAGGAATAAAAACTTTTGAATGATTTTTCCAATCTAAAAACTTTGAAAAATAAGCTTGAAAATAAGTTGTACGTACAAGAGAATACCATTCAGACTGCTCACTTGATCACTAAGCATAGAGTCTTAAGCGATAAGCATATCATTCCCCTTGTTGAGGAACCAAATCCAGAGGTCATTAAAAAGGCTAGAGCTGCTAATAAGGTACTTTATGATGGTAATGAAATCCTTAAGCCTAGGCAGAAACCTAGTTGCACTGAGTGCACTGAGGAAGATAAGAAATCAGATGAAGTCACTAGGGAGAAAATGAATAAGAAGCTAGAAGATCCTGAGTGTAAAATGAATAAGATAACGATAAAACCCCATGATTACACTAAGGAAAATTGGATATCCTTAAACAAGTTTAAGCCTCAAACTCTATTGACCCCTGAACAAGTGTTTTGGAAAAAGGATATGGACATGAAAAAAGCTGATGAGTTTGTTGAAAAGAATTCCCCATGTAGGAGAATGCTTCCTGCCACTGTTTACCCCCCCAATACCCCAATGCATTTAGTTCCTAGATCAATTCCCATTAAGAGCAAGACCTTAATCAGTCAATATGTAATTTTTCAATTATTTGTTGATTTTGAGAAAACTTGTATGAAAAGGATCACACCCACTGGGATAACTGAAGGGGAAAGGGGTTTTGAGCAAACTAAAGAATGCTATTTAACTGAGGTCATGCCTTTCTTTAAACAATTAAAATGTCAATTTGAGAGTCTTAAAAAGGGGATGGATTTAGATATTAAAGAAATGGAAAAATAATTTGAAGCAATGATTGTTGAGGTTAGTGACTATGAGCGAGAATTAAAATATAATGAGATTGAGATGAAGAACTTGCATACCTTGAATGAGAATCTTATTTCTGAATGTATTACTCAAGATGTGTTTTACACTGCTACGAATTGTTCCATTAATGCTTCTCAATTTCATGAATTGTCTGTTGCTCTGAAAGTCTCCCATGATCGTGTCATTGAGCTTGAAAAAACTAACTCTAAACTGCATGATAAAGTTGAACAGGATGATCACGATAACCTGGTGAAACAGTTTTCTAAATTGGAAGTTGAGCATCTTGCTTTGCAATTAAAATATCAACATCTAAAAGAAAATGTTAAAACCTCAAATATCAAGACATCATTGGATGCTCCTGAATTTGATGCAGTTTTTGAAATTAGCAAACGCGATGAACAGATTCGAGCTCATTGTAACATGATCAGAAAATTGAGAACCCAAATTTTGCAATTAAAGGGCGAAAAGAACATTGTGACAGGCTCCCAAATTCCTGCTCCTTTAGATTCTCAGAGTTCTCAGACTTTTCATCTTCAAAACTTGATTAATGTTTTACAAAATGAAAATGAGAGTTTTCTAGAAGAAAATGAAAAGGTCAAACAACACTTTAAAGAGTTATATGATTCAATGAAAGTCACTCGTGACAAGAACAACGAAAAAATAACGTCTTTACAAAAGGAAATTGAGAATCTGAAGAGTCAGGAAAAAGGGAAAATGCCACTTGTTTTTAATGAGAATGTTGAATCAAAGTCATCTACATACTGCAAATATACTATGACTATTAAATACATTCCTCCTCATCTTAGGAATAATGAACTTGTGTTTCGTAACTACTTCGCTCACCTTAAGGATAGTCTAGAATGTCTCCGTGAGATTGTGGAAGAGGATTTCATTAATAAACCTCTTGATAGAGAAATTAGGTTTGCTTGCATTCAGGCCAAACGATCTCAAGAGCTGCTAGAATGTTTAATTGCAACATGTCCTAAATCCTTAGGTGCGAAAGGTAAAGCTGTGATGCCTTGTTCTATGCCTAGTGCCAAGCATACAAACCATTCTATGCCCAGTTTTAAGAAAGTGAACACTAATGTGCCTTCAAGTAGTTCAGATCCCTTCACGTCTAGTTCAGGAATGCAAAAAGTAGATCAACCAACTAATGTTCCTATAATTCCCTCTACAGGAGTAATCAGTGACATAAAAGCAAGCGGGTCAAAGCCTCCAGGCAATACCAAGCAAGATAGGACCTCGCAAGCTAAGAATGTGCATTGGAAGAGAGTAGAAGACCACCCTAGGAACTTTAATTTTGAGTTGAATAAAATGAATCGTGTTGATTCTAGTATTAGCCATAGGCGTACTGTAATTAATTCGAATTCTGCTACTATCTGCAAACCTTGTAATGATGACTGCTTGATTTCTGTTACTAATCATGAATGTGGTGTGAATGTTTTGTCTAATGTTGTCAAATGCCCATTTAAAATTGTTAATGTTAAAAATCAAGCTAAGAAGGCTAGAAGGCAAAGGCGAAAGAAAGTTAGAAAACAGTGGAAACCCACAGGGTGAAAATTCAGTAATATAGGTTATCAATGGATACCTACTGGACGTAAGGTTAATGAGTTTTGTCCTAAATTTGCTAAGTCAATGCCCACTAGAAAATGGATGCCTACTGGTAGAACTATTCCCTTAAGAAGCGAACATACTTTGAATAGGTCAAATACGAACACTAGCACTGCATCTATTTCTAATGAGTCCATTGTTTCTACCTCTGATGTGGGTGTTCCAATCACTGTTACTAACCAAATGGAACCCATTCTTGCATGGGGATCCCAATTATCCAGTTATCCATTCTTGTCTGTGTTTAACTGCAGATCGTTCAAATTGTTCTGTGGTACTTGGACTCAGGCTGTTCCAAGCATATGACTGGAGACCGGTCACGGCTCATGAACTTCGTGAGTAAATTCATCGGAACTGTGAGATTTGGAAACGATCATTTTGGTGCTATTATGGGTTATGGAGATTACGTGGTTGGAAATAGTGTGATTTCCAGGGTATATTATGTTGAAGGTCTTGGACATAATCTATTCTCTGTCGGACAATTTTGTGACTCAGATTTAGAAGTGGCCTTAACATACTTGCTTTGTTAGAGAACTTGATGGTGTGGAACTTCTCAGAGGAACTCGTGGTTCAAACCTATACACCATCTCTATCGAAGATATGATGAAATCTTCACCCATCTGCTTGCTGTCAAAGGCTTCCAAAACCAAGTCATGGCTATGGCACCGTCGTCTCAATCACTTGAACTTTGGTACCATAAACAATATTTCCAGAAAGGACTTAGTAAGAGGATTACCCAGATTCAAGTATGAAAAGATCATCTTTGTTCAGCGTGCCAATTGGGAAAAAGCACGAAATATGCCCATAAATCGAAACCCACAAACTCAGTAATGGAAGTCCTTCATACCCTTCATATGGATTTGTGCGGACCAATGAGAGTACAAACGATAAATGGGAAGAAATACATTTTAGTCGTTGTTGATGACTACTCTCGATTTACTTGGGTAAAGTTTTTGAGGACAAAGGATGAAACTCCAGATGTCATCATCAAACTTATCAAACAGCTACAAGTTCGACTCAACAATACTGTTAGAATTGTTCGAACAGACAATGGCACAAAGTTTGTTAACAAAGACTTAATTCAGTTTTATGAAAGTGTTGGAATCAGTCATCAAAGAAGTGTTCCACGAACTCCTCAACAGAACGGTGTAGTTGAAAGACGAAATCGAACTCTTGTGGAAGCCGCAAGAACAATGTTAATTTATTCAAAGGTTCCAATGTTTCTATGGGCTGAAGCCATTGCCACTGCTTGCTACACCCAAAATCGTTCCCTTATTCATACCTCTCATGGAAAAACTCTATATGAACTTGTTCATAAACAAAAACCTGATCTATCCTATCTTCGTATGTTTGGTGCTTTGTGCTATCCAAGGAATGACGGTCAAGATTTAGGTAAATTAAGAGCAAAGGCAGATATTGGAGTTTTTGTTGGTTATGCACCAAACAAGAAGGGTTACCGAATCTACAACAAGAGAACCCATATCATGGAAACAATTCACGTTACGTTCGATGAGCTGACCGGTCAAATGGCTCTAGGACAATCCAGTTCTGGACCCGCATCTCAACTTTCATCAAGTAGTCCTATCAGTTCTACTCTCGTTTCTAATCCCTCACCAGCAACTCATTATGTACCTCCTTTAGAAGATGATTTGAAGAAATTATTTGATCCTATGTTTGATGAACACTATGAGCCAAGGGCTAATGATTTGTCAATTCCATCATCAGAGGCTGCTCTTATCCCTATCAATGAAGTTAACCCTTCAGTTTCCATGTCACTAAGTCAAGAAGCGCCTTCTGCTGATCACTCGGTATCATCATCAATGCCTCAATCATCAAGTGTCCACAATGGAAATGTTGTCTGCCATTACATGATAATGAAAATCCTTTTGCTCATCCAGAAGATGAACCTTTTGAAAATATATTTGCTCCTGAATCATCATCAAAACCATCTTCATCAGGAGAAATTGACTCTGCTACTTCTGTTCCTCAACAACAACCACATGAACACCTTAGAAAGTGGACACATGATCACCCATTGGACAACATCATTGGAAACCCTTCTCGTTCAGTATCTACTCATCGACAACTTGCAACCGATGCCTTATGGTGCTTCTTCAACTCTGTACTCTCTAAGATCGAACCAAAAGACGTCAAAACTGCTATGAATGAAGACAACTGGTTCAGTGCCATGCAAGAAGAAATTTATGAGTTTGATCGACTAGATGTATGGGAATTAGTACCTGCTCCTGACTGTGCCATGATCATTGCTCTAAAGTGGATCTTCAAAGTAAAACTTGATGAGCATGGTGATGTTTTAAAGAACAAGGCTCGATTGGTTGCAAAAGGATACCGTCAAGAAGAGGGTATTGACTTTGAAGAATCATTTGCTCTAGTTGCTCGTATCGAGGCAATCAGAATCTTCTTGGCTAATGCTGCAAGTAAGAACATGGTAGTGTATCAGATGGATGTCAAGACGGCTTTTCTTAACGGAGATTTGAAAGAAGTCGTATACGTCAGCCAACCTGAAGGCTTTGTGAATCCAGAGCATCCTACTCACGTCTATCGTTTGAAGAAGGCTCTTTACGGTTTGAAGCAAGCTCCAAGGGCGTGGTATGATACCCTATCAAAGTTTCTTCTATCTACTGGATTCAACAAAGGAGCAGTTGATCCAACATTGTTCACCAGAAAGTCAGGCAAACATTTAGTTCACATTCAAATCTATGTTGATGATATTATTTTTGCCTCGACTGACCCCGGTGAATGTGACCGTTTTTCAAATGAAATGGGTTCCAAATTGCAAATGTCTATGATGGGACAAATGTCATTTTTCTTGGGATTACAAATTTCACAAAGTCCCGGAGGCATTTTTATAAATCAATCTAAATATGCAAATGAGATTTTAAAGAAATTTGGATTTGATTCTAGTGACCCTGTTGACACTCCCATGATAGAGCATACTAAACTGGATGAGGACCACTCAGGGATCATGGTATACCAAACGAAATATCGTAGTATGATCGGATCCCTGATGTACCTCACAGCCAGTAGACCAGACATTCTGTTCGCTGTTTGCATGTGTGCTAGATATCAGGCCAAGCCTACTAAAAAGCACCTTGAAGCACTTAAAAGGGTCTTTCGGTATCTCCAAGGAACCATTAACATGGGTCTTTGGTATCCGAAGGACACTGGTATGTCACTAATGGCCTGTGCAGATGCTGATCATGCAGGGTGTCAAGATACACGTCTGGAGCTGCTCAATTTTTGGGTGATAAGCTTGTGAGCTAGTCTTCAAAGAAACAAATAAGTACTTCTATTTCCTCTACAGAGGCTGAATACATAGCCATGTAATCTTGTTGTGCTCAAATCCTATGGATGAGATCCCAATTATCTGACTATGGCTTTGAATTCAACAAAATCCCTCTGTACTGTGATAATAAAAGTGCCATTGCTCTCTCATGCAACAATGTACAACACTCAAGAGCAAAGCACATTGATATTCGACATCATGTCATCAGGGAACAAGTAGAGAACGGTGTGGTGGAACTCTATTTTGTGAGGACAGAATATCAATTAGCAGACATCTTCACGAAAGCTCTTCCTAGAGAATGTTTTGAGTTTATCCTACCACGACTTGGTCTAAAGAGTCTACAACCGGAAACACTCAAACGTCTTCAAGAGGAAGACGAGGAGTAAAGGTCTTTCTTCATCTATCTCTTGTAAATATTTATTCGAAAAGCAAAATACAAAATTTCAAAACCTTCAAAAAGCAAATAGAAAAATATAAAACTTTCAAAATATCCATAAAAATTTGAAAAATCTTGAAAAATTTCAAAAATATTGTCATTTTGTCATGTTTTTCTCAATTCGAAAATATCTACGGTCTTTGTGATGTCATTCAAAGAATGACACGGGACTTTAGATATTGTTCGAATGTTCTTAATATATATATATATATATATATATATATATATATATATATATATATATATATATATTTGGGAGAAAGTGAAACTATGGTTTGTTGTTATTTCAGGCAGTAACCCGCTTTTCAAAGAAAGAACAGAGCCATGCTTTATCTTGTTTTTCAAAACTCATGCTCTGATTCTATTAACAATTACTTACTATCTAATGAAAACTAATTGCTTTGAAAAATAACTCGGACTCTATTTTTGAAAATCATCTGGACTTAACTTTTGTCAAAATATCTATCTCTCAATCAACAACTTATGTCATTGATTGAGGGGGAGAATAATTTCAATTAAATCAAAAGGTTGTTCGTCATACAATTGTTTTCAAAAGATAATCATGCATGTTTAATCAATGGAGTGTAAAGTCTCAAAATCCGATCCTTATCAGTTAAAATGTGTTCATAATCAAGTCACAATTATCCTCGAAAGCTTTCAAAATCAATTTAAATATACAGAGATCACAAATCTCAAATGATTTGAAAATTGTGATAGGGGGAGAATTTGTGATTTAAATTGGATTTAAACTGATAATTTGATAAATGGTTTCATAAGTGTTTAGCAAGCTTTCCTCCCCACATGTGCCAAACGATTTCAAATTTTCCATGCACATGTTGAGGGGGAGCATCTATTTTAAACCACAAAGAATTGAAACGTGATTGATTTGTATCTAAGTGTTGGTTCCTTCTAATATGTGCAAAACTCTTTCAAACCTCGAGGCACATATTGAGGGGGAGCAAATTTATGAAAACCTCATCCTTCCTTAATATGCTTTATCTACTTGATTTGATCAGGGAAGTGATGTTGATATCTTTTAGAAAATGGTAATCAAAGAAGTTAATTCTTCCTCTTGCCTCCTTGTGCCAAAATGATTTCAAATACATGAGGCACATATTGAGGGGGAGCTCTGTTTATAAAAATATCAAAAACCATTCAGGTACAAAATGCTTTGATAATCTATCACAAGTATCTGAATTGATTTTCAAATGGTTTTCAATTGGTTCCAATGGCAGATGAACAATACCAAATAGACCGACCAAATTTACTTTATGTATGGTGATATAAGGATGATAAGGTTAGGTTTTTGTTCCCATGATCCGCCAAAACCGGAGGGATCTACCCAGGGACAATCCACTAGATAGTGTAGAGTCCTTAGGTATGATGAAAAAAGGAGAAAAGTGAGATATGGGAAGAGTGCGGACTGAGATAGAGCTAGAACTAGAATAAACCCAACAAGGTTCTAGTGATGAAGTCTCGGTAAGCACTGAAGGGGTTGAAGAATGAAAAAGATATGAATGTGAAAAAGGGTGTAAAGAAATAGCCCTCCATTAATTCAACCTTAGGGCAGAAACCGGGTTCAATTCATATGCTACTGGTGGTTACCAAGGTAACATCGATATTGAAGACAAGACGTCATGGACCCAGTGACGCACTGCACTACAACTTTCCAAGCTACTCAAGTCCCTCTTAAAAGGGCTTGTTTCATTCTCACGGGGAACCTACATAATCTATCGACTTTCTCTTAGAGTTTGTTGATATTGAAGAAGGAAACCCTCTCCCTAGTCTCCGGCATAGGAACCAAATATGCAAAATTGAGTCTAGAGCCACGAGATCATCAAATAAATCTCTTTAGGACACTGTCATTGAAGACTCTCTGTTTCACACAATGTGGAAAGAGAGATTATATCTTATGAGTCCTACGCATTATCCTTGTGGTATTGCCAGAACATCTGAGTGATATGGAAACATATTCACAATGAAGATGGAAAGCCTTCTGGAGCCAACATCAAACAAGCTCCTGGTGGGTGGCATGTGAGATCTATCTAATATATCAACCATTTGACAACTGAACAGAAACAATGGGGCGATTCAATCTTTAGAATCAATCCTGGTTCAGGTTATAGATTGACGGATACCTTTGAAAAACCAGTCGTTGTGCTTAAAAACTCTTTTCTTTAGCACATCGACTGTGTACTAATATTTCAAAATAAAATGTGTTTATGATTGATAAGTGATTTTCATTAAAACCTTTGTTGTATTGCAAAAACAATTTCTATTGTGCGGTACGCGATTGTTTCTCAAATCTCTTTTCATCAATCAGTGAATCTCAATTCTCTGGTTCACTCACTCCGTGTTGTCTTCTTTGAGACGTTTCGGTTTGAGAACAGCTAGAGCAGCTGCGAAACCCTGTCAAGGAAATTCTTCTGAATCATACCAGATCACAGGCAGTACTTGTACTGATCAACGGGGAACCGTGGGCCGTGTACCTCAATTCAACGAAAGTGATCAAAGACACTTTTGTGCACTTTATTGCTAACTGTTGTATGCAGGTACGCCCGACGTTTGCAGCTGTTCAGAATAAAGCGGTCAATCCATAGCCGCATGCTCACACATCACATTCATTTCAAAAGAATTCATGATTAGTGCATCAATGACTCTGATATTCTCACTCCATGCTTCTGCTACGCTACTGCCAATATCATGAATCAACGAAAGCTTCCGCTACTCTGATGAGAATATATCATGATCCAGAATGTGAGCATGTCGGTCCAAATGTCACAACATCACATAATACCAACACCACAATGGAAGAGTCAGAGATTTATGATAGTTGATGATCTCAAAGCTGGCTCAAAACTCATTATCACGTGGATCAGTTGAAGACCTCCACTTGGATTAACCAAACATGCAAAAAGGAATCAATGACTACGAGCTGCAGAGCAAAGAACTTTAACAAGAATCCAAGAACAATCTTATTGTAATATCTGTTTGTATTCAATGTATTTTTTAGGTGACCTCCCTTAGGGGGAGATTGTTAGGATTTAGTAAATCCAGTCATTAAAGAGTCGGTCACCTCAAGTATATGTAATCGTTAGAAAGCTCGTAGTCGTAGATTATTTAATGTTAAGTAGTATTTAGTTAAGTAATACCGTGGAGGACGGACGGGTCTTTACCCACTGTATGCCTGATCCACAGCCCGTAGGTGGCGATTTGTGTAAGACTATAAATACTCTCTACCTCCCAAGGTAGAGAGTTGGAGCTCATAATAATACTTTTACTTTCTCTCACTAAGTTCCCAAACCTCTAACTCTTTCTCTCTCTAAAACCTCATCTTATACGCCTCTTTTGATTATGGTTTGATGTGTTTGTGAAATCCAATATGTTACAACTAGAAACATTTTCATCACGAAAGGTCGAAAGATTCGTAAGAACGAGTTTAATAAGAACATTTTACAAACAAATGGATTTTCTAAAGGATAATCATTAGGATAAGGACCGAAAGGATTACCTATATGTTATTGTTCTTAAAATGATTTTACAAACATAAACCATGGGTTGGAAATCATTTGCTTATGATTTGTGCATCACATCAAGAGTTTACACCAAGCCTTCATGAACACTTACTATGATTACCTATAGACTACACACAAGTATATGTTTCTTTGTATTGAATTTCACTAAAACCATCATTTTTGGAGAGAGCCTTGACAAAGCTTTCTTGTTGCCAATCTTTCTAAACAATTTCAAAAGCAAAATCCCTTGGGACGATCTCGACTTACCCACCTTTGCTATCGCGAACGAGTATACTTGCTCGTATGTGTTTATAGTAATAATCGGATAAATCGTGTTTATAAATTTTTAAAACTTGCTCCCGGCAAAAGCACATCAAGTTTTTGGCGCCGCTGCCGGGGATTTTAGATTTTTAAGTAATTTGATTTTGTTTAGATTCTGTAAAATTGGTAAATTTAAAATTGAATTTCAGAAAGAGAAAAGAAAAAAAAAAGTTTTGGTTTAGAGACTAACCGAATCGGTTGCGCGAGCAACCGAACCGGTTAGTGCTCATGGTAAAAATTTTTGTTTTTGATTTTTATAGTTTTGCTTTATCTAATGTTTTGTGTTATAGTTTTTAGTTTAATTCTTGTCATTTCTGATTTTTATAGTTGTTTTATAGATTGTTATGATGTTTTCTTAGTATTTTTAGATTTTTGATATTTTAATCATTTTTAGTTTCATTTACTTTTTAGTTAATTTGTCTTAATTGCAGTTATTACATTAGTTAATTTTCAGTTTTTATGGATTAATAGTTTTAATGAGTAGTTAAGTAGACTAGTTTAGTTTTGATTAATTAATTTAATTAATGTTTTATAATTAATAAGGATAATGAGTAGCCTCGATTAATTAAGAGTTTAAGTACAAGTTAATGGTCCTTAATTAAATTTAATTATCAGGTTTTAATAAATAAAATAAAAAATAAATAAATAAAAAAAATATTTTTTTTTGGAAAATTGATCCAACCGTTCGGTTGCAGCCCGCAACCGGATCCGGTTGGAAGTTTTGGTCAAGAAAGTTTACCACCAACCGAATCGGTTGGTGAGCCAACCGATCCGGTTGGAGCTCTCGGTAAATTTTTTTATAGTTTTTTGATTTTGAGTTTTAGCTTGTGTTTTTAGTTTTGTTAAGTGTCTTTACTTGTTTAGTATATGTTTATGTAGTTTGCTTTGGTTTTTACTAACTCTAACGCTAATGATTTGGATTTTTGTCTTTGGTTTTGTTTTGTCTTGTTTAGATAGTTGTTATGGATAGTTTAAGCGGAATTTCTTAGTACCTACGTAACTTGGATGAGATGTTCAAAGACACAGGGAATTCTTTGGAGAAGATTGGGAATATTTTGGAAAAGAGTAAGAAGGACTTGGCTATTGATTCGGATAGTATGGAAGAAGTGGGAGAGAACAAGGTTCGTCTTCCTAAGAAGGGTAGAGTTGTGGTATTCACGCAAGTACCACTAATGGAGTATGATTCACCACTTATGAGGTTCGGTACACCTTGTAGTGTCGAAGGGGTGAGTGCGTGGGATGCTCAACTAAACATGGCCTATGGTGAAAATTATATTGTGGAGAAAGTTCTTGATTAAATTGGCCACGTACGTTTGGATTACGAAGCTTACGGAAGAAAAATGGTTAAGAATCTTGATCGGAGGCAAACCGTCAAGTTTATTACACAAATCAACCACTTGTGAATGGTCAACCGTAATAAAATTAAAACAGTCTAAAACCAATGCAATTTCCCTTGGAATATAGTGGATTCCCGGGTCGTTAAGTCCCACGGAGGATTAATGGTGCTTCAAAACGTTCAGATGTCGAATGATCACTAAGGATAATGATCAGTAAGGATTTTGAGTGGTAATTACACCTAAAGAGAAAGTTTGTAAATTACAGGTGCTTAAATGCAAATTAAAGAAAATTTTAAAAAACTAAATTAAATTAAATAAACGCTATCACTATTTTTAAAGTTGGGTTTTCTTGATTTTTAAAACAAAATAACTTAAATAAACTATTTTAATTAAAGCGTAAACCTAAATTATCTAAAAACGTGACCTAGAATGAAAACGTGCGTTATATATAAAAATTACGCGAGTGCGTAAGAAAAACGTAAAATTTGTAAAATAAAAGTCCTACGAGTGTAAAAACAATTTTCTTAGTTACTATATGACAAAAGAAAATTTTAGAAAAAATATTTATATTTTTTTTACTTTTATATTTTTTTATTATGAATTAAATACTATTTTTAACTAATTAAATGATTAAAAATACTAAAACTATTCAGAAAATTCTGAAACTTTTTTATAAAATACTTTATAACAATACAAAACTAAGAAAAATTTAAAAGGTGTGACAGCTTATTTTAATAAGCTGTAAATAAGCTAAAGTTTTCGTATAAGCTAAATGGACAAAAAGAGTTAAGTATTAAATATTGCAAAGCATAACCAGTAAAAGTCCCAAGGGCAGTTGGTGAGTGTGTTGTGTGGTGAGCTGGTGGCCAGTGGTTGAATCCCAGAATGGACTTTTTATTTTTATTTTCTTTTTGGACTTTTCTTTTTGAAACTAATTAAGAACGATGAAATAAGCAAATTTCAAAACTAGAACTTTTTATAAAAACCACTAATAAGCTCAGAATAAGCTTATGATTACTTAACAGTTAGCAAGAATTGGAAAAAGCACAAGGATAAGCCAAATGGCTAATAAGCTAGAAAATAAGCAAAGGTAAATTGGAAATAAGCTAATCAACTGATTATAAGCTAATATTATAACTGAGAAAGCAAAATGACTTAAGAATAAGCACTAAATAAGCCACATGAATCAAATAAGCAATCCAGTTAACTTGATTAACCAAACAGGTTTTGGGACAACTTTGAAGGCTAATTTATGCTTATGCAATAAGCTTGGAAATGAAAATAAGCACTGGAACTAACAAGTATACCAGCTAAACTCTCTAAAAAGCTAATTTCCAAAGTTTGGATTACAATAATGAGCTTGTAACTAGCTTTTGAAAAAGCTTATAAACACTGAATGATTGGTGTACTAAGTTAAATGGACATAACTAAAAGCAATAAGCAGACCTACCAAATAAGCTAGAAAGATGAAAATAAGCACTGGACCTATGAAATGGCTAGATTGGCTTTCCAAAAAGCCAAGGTTCATAAGCTGAGGTTCACTAATAAGCTCTTGATGAGCTTGTGAAAAGGGGTCACTCAACTGTGCACAGGGCACTATTTTAGATAAGGTGTTCAAAATAAGCTAAGAAATAAGCTATTAAATAAGCTAGATAGAAAATATAAAAAATACTAGGATAAAGATGAGCAGTTATATTTTAATATTCCAAAAGCTCAAATCTTGAAACTTAATATTAAACCCTATAGAAATTAATCTATTTTATTAAAAAACTGCTAAAATAAAAATTTTGACTTTTTATATTATGCTAAAGGTTGACTAATATGAACTTTGGATCAATCCTAATCACTGATTATGTTGTATTAACCTAAGATAAGTTGAAATTAAGCTAAAGTACCAAGTTATAAGCTAATATGATGAATTTCAAGCTATAAATCCTAACAGTGAGCTAGTAAGGTGAGATTACAAGAGATTTTGACTTTTTAACAAGTGAGCACTGGTTTTTATTGTGTCAATGAGTTATTAGATACTAGTGTGACATAGAACAACAACAAACAACAACACAACTGGCCTCTAGCACAGATAACCAGTATATCCAAACAACCCTTATTAAAACTGTTGTTAAGATTTTCAAAACTTAACACTGATTTAAGCCATGAAACTGATTCATACAAACATTTGATGATATAAAAGACTGATTTAATCTCATAAACATTAACAATAACAACAAATACCTATAAATCACTATTATACAATATTACTTAGTGAAATGATGAAAACTAAACAACTGAGAAAACTAAAGAACAAGCAGCCTATTTTAAGTAATAACTTGACTTATCAACACCAAAGAAGTATGAAATCACAGAAATAAGCAGTGTATAAGCTTTTGAACAGTGAATGGCTAAAATAAAGAAATAAGCTTACAAATTGTGTTTATGCACAAATCTGAGAACTGAGATCCAAGGACACTTCCTATAGCTTTCCACAAAGCTTCTAAACCAAATCAATCCATAATACACCTTGCTTCAATGCATCTTTCATCTTTCCCACTGATTTTTAATTTTATAACTATTTTTGAGTATTTTTTTTATTTTTCTGTTTTGTTGAATAAAACTAGATTTTTAAAGTTTCTAAAAGCTTATAAGCTTTGTCAAGAGCTTATATGAGCTTAAGAATCCTTAACAACAACTAATAACAACATTTGCATATTTTGAGAATTTTTAACAAGGAAATTTGCATAAAACTGAATTAGTGTACATAAGCTGAAATTGAAACTGTAAATAAGTTTAAAATACACTGAAATATGATTACAAGGTGCTTGAAAGCTTTGAAATACACTGGAAACTTAAATTATTTAAAAACGAGATAAGCAAAATTAAATTACTCTAGATATCTTCCACATTGCTTCCTTTCTTGCTTTATATTGATCTTTTCAACTCTTTGTCGACCTCTGAGACTTTCCCACCTCATCTTGACCATTGAATTCTTCAAACTCATCAAATTCGTACACATGGCATTTTGGCGGCAAAAGGTGTTTGAGCAGGTATTTGCAATTAAAGAAGTTTGGGAGGATGTGGAGGTGGAGGGGAGTGGGTATACAGGTGTATAACAGGTGGAAAAGTGGTGAGGTGGTGGAAAAACCACCTGGTTTTGGTTTGCAGGCATTGGTGAGGAAGATGAACAGTACATCTGGTTTTGGCGCGTTGACTGGTTTGACCCGTTTTTTAATTATAAAGTTGGGGGATCACAATTGTATATTGGCAGGGTAAAAATGATTATGGACTGGCTCAAGTGGGTATAGGTCAAGGGTCAAGGGTCAAGATTGGTTGGGTTGGATTTGGTTTTGGGTTAAGTTAATAACAAGGGTCCGTTTGGTTTGGTATTAACACAAGGACCATTTATGTAATTTTCTGATTTTTGAGGGACCAAAACTGCCAACATTCCAAAGTTATCACAAGGACCTATCCTGCCAATCTTGAATAGTACAAGGATAATATTTGATAATTTTCATTTTTTAAATATCCAAGGACTATTTTTGACATTTTTCAAAGTTGAGGGACCAAAGTTGTAAATATGAAATTTTAACTTCAAAGGACTATTTCTAACAACTTGTGAATCCCAAGGACCTTTTATGACTTTTTATAAGTTTTGAATTACCAGGGACTGTTTTTGACAACTTTTGAAACTTGGGGGACTAAAACTGCCAATTATGCAAACTTGATACGTTTTTCACCTGATTTTGATATTTTTGCATTTAAAACACATAAAACACTTATTTGTGATATTTTTATCATTTTGATGCATTTCTGAGTGTTTTCAGATGTTTTTGCAGTTTAAATGGTATAAAAATGATGAGTATTTAGACACTCATCAAATCTCAAGGCTAACATTCATGGTCATATTTTCGAAGCAGATTTTGTTGTCTTGGAGGAAGGAAACGCTGATGAGCCCAATGTTTGTTTTGGGCGGGATTTTCTTGTAACAACCAAATGTCAAGTTGATTTTGCTTTGGGGGAGATGAGGATCAATATCACCGACTTTGAAGAAGAGAAAGGAGTGAATGAAATGCTTGTGGAATTATGTGCTAATATGGAAAAGGAGAATGTGGAATTCGTTAAGATAGGGAAGGCTAACAGAAAGAAAACCTCATCCAACAAATTAACTCCTACCACATCCACCAACAAAAACAATGATTACACTTCACCACCCACTACACCAAAAACCTTCAATCCTTTAACCCAAGACCAAAAAGAATCCATCTTGGAAAACCTTGAACAAAAATTTCTCGAGCTCAATGAGAAAAAGCCCGTAATTGAGGTACTACAAGATTATGTTTTATACCACAAGAAACTAGATGCGGTGATGTTAGCAAGAGCAAGATTGGAGGATAAAGATCTATCGGAGGAGGATATAGATAGGATTTTGTTTAGGGGTATGCCACGTAAGGAGAAAGACCCGGGGAATTTTGTTTTGCCAATTAAGGTTAATAGGACCACACCAATGTATGCTTTGGCGGACACGGGTTCGAGCTTCAATGTTATGCCCTATCCATTATTTAAGACGTTGGGTCTTAGTAAGCCACAACCCAATCACTCAAAACTTACCATGGCGGATAACTCCTAAGCAAAAGCGATGGGGGAGGTGAAAAACGTAAGAGTTCAAATTGGTTATCAACCCTACTTGGCTGATTTTCTAGTTCTAGACATTCCGGTTGATAAGAGTCTACCTCTTCTACTAGGAAGACCGTTCCTACGCACATGGTGGTGCAATCATAGATATGGGTAGAGGTACGATGACAATCGATGACGGGATCTCAAAACAAACCTATTATCCCAAACCAAGGGGACCAGTTGTGGAATTCATGGAAGATTTAGAATTGATGGAAGCGGACGATGACTTGACTTGTTTTGAAATTGGACGTGATGTCCATGGAACCCGATGTATGGACCACTAGCTCCACCATACTTTGATATTGAGGATGAGATGGAACACGCACTAGCGGTGGAAGCATTTTACAATCCATTCAAAAATATCCTTGTTTACAAGAAGCTAACCGATTTCTTAGGTTCTCAACCGGTTCAACTCAAAAATTTGGAATGGGGACCCGAGGGGTCAAGTGTTTACAAAAGAGAGGATGTAGACGGAGAATGGCACGTCAAATTTGATATACTATGCCCGGATGGAAGAAGATTTGTAAGGAAGTTCAAAACTTACGAAACACACCATGAATTGACCGGGAAATTTCTAAGTGAGGACATCTTAAGGCATGAGTATTTCGAGGAGTAATAAGGAGAAGCAAGGCACCATAATAACAAGCAATTGCTTGGTTGATTTTCATGAACTTTTAATTTTATGCATTTAGGATTTCTTGTTTTTCATTTCATTTTTATTTTGCTCTTATTATTTTGAAGTTATTTAATTAATGCATTTTGAGTTTTTAGTTTAAGTTATGAGTATGATGATTTAGTTTTTGAGATAGATGTTGTTGAAATTCCAAATGGTTGGATGAATGTTGTGTGCACCTTTAATCGAATTTTTGAGTAAACGATTGTTGCTTAGAAGGTAAAATTCCCGAGTAACATAAAAAAGGCAAAATTATGCAAAAATGCAAACCGAAACGGTTGTATCCATGACTGATCCGGTTGCATACAAGTATATATACCAAAAATTCATTTTTTCCCAAAAAACACACACACACACACACTAATCCTCCAACTAGGTTTTGCAAAATTCGACCATTAGAAGTTGTTTGAAGCTTGTAGAAGTTTTAGAAGATCATCATGGCACCTAAGCAAGTAAGCATCTGCAATCAATTAACTTAATTAAGGTTTAATTAGAGCATTTGATTCGAATTACAAATTAGGTCACTAATTTGGGGGTTTTTGATAGAATTCGAATTAAGTTGTAATCTTTTAGGATTAAGTGGGTAATTGATATAGAAATGCATTGCAAAAAGAATTGTAGTGATCGATTCAACACGGAATGAGTATTTGATGATTGAATTTTCGGATTTAATTAGGTTATGCCATTGAATCAAATTAAGTTGCAATTGATGATTCCTAGTTGGTAGATGATGCGTTTTTAATGAATTTTAGATGCCCCATTGTTGATTAGAACAAGTAATTGAGAATTGAGGTTAAGATTGTTGAGTTCTAAGAAAGATGAATATATGATGATTGGAAGTCTTTGGAAACGAATTAAGAACGATTTGAGGATGTGGGAATCATTGATGAGGTTAGAATGCAGTCTAGGAGTGAATTGGACTTTGGAAAATCTAGTGGAAAATGGATTTGAAGGCAAAGCCTTCTGCAGATCAAGGAACCGATCCGGTTGCGAAGCGCAACTGAACGGTTGGATGAGAGAAGCAGGTGGAACCGATCCGGTTCCACGTTCTGTTTTGGGATTTTTTGATATTTTGAAGTAGACCTTAGAGGCTTCTATGGACCTTTTCGTTTGTTCTAACACTCCTATATTGACTTATATTTATGATTTCTACAGAGAAATGTTGTAGGTTGTTCGAGTTCGGCTCAGGTTCCACTAAACCCGATTGGTGCCAAGTATTGCCAAAGGAACGCAAGGAAGAAAGTGACGTATACCTTGAAGGGTGAAACGAATGAATACTTGAAATTTAAAGATGTCACCAAAGAGGAGAAACATGCTTTCTGGGAACGATTATCAAAGTTGCAAAATAGAACATGTTTGGTTCCAAGGGTGATTGATTGGGATATGTTTGCGGAGTATGAGTGTGAAGATGAGTTGCGAAAAATGATGTGAACGTCTTATGTCTATCCAGCTGATGGGGATTCGTTTGATGATTTGTCATGGGAAAGAGCATTTAGCATGAATGAAGAGGTTTATCGTGAATGGTGTATGGAATTCTTCTCGACCATGTACTTTGAAAGAAAGGTCAATGTTCGAAACATCATGGAAGAAATTTGTGTTTGGTTTAGGCTATGTGGGCAGGATCACGCCTACACATTACCGGGTTTTGTTGTTGCTCTTGGCTTGTATGAACCGCATGAGGTAAAGCACTGATTGTTTGAAGCTCATTTTTCGAGGCTTAGGAGGTTTGAAAAAGAATACCCTAGTATCCCTGCTTACTGGAATCGAGTGGGAGATCCCTCTTGTACTAGGAGGAATGCTGCAACCATTAGGAATCCCTTGATGAGAGTTCTTCACAAGTTGATAGTAACTGGGCCATTTCATAGAGTTGGAAGCAGGGACAAATGTCATAAGCCGGACTTGTGGGTTATGATGTTATTGGAGGAAACCAAGGACGGAAATGCGGCTTGGCTCATAGCCGAGTATTTGTCTAGGAGATCCCCGGGAATTAAAGGTAATAGCAACATTTGTGGAGGCCATTTTGTGACAAGGTTGGCTAGGAATCTTGGGTATTACAATGGTAGTGAGTTGGCTAAGTGTGGAGAGCCAAAGTTTTGTGAGATTTGGAATGCAAATGGTTTTGGAAATGCTTTGAATAAGAAGATGAAAACATTAGGAGCATGGATAGAACCACAACAACAACAACAACAACAACAACCACCACATCAGCAAGGAAATGTGCCAATGAGCAATATACCGATGGGAAGCGTGCAAACGGGTACGTCTAGTAGCTTTGACTCAGGTTTGGGAGAGTGGAATCAATATTTGAATGAAATTGAGTGTAGGGAAGTTTGGAGAGACTCGATGATGTTGAGAAAAAATTATATCAATGATTATTCAATGCCTATTTTTCAACACATGGCTCAAGAAGCCAATTATGAGTTGCCACCCTACAATCCACCCAATGTTCCACCATATCCTTTCCCCTACACCTCTTATCCTGGACCCTATCCGTATCCTTATCCTGGATATGCACCATTTCCCGACCTTGTGCCTGCATATGGTAGATTATCCGAGGTTGGAGGATCTAGCTATGATGTTGGAGGATCTTCATCGAGCGTTGCAAAGGAGAAGAAGAAGAGGAAGGTTTACACAATCTTTGATGAGGAAGATAATTATGAAACCGAAAGTGATGATGAGATGAGTGAGGATGATTAATGATCGTGGATCATTCTTGATTTATGGTTTCAAAAACAATGGTTATCATGTGATGAACAATATTATCTCTATCTCTTAACTATTTCTTTAGGATGATTTTTCATACTTTGTTTATTTTCATATTTTTAGTAGCATTTGGATTGTTTTCTTGTTTTGTTTTGTGTATTGCGTATTTTTCAGTTTTTATTTGCAGGGTGGATGATACGGAAGCTTATTGTTGGTCAAATATTTGGAGTTGGAAAACTCACATGCTTGTTTATGACCCAATATGCATATCGCATATTGTATCCCGTGGTATCTTTTGACTATTTTGGTTTCCCATTTTCTTTACTTTGAAGTTTATTTTTATTACATTGAGGACAATGCAAAACTTAAGTATGGGGGAGGGAAGAAAATAGGAAAAATGATACGTTTTTTTTAAATTTTTAGTTTTTTTTTTAATTTTTGGATTTAAGTAATTAGCAGGAAATCGCCCTTGATTGTCTAGTTGTTTTCACACGTTATTGAGATATATTAAAAACAACTTGAGTATTTCAATGGTAAAATGAGATTTTTGAAAATTTTTTATTTGGACCAAATTACGGAAGTAATTCATTGTGAATTCGATAGCATTTTCTAGTACGCATTATAGCCTTTTTCCACTTAATTGTGAGGTTTCTTTTTGTATAAAACACATCTTTTGTTTTATATTTGCTATGAGTGTGCCGGTGATTGTGTCGATTCTAGAACTTGTACTTGTTATGCATTACGGTTAAAATCACTCTTGAGTGATAAAAATATATTCAAGTGATAAGAGGCATCGTAGGATTTAACCCAAATGGCCTTCCATTTTACATCTAATGATATATTAGCTAACCACATCGGTTAGTTAACCACCTTATATGGACCCATTTGTTAGTGCTCATTTTTAGCACTAGATACCCTTAGTTACACCCTTCGAGCCAATCTTTTCATTTTTGTTAAATCCAGAAAAATACAAAAAGATTTTACACCTTAAACCTTAGCCAACCCAGGTCATGTCTATTGGTTTGTTGCTAGTTGTTTGGAGTGTTGGATTGTTTTTGATGATTATGAAGAAGCTACACTTTGTCTATAGTGTGTACCATTCTCCAACAAAGATGAATGAGACGTCTTTCTCATTTGTATTTTTTTGTGGTGTATGCTTACACTAAGTGTGGGGGAACTTGAAAAAAAAATGTTATAGCCAATGAGCTATATGAAGAATATTGATTAGCCAATGAGCTAAATTGAGTTATATATATTTGGAGATCGATATGAGAAGAGGAGGAAGGTATAATCATTTTTGAGATTGTGGTTTGTATGATGGCTAGCAACATGGAGGTTTAGACTTGCCTTTATTTTTCTTTTAACACCAATTTCATAAACTATCCCATGCCTTATCCATACCTTTTATAAACCCGAAGCCTTAACGTTATAACCCGAATAAAAGCCCTCTTTGATGAATTTATTTTCTTTGTTTTGATACTTGTACAAGCTTATGGTAAAAAGCATTAATCATAACTAGGCATTGAGTGATTTACATATACCCACCAATATATGAGTGTTGAGTGAATTCTTAAAATCATTCGTGAGGTGTTCTAGTTGCGTTATCTAAAGTATTTGGTTCATTTTAAAGTTTTCACATATTAAAATCAAAATAATGATTATTTTTTTTGAGATGATTGTTAAATTTTAGGAACCACGGTATCAAGACCATTGAAATCGATTTTGCAAATGTTAGACCTACTCGAGGGCGAGTAGAACTTAAGTATGGGGGAATTTGATAACGCTCAAAATAAACATGTTTTTAGTAGCGTTATTTTTGGTTTTGTGTATGACAATAGGCTATATTTACTCATAATTGTTGCAAAAGTGCAAAAGATACGTATTGTGTATGTGTATGTAGCCAGGTATCACAAAAGATAAAGAAATGAAGTTTTCATGCACGTTTGGAGGATTCCCAAGGAAGTAAGGCGAGTAAAGAAGCTCTTGGACTCAATGACTAGGAAGCGAAAACATTTCTAAGTACCTACAACAAGTTAAGATCAAGTTTCGTCTTGAAAATCATCAACGAAAACAAAGAAAAAGGCGCGAATCAAGAAAAGTCAACAAAAGTCAAATCTGGGGGTACAAGAGGCGCCCAACCATTCGGTTGGAGCCCGCAACCGATCCGGTTGTGCGAGGTGAAGAAGATACAACCGATCCGGTTGCATGAACTGGAGTTACACAAATTTGCATTTAATGTTTCCTTAACTCCCCATAATCATTGGAGGCCGATCATTTCCTGTTATTTACTTGTAGAGAACGTTTTTGGCCAGTTAGTTATGTCTCTTTGGCTATATAATGAACCTAGACTTAGTAGTCTAGGTGTGACACAAACCAAAGTGTAATAGTTTACACCAAAACTATTACCAACCATTTTATTCATCCCAAAAGTTTAGTATTCACTGTAAAACATCCAGGAGGTTGGAGAGATTCATTCTCATCCATAGTTTTGATCATTCAGAGTTATACGGTTAAGCTAGGTGATTGGAGGCGTGTGGTTGCTATAAGCCACGAATTCTAGTTCTTGTAATCCCAGAAGTTTAGGTATTCTATGAAACTTGTTATGGATTTATATTCTTTTGAGTTATTGGAATTACTTTATTATTACTTGTGTTTTTTTATAATTATCATGGAGTAGTTCTTGAATATACTTGTGTGTAGGATGTAGGAAATCATACTAGTGTTCTCATATGTGATGCATGTATAAATGATCTTGTTTAAATAAGTTTGTTGGAAAAATACTAGTCTTGTTTGATTTGTCGGTAAAACATGTTTTAAAAAAAAGGACCGAAAGGATTTCTCTTGTGTTTTATTCCAAAACGTTAAGTGACAAACTAGTATGGGGATATGGTGATTGACAACCACCATGTTTACTTATTGAAACAAGACTAGAAACATTTTCATCACGAAAGGTCGAAAGATTCCTAGGAACGAGTTTTATAAGAACATTTTACAAACAAATGGATTTTCTAAAGGATAATCATTAGGATAATGACCGAAAGGATTACCTATATGTTATTGTTCTTAAAATGATTTTACAAACATAAACCATGGGTTGGAAATCATTTGCTTATGATTTGTGCATCACATCAAGAGTTTACACCAAGCCTTCATGAACACTTACTATGATTACCTATAGACTACACACAAGTATATGTTTCTTTATATTGAATTTCACTAAAACCATCATTTTTGGAGAGAGCCTTGACAAAGCTTTCTTGTTACCAATCTTTTTAAACAATTTCAAAAGCAAAATCCCTTGGGACGATCTCGACTTACCCACCTTTGCTATCGCGAACGAGTATACTTGCTCGTATGTGTTTATAGTAATAATCGGATAAATCGTGTTTATAAATTTTTAAAACTTGCACACGGTAAGCACATCAAGCTGTGTCCCATTCTTTATCGTCGCCTAGCAAGCCAAGGGCATCACAGGCAACACGATATGTTGGATAGGCAATTTCGTTTACTGACCTTACTTCTGCGAAGTCTTTACATGCTTTTTTATGACACAATAGCATTCTTAAGTAGAATAGCTCACCTGAAGTCGGGTGTATATATGCAAGCCATCCAACAGAACATTTGTTGGTCTTTCTGCGTGACCAACATTTCTGATCTCCATACCATACAAACTCTTATGGAAACTGCAAGTAAGTCAAATGGCGTCCATCTTCGTTTTCAATGTTGTAAGTAAACCATTCTGTGAATGTTGTCAGATTACGATCAGGACGATTGACAACCACGTCTAAGTTATCACCGTATCTAAAAGTTACGTGCTGCATGTTTTCCAGATGAACTGAAAGGATCTGCACCGCTGGCCCTCTGATATGTATTTCGAATTTGAGGATTCTCCAACATTCTTCGTGAGGACATACGAATCGGCCATCAATGTAATTCTGTATTTCATCAATCGATGGTTGCGGTTGCGCTGTAGAAGAGGATGGTTCACCAATAGATCTTGTTACTTTGGCAAAGATTCTGTCAGTTCCTTTTGATATATACTTAAACAGATATTTTATCAGCATACTCCACCCACAGTATTCCACATTGATATGAGCTTCAAATGCCAGGCACAAATCACGGTTATATGGCACGACATACCCATTGTCAAGCTTGATCTGGTCTTTTGCTGCGAAAGTATTCTCTTACCTTCTTCGATAATGCGGATAACCTTTGTCGTCAAAGAAAGTTTCATTATTGTATTTTTTGGGGAATTTTTTCCTGCACAGATGGTGCATTCGGGCTAGCCTTGCCACACGGCCCATGCATCATCATTCCTGAAACAATTTTATAGGTGCATGGATCAGCGTGAGGATCAGGTAACTCTACAGAAATGTATTGGTCAACATCTCGAGCATTTTCTATTTTGGTTGATGAAGAAATCCAAAGCAGTGTGTGACAATGTGGGAGGCCACGCTTCTGAAACTCGATGGTGTACAACACTACAGGCAAAAAAAATAATGAACAAATAAAATTAAAATAACACATTGGCAAACCACATTATGCAACCATCTATAGGAAAACTGAGGCTAAAAAATCAAACATAAAGGTTTACTTCTAACAGAAAATAGCCATACCTCCGGTGACATAACCGAATGTCTGCCTTTCCTTCATAAACTTGACAAATGATTTGACTTTTTGCTCAAAAACTCTGCATACTATATTCGCCCTATCCGTTGTTGTCGAATGAGGAAAGTGTGCCATGTATCTTTGTATCTCAGGCCACTTTACATTGCACATGAACGTTATAAAAAATCGTGGATTACCAAGCACCCTGCAAATCGCCAATGCATCCAAATAATGACTGTACATGTACCTCGGGCCTCCAGTAAATGATGAAGGCAATATAATACGAGAACCCGCCTTCGATCCATCATGCTCTCCCCTTGAAATCGCATCATAAAGGACCGACAATAAATCCCCCCGAATGTCACTCTGGTGCGTTCTATAAAAATCCATCTGATTTTGTTCTATGCAATAGTATACGCCAACAATGTATTGTTTGAAAAGCCACCCAATGCGAAAGAGCAGGTTATAACTGTCATGCCTTGGATGCAGTTGGTATGCATAGAACGCATTCATCGACACCCGTTTTGGGTCGATGTTTGGATCCGCTGTTCTTAACTTCAACTTTGTATGATACCCTGGCTGACCATATATGAATATCAGTGGAAACTGCAACGACATGTAAGACTTATGGATCTTGCTGATTCTTTTTAGTGGACCATTCCTGTACTCCAGTATAACATCGTAATTAGATTCACTTTCAGGTCCACAGTCAAAGACAATTGCACCGAGGTTATTTGACAATGGAGCTTCATAGCCGCGAGGAGCGTCGCCGCTGTAAAGCTTTATCCTAAATTCTGGGACATCATGGTCGGCACATTTGTCACGTGCAGTCCTGAATATCTGCACCAACTCGCTGTGAGCATCTAAGAATTGAATGAGCCCTTGCACTATATCTGGGTCCAAACCATGGCCATCTGAGGTTGAAAAATGGCTCAACCTATGTTGGACTTCATCCTGTGTGTCATAGATGTAGAGTTGCAAAAACTTTGGATCATCATTAACCGGACAAAGTGAGCCAATCTGGTGGTATATTTGCCCAGATACTTTAAAAAAATATGGGCCTCCACCATTGTTGATTGCATTGTCAACTGTGGCACCGAATGACGTCATTGCAAACATCTGGTTGTATGTTCGAATATTTTCCATAAAGGGATGGGAGCAAAGCAAGTCTTTGATATACTGAGGCGGTTCTGCTTCAGGCTCCATGAAAACTTTACCGCCTCCACAACATGTATGGTATTTAGCTGAAGCATCTGCAAGACGATGGCCTGCAAGCTGCTCACCACGCCAAAAGAAGCATTACAATAGCAGCATCGCTGATCACAATCTTCTAGATCATCATACTCAGGGTCAATTCCTGCATTGATTAAGAAACCATAGTCAACTTAAAGACTTAACAATATATGTTTGGGAAAAAGATGAGGCGCAGACAAATGGTAAAAAAAAACATCAGGCACCTTGCATCGTAGAAGTAGATGGCTCTTCATCAACGGCGCATGCACCATCATCCAAGCCAGAACGGATATTGCTGATGAGACGACGACGCTGGCGCACAGTCCTTTTATGAGCCTGTCCCGCAGACCTACCTCTTTTCCGGCGGTGTGATTGACCGGCAACATTTTCCATGACAGGTGGTTGACTATTAGCATGTGCCCTGGCTGTCGGTAACAAAAGAAACCACCACAATAAGCTAATGGCAATGTTGGATGCAGAGGATGCGCCTCAAAAAACAAAAAAGCACAAAAAAAAATTACTTTCAGTTGCATTAGGAGTAGACGGTTCACCGGTGGTGTGACTACCGCTGCCTAAACCCAACTGATGCATAGATGGTGTGGAGGCCTGAGATGGTTGGTTGTTTCTTGCAAATCCGCTCCGCAAATAAAAACTATCACATGCAACATCAGCAGGAACAACACCATCATCAGCGGTATTGCATGCAGGAAGCCCTATTGACAATAAAGAACAGTGCGAAAGAGTAGCTCAGCATTCTATAAGAAACGATAAAAGCGGAGACATTTGATGCTAAGAGAGCATAGGTAAACCCACCTTCCATTGTATTAGTAGTCATTGGATGACCACCAAGATGCGCACAACCAGATGACTGACACAGGTCAGCTGGCCTTCGACGCTCCTGTTTAGATGGCGTGGCTATTTTTATAAGGTTGTGTGCAGATGTCCCATCATCAACACGCAACCCTATCCCAACAAAAAAATATACTATGTCAGTGCGGGCGACCAATGAGAAGCTGGAAAACAAAAACAAAGTATAGAAATTTAACAAACCGCATTTGAATAGAAAAGAGCACCACTGACCTTCAATGACATTAGGAGCCTCTTGCTGATTGACGGTGCGCACATAACCATATGGGTCAGGCATCTGCTTTCTCGTCTTCCTTCTTTTAACCATTGGTTGATTCACGGTGGGCACATGATCTTGCGGGTCAGCCGGGTTGTTGGCTGGTTTTTTTCTCGGCCTCCCTCTCTTTCTACAATGCAAAGGGGGTGTGCCATGATTAGAATCCAGACCTGCTCCAATCAAAATAAGCTTATACCATGAAGCAATGACAGATTGGAATGTAAAAAGAAACCCAAGAAATATAACAAAACGCATCTGAAAAGAGATGAGTAGCACTCACCGGTGACGACATTATCAACCATTGGCTGAGTAACGGTGTGCAGATGAAGCTGCTGCGATCCACCCTGCACACTTTCCTTTCCAACAGTATCTACCGCAAAAAAAACTAACATCAGCACGAACATGTTTCCACAGGAAAAATGATAATAAGTGTGGCCATTGGGAAACTGAGCAACAAAAAAAGAACAACTAACCTGTAGCATCATGAGTTTCTGATACAGCAAACAACGATGACACACATGGTTCACAGGCATACACGCCTGGCGTAATGGCGTTACACATTTGGCACCCATAACTACCATCCGTATTAGGAACCTTGTTTTGTATCAGGTTTTGAAGCGGGTGGTTGTGAATACTCTTCGAGCCAGTTATCGGTTTTGAAGCCATAATTATAAACAATAATAGACAGGACAAGTATCAAATCAATAAACAACAGACAAACCAACACGACTAACATAGTCAAAACAGTTAATGCGAGCAACAAAAGCATTATCAATTGAGGGTTTGCAAAGAGTAAAGGCAAAAAAAAAAAAAAAAAAAAGTCAGTGGCCAGCATTTAAAAAAAAAGGTATGACAAAAAACAAAAAGGAAATAGAAACCAAGACCCCCCAAAAACCAAAAATAAATAAATAAATAAAAAAATGGTGTAGAACATTTAATATGGGGCACATTCAATTGTAGCTGACTGTAATAGTAAACCCCAAACCAAGACATAAAACTCATTTACTCACCCCAACACCTAACTATGAGTCACATTTCAACAGGCATAAGAAACATCTAACCACTGTAACTGCATTTGAGTGTAACAGTATACCCCAAACCAAAGCACATAACTCGTTTACTCAACCCAAAATGTAACCATAAACAGAATTCCAACCAGCATAAGCAACGCACAACTACTCTAAGTCCTAAATATAAGAAAGGCACAATAAATAAACCTAAAATAACGCACAAACCAAGGCAAACACATCATAGCATAACCACCATAAAGACCAACGAAAAAAAACCCTAAAAAACATCAAACCTTCAATCG
This sequence comes from Chrysanthemum makinoi, assembly GCA_910596185.1. Taxonomy (NCBI): domain Eukaryota; kingdom Viridiplantae; phylum Streptophyta; class Magnoliopsida; order Asterales; family Asteraceae; genus Chrysanthemum; species Chrysanthemum makinoi. Next base: position 312,893,158 of record OU343222.1, on the reverse strand, counting down.
TTTTCTCCCAGATCAAGAAATATGCAATTAGGTTTTATGATAATCAAGGATTGAAATTGGTAACCTTACCTTCAGATTTACCAAACAAAACAAATATATGGACCAAAAGGAAGTTACCATTGTAGGCAAAACCATGTGGGCAACTGAGATCCACAAAACGCATAAAAATATTGTTTCCATCGTACGAATCACTGTACCCCCTCACCTACCAGCATACGAACACGCAAAGATGTTTAGCTGAATGAAGGCACCGGAGTTTTTTTCCCCGGAAATATACCCAGACAGATCTAAGATGAAAAGGAGGTATGTGAGTACGGATGAATAGCACGGGTGGGTTTACCAAATGGGGCTCCAACAAAAAAACCCGAAAATAAGTGCCACGTATTTTTTTTGGCCTTAGGTAAGTGTAGCAGCAAATCCCAATAAATGTAAAATAGTATAATGACTTGAGAACACAAAAGAAAAAGATGGTCACCTTTCCTTTACTACACTTTTCTGCCCCTTTCTTTTCTTCCTTTCCTTTTCTTTCTAATACCTTTTTGAGAACACAGTTTAGTTTATAAAATATACCTCTTCTAGTCCACTTCTAGTCTTCCACTTTCGTTTTGTTCCTTTAAATACTACTTCGTATGTTTTTCTTGTCTAGTTGTTTCTTCCACTTAATTTTTTTTTGCTATATATGTTCAGATTTTAAATTTACAATGTTGTTGGCATGAAGTATTTTGTAGATTGAATAAATATGTATTATATAATTCAATTTGTGATGTGGAATCATTTTTATGATTTAGGAATTAATGTTATACCATTATAATAGGTAACATGCAAGCTTTTTTCTTGTCGTTGTTTACATTTTATTTTATTTTTCGGTATTTGTAACCACAGTACATTTTAATATTATGAGTTTAAGAGAGCTAGGTGTCATAACGAAGCATAACTTCGTCGTCGCGCCACCTCAGCGCCACATCAGCATCCCATTTTTTCACAACTAACTACAACAAACCCCCTCCTCACTCATAACAAACCTCAACTTCTTCATTTGGGGCCCACACACTACAAACACACACAACAATACAAACACACACTAATAACACAAATAAAATAATGCTTTTGTGTCAGATACCTTCATTCGTCGTCCCGACGATTTTGGAACCGACGGCGAGCCACGACGGGTGACGCCGGTGTGGCGGCGGCCCACGGCGAGCAGCCACGTCGGCGACGGCGAGCTACGAAGAAGCCCACACCGTCCACTCTTAAGAGGATGAGTTCTTATGTCTTTTTTTGAAAACAATGGCCTCATTTTTTAGACGGCACATGCCCCGAAATCAAAGGTGCGGCCCTGACTATCGCAGGACTATATTGAAGTTGTATATGTAGCTTTCTGTGGTTGGAATATTTGTAAAATTTTATGTTTTTGAAGTATTATAAGTTGAAACTTGATTGTAGAAATGTAGGTACAAAATGCAGACTACACAAAGAAAAGCATTTATGATGAGGTATGAGGTTGAGAGTATACAAACTTGTTTTATTCATATAAAGAAAATGTTTTAATTTATTGTCTGGGTACGACATAACGAGCATTGACATGCATTTTCATGTTGGTATGGTTTATCTTATGGCAACATGACTTGAATTTATAAAACAATTGTTTATTGTTTTTTTAACAAGTTAATATATAATCTAGACATCACGATAAAGGTACAAAGTTAGAATGATAAGTCTTACGTTTATTACCTATAATTATAAACATAAATTTTCGGGCTTAGCACGGCCTAAACCGTACCTAGTGACTATTATGTTAACAGCATGGTTGCTTTGAAATGGAATGTACTTGATAGTGTTGTCTTCAAATAGTTTATTTTAATTTTTTTTGAGTGAAAGTTTATTTATTGGTGCTTTAAATGCAAAAGATATGTCAAGGCGTGAAGCTAGATGACCATATGCGTCAGTTGTCACTTAATCTGTTTAAGCCCATACATTAAACCATGTCTGGAACAACCAGTGGGCCTAAATGCTATAAGTTTGGTCATTTTGGGCTTTGGCCTGTTTATTAAACATACCATAAAATGTTTTCTCATTAAATATACCATAAAAAAGTATCACAATGGTCTTTATGTTAGCTTATTTACGAGGCTTTATGAACTTATATAAATTTGAAAAATCCCAAACCTACTTATTTCTAGCTTATGAGCTTATTACGTTGATCTTTTGGCTTGTAAGTTCATAAGCTCAAGTTAATAAGTTTACAAGCTTCAAAACGTGAGTTTTGTGCGAGCAAAACGTTGGATGTATTTTGATAAGACAATAAACCAATAAGCACTTCCAATAAGTTTAACAAAAAAAAGGTATTCGACTTGTACCTAACAATTAACTTTTCATGTATGAAAATGATACCAAGTCTAAAATAAGATAAATAGTGTAACATATGAATAGTAAAACTCATTTCATGTTAGTGTAACATTTGCACCGGCAAGCATTACTCATTAGTGTCACATCATCACCTTTTAGGGTTTTTTCCTAACATTTTTACGTCTCCATGATCATTATCCACACATTTTTTAGAATAAAGCAATTTTAAAACTTTTGCACTATGTTTTGCTCGGCCTCATGGTCACGAGCCATCTTTTGATGGTCTTTTTTACATTAGAAAAAAGTAAATATTATTGGTCCCGTGATTTGGGCAAAACGTGAGTATGTTTAAGAAGTTAACAAACAAGTTTTACACATAACTCATTTGACAACAATAACACCATTAAAAGAATTACAAACGATAGTTGCGAAACGCTATCTCAATTAAATGACAAATATAACTCTCCTAGAAGTGAATCAATGCTTACTAGTTAGCTTATATTATTCAAGAAGAGGAAGATACTTTCACTATAATACATTTTGTAAGATGGATGAGAAATACTTGTAGCCACACATTTCAAATGAAGAGAGAGAAATTCATGGAAGATGCATCTGGAATGTGAGGTTGTGGTTACTTCTTATTCTTCTTATTTTATTTTTATTTTTCATTTGATCCATACTCTATTTTTGTGTAAATAATCTTTTAACTTCTCTCTTGACTAAGGCTGCCCCAGTAGGGGGATTCAATCCTCCTACTTTTCACTGCCACGTCAGCTTTCTCTCTCCAACGACCTTCAGGCAATTAGGTGCCCCAGTAAGGGCGACCAAGTTCTTCTTTTTTTTTTTTTTAACATTTTTAACACAAAATAAAATTTCATTAATAATTAAAACATTACATAATAATTCAAATAAAATTAAAACATTACGACAATATAACGACTAAACTAGTTTTGATTCTGACGATGCCAAATGAACCAAATCGGCTTTGAGGCTAAGATGAGTTGTTTTGTCGCATATCTCACTGGTAATTTCCAACGATTCCACATGCGTCCTTATGGGATCATAAGAACGGTGCTGCTCTGCTGGAAAGAATACGGGAGATATCGCCGCCTGTTCGTCCTGAATTATCATATTATGTAATATGATGCATGTGTACATTATATACGATAGACGCTCTTTGTCAAACTCTCTAGCCGGATGTTTAATCATTAGCCACTTCTTCTTTAGTACACCAAAAGCACGTTCCACATCTTTTCTTGCTGCTTCGTGCATCGTCTTATACAATATTCGTTTGTGATCATTCGTCCCTGGATTTTTAATGGACTTCATAATAACCGACCATTTCAGATATATCCCATCAGCAAGATAATATCCGCGTTTATAAGGCACGCCGTTAGCAACGAATTTCACATCCGGAGCTCTCCCCGTTTTGAGATAATTGAAAAGAGGCGATGCACGTAAAACATTTACGTCGTTATTCATCCCGGCGACACCAAAGAACGCATGCCAAATCCATAAATCTTGAGACGCGATCGCTTCCAATAAAATGAAAGGATCCTGCCCGTGATCACCCCTACAAAATTGAGCTTTTAAAGCATGTGGGCAATTCGCCCACGGCCAATCTGTGCAATCGATGCTACCTATCATCCAAGGAAACCCATGAGTTTCGTAGTGATGAGCATAGAGTTTGTCAACGTCACTAACCGTCGGCCTTCGCAAATACTCTGCAACATATAACTCCATTATGGCCTCACAAAATTTTTCGAGACACTCACGAATTGTTGACGCACCCATTTGCACGTATTCGTCTAGCGCATCAGCATTGACTCCGTATGCCAATTGACGGATTGACGAAGTACACTTCATCAATGGAGAAATACCTAGTACGCCTGTACAATTAGGAGTTTGTTGGAAATAAGGTGAATGATCGGTTATATCTCGGACAATTCGTGTGAATAGTCGTCGGTTCATACGGAAACGATCATGGAATGCTATATCGCCGTATCTTGGGGTCTCGCTGAAGTAAGCATCCACTAAACGGTTATGAGCACCCACACGATCCCTACTAACTTGGGTTCGTGAGAGTTTTTGTGACACTTGAAAAGCCTCCCAACACTCTTCCGCAAACATCATAAACTCGGTACTAACTTCATTTTCATCATCCGATGACGAATCGGCAATGAATAGCTCGTAAGAATTAAAACTCATAGTGTGTAAATATAGGGTAGGATTTTTCTTTTTTTTTTTTTGTTTGGATATAGAGAATGTGTGAAATGAGATTTGTGAGTTTAAGTGTGTAAATATGTTGTGTATTTATAGGGTAGGATTTTTTTTTTAGTTTGCAACGGCTAGAATTGAATATTTTGTATGTTTAATGCGTTGTTGATATCGATCCTCCACTCTACCGTTTCCTTTTCTTTTTGCCGCGATCGACTGGAACCACAGCAAGGTAATCGATTGGAAATCGATCGCCCGAACCCAACGATCGACTCCTCGATCGACCTATTGCATGCAGCCTAACATTCGTCATATTAAAATCACATGTTTGACTTAGGAAGAGCCATGTACACCAAACTAGACTATAAAAATACAAGATGGATGGACTCAGCCAACTAAATGGGACAGTGGACATATGAGAACCATACAATAAATATCCGTGTAACTAGTGTCACGTTAGAACACACAACTAGAGCTACCAGAAAATAGTAGCAGCAGAACAAAACTACTTGCAGACGAAATCACCTAAACTGATGTCCCAGGAATTGGCAAGATGAATAATCCAAACTCCATTGGAGGACAGCACTATGTTAACACTCCCAGTACTTCAAGTACTCAGCCGTCCTTGAATCTACCTTGTCAAGATCTGCTTGATGGTAATTTAATTACTTTACGCTAAATCTGAATTTATGTTATTCTACCTTAGTTATATACGAATCATGAATTATATATTGTTTTTCATCTGCATCTATAAACCATTGCTGAAGAAACATTTATTATTCAAAGATAGAATTTGGTGTATTTTATACGTTCTCCAACCATTATTTCAGATTTAGAGGTTTTTATTGAGACAACTGTTTGTTCTTTTTAAAAACTAAGGCCATCTACAACGCTATGACCTAGCAGCGTACAAATGAAAGGTTTAAACGACAAAGCATCATTTAATAGCATTGTGGGTTGCTTGCGTTAAAAGATCGTTCTTCTCTGATTGAATCTCAATTATGCGCTAGTGTTGGGCCCTCTTCTTTATTTGTGAATTCTTTTAATAGGAAACATGCATATGAGAAGATATGTATTAACTGGGTATAATAACGCCTACTTGTTTTGAAAGGCCCAAAGCATACCATCTGTTTATATATATATAAAGAAAAATGATATGAATGACTAACTCATATGACTAATATCATGCTTAATCCACTCATTGTTAGACACATGTATTCCATACTTCCTCTCTCCTCAAACTCACCATTGATCTTGACAAGTGTACGATGATCTTTGTTAGACATAAAATTAGGCATGTCAATCACTACTCATATATAAATTGAAGGATAAGTTTTTTTTATATTAAAATATACCATTTAATGACTCCAACTTTATATATTTGATGTAGTTTAAGTTATTTATATATAAAAGACAATTTCTAAATTATATAACATCAGTTTGTCTTAAAATTATTGTATGTATACATAGACATATACTACCTCCGTCCCAAAATTATAGTCCCCGTTTGACTTTTTTGGTCTTTCTCTTTCAACTTTGACTATAAATATTTTCGTTTATATTATACAATAGTTGATGAAAATTATACCAAATGAAAATACATTAAAAACTCAATCCATTCATATATTTTGCATCAAATATTATATAACACAAAAAAAAATACTTAAAGTCAAAGTGGTAAAAGAAAAACCGAAAAAATAGAAAGGGGACTATAATTTTGAGACGGAGGGAGTAGTAATTTATAAAGATTAAAATAATAGTGACATGGAAGTTTATTAAACTATGTAAGATGTAATGGATTGTGGATGTTTTATGTGATAAAATTAAATGATGATGTGGTTGTGTATTATACTCAAAACATTTTGATGGATTGTGGATGCCCTAATAATGGGTTGTTTTTTAAGCTCTTGAATTTGAGTTAATTCCCAAACTATACCTCTTTTTGAAGACTAGGACAAACATATGCTGATTTTAGTATTGACTTTCCAATATATGTTTTGGGTATTTCTGGGTAGTTTTGGGTATTCCCAAAAAGATTTCTTTTAAAAACATCTTGTAATAGATATAAACAACGAGTATAAGTGATTACATTTGTTCTGAGTTGCAAAAATAGTGAATCGATGATTAATTATATTGGTATTTTTTGCAAGTGTTGGTATTTGTGGCAAGATTTCTCTTGAAAAACATCTTGTAATAGATATAAACAGTGAGTATAAGTGATTATAACTAATTTACAGCGAGTTTAGGGTATTTCCAGTAAGATTTTCATGTTTTGGCAAGTTTGACCATCGTTAACCGCCATTGACCATGGTTGACCGACTTGTTTGAACGATTTACACAAAACGAAAAGGTCGGTGGCCCAGTAACACCTAATCAGTGATTAATCGGCATTGTAGAACTTTTTTGCAACACTGATTAAAAGAAAAAAAATAATATAAAATATAGGGATAATTCCATATTTACCCAATCTAAACATGAAAATGTCATATATACCCAAAATACAACTTTTGAATGCATGATGTACAATGCATTTAAAGCATATTTTGAGTAAATATGACATTAGCATGTTTAAGTTGGGTAAATATGAAATTGCCCCTAAAATATAAAAGGTGATTCTCTCTCCTCCCCAACCCACTCCTCACATCTGTGTTGTTTTCTCTCGTTTCAAATCCACCGCATTCGTATCCGACATCTTAGAGCACTAAGTATAGTGTTTTGCGATAACATGTTATTGGTATGCCACATCAGCGCCTCCTCTTCTCCCTCCAATAACACACCAATAACTAAAACACCTCTCCCTCATAATACACCACTAACATGTTATTGGGTCCCACAAAATACCCCACTAAAAATACCAACTCACTCACAATACACAAAATAAAAAAACGCAAATGAAACCATTGGCTTGAGCCATTTCACTAACTCAAATTCATTTGGCTCAACTTTGGCATGTTGGCCGGTATCATGGCTCACGAATGGTACGAAGAAAAATCGATGAATGACATGTTAAATGTCTACCATACCTTGTCCTCTTAGTTAAATCATATAATGTATTACTAGTAATAGTTTTGTTGGACATTCTTTGACAAGATGAACACCAAATCACATATATATATTGACTCAATACATCATCGCATCTACATGGCTAAAGCGATGCATGTAATCGCTTTTAGACCTTAACAATGCATGCTTGCAAATTGAAATTCAGGTAAATCATGCATCAAATTTTGAAGCAAAGTTGCTGCAACTGCCTGCAAATCCAGTTTCAACTAATAAGATGTTAGGCAATATAGCATTGTGATATGTTTCGGTTCTCCAAAAGACAAAACGAACTATTACTATCATTTCTTTTATTCTTGAAGAAGTTGTCATATGACCATTACTAGTAGTGGAGGAAATAATCAGCAAGTTTATTCCATGTTTTCAGTTTTGTATTATCCCATGCATACATGATTTTGTTGGACCTTAATGTCATAGAAGCAAAAGTTAAAGGTAGTTTAGTATATTTATATTATGCATTTAGGTAATTACAGTATAAACCGAAACATTGTATATGGGTTGGGTCGTTTAAGTACAATATAACCGTTTAGAAAGGGTTGTAACGTTTAGAAGCATAGTGTCGATTACTTTATATGAATCGGTATCCTCTTGTTCATTAGTACCGATTCATCTAGTATAAATAAGATTAAGAATCAGTTGTAAAAATCACTCACATATTCAAGCAGAAAGTTATATACATCTTGTGTTATAAATTCAAGAAAGTTTTCTGCACTTTTCTTTTGTTTCTATCGCAAACTGTTGTTCCAAACACACCATATCGAAGAAACAAGGTTCAATCGAAGGCATTGAATAACATTGGTATCAAGAGCGAGAACGATTCCAGGAATCAATCAAGTAAGAAGGAAAGAAGAAAGAAGGATACCTGTTCGTTGAAGATATCGAACACATAAACGGTTGTAACCGGAGCAACGATTGGAGAAGAAAGAAAGGAGGAGCGATTCTCCTGTTGATCACATCAACCGACCTAATTTGGTATTCTCTGTATTTTTCCTTTTGTTTTAATCTAATTAGTCTTTAATAGAAAAAGAAAATAATGGGAAAGAAGTTGGAAGAAGGAGTAGTCTGGGATTTGGGAAAAAAAAGTTTGGGATTTGAAAACTTTTAAATATTTATTTTTCTTATATTTCATTTATTGATTAGAAAAAATTAAAAGGTTATAATCCTAAATCAATTGAAAATAGTAAGAAAAGAAGGTTTTGTATTTTTTATCTAAAAATATAAAATCTCTCGCTTTAGATTAAAATACAACATAGTAAGTAAAAAGAAAAAAAGCCTAGTATTTAAACGAATCCTTACCGTGGCAAAGTAAGCAACTAAGAAAAATACTATTGTTTTTTTTAAAGTAATAGAACCTTAGTGTTTCACCCCGTAAGATAAACCTTAGTGTTTCACCCCCGTAAGAGAAACCTTAGTGTTTCACCCCGTAAGAGAAACCTCAGTGTTTCACCCCGTAAGAGAAACCTCAGTGTTTCGACCAGTAAGAGAAACCACAGTGTTTCAAAGCAAGTAAGAAAGTACGCAAGAAAGAAAGCAAGCAAGTACGCAAGTAAGTAAGCAAGAAACAACGTAAGTAAGAAAGCAACAAAGTATGAAGGAAAGAGAATCATCTACACCAACTCGTGACCAAAACATAGCACTTCAATGTCCAAAACTAACCGAAACAAACTACACAACATGGGCAATTATGATGGAGACAATATTGAAGGCATAATGTATCTGGGGGACGATAGTTGCAAAAGAAGGAGAAGCAACAAATGAGAAGAAGGAAAACACATCAATGGCAATGATCTTTCAAACATTGTCACAAGATGTTTTAATGCAAGTTGCACAATACCCGACTACAAAGGAAGTATGGTACTCGATCAAAGTCAAGTATTTGGGAGCCGATCTTGTTCAAAAAACATGACTACAAACCTTGAGGAGTGAACTAGAGACGCTAAGGATGAAACCAAACGAAAAAGTAAGTGACCATGGAGGAAATTTAAGTAGTATAAAGGCCAAGTTTAAAGGCCTTGGTGAAACTTTGGTAAATAAGGTGCTAGTAAGGAAACTACTTAACCCTGTTCCAAAAAAGTTTCTACCTATCGTGGCGTCTATTGAACAATGTCAAGACTTAGACAAAATTTTGTTTGAAGAAGCCGTTGGAAGATTAACTGCTTTCGAAGAACGTCTCAAAAGTCAAGATGAACAAAAAAATTATCAAGACAAACTTTTAATGGCAAGTTCAAGCAATCAAGGAAGAGGAAGAAACTTTAACAAAGTAGGAAAATGACGAGAAAGAGATACAAGGCAAGGAGAACAAAGCAAGAATAAAAAATGAGATGCTATGAATGTGGTGACTTTGGTCATTTTGCACGCGAATGCACCAAATGGAAGAAGAAAGACAAGGAAAAACAAGCACATCTTATTTATGAAACTGACGATGAACCGGTAAAGAAGACATGATTGCCATCTATAACATTAGGGGGTGAATGTTGGACCTTAATGTTATAGAAGCAAAAGTTAAGGGTAGTTTAGTATATTTATATTATGTATTTAGGTAATTACAGTATAAACCAAAACATTGTATATGGGCTGGGTCGTTTAAGTACAATATAACCGTTTAGAAAGGCTTGTAACGTTTAGAAGCACAGTGTCGATTACTTTATATGAATTAGTATCCTCTTGTTCATTAGTACCGATTCATCTAGTATAAATACGATTAAGAATCAGTTGTAAAAATCACTCATATATTCAAGTAGAAAGTTATACACATCCTGTGTTATAAATTCAAGAAAGATTTATGCACTTTTCATTTGTTTTTGTCGCAAACTGCTGTTCCAAACACACCATATCGAAGAAACAAGGTTCAATCGAAGGCATTGAATAACATATTTGAGTTCCTAGAGTAGAAAAGTAGTGGGTGTGACATAAGGTAGTTATGCTTATTTGTTAAGTACGTACTTATTTTTATCCTATTTATATGTAATTTTTGTGTTGAGTAAAGGGGAATAAGAAAATATTGGTAAAACAAAGTCTAGTTTCTTTCTTTATTGCTTGGAGTCTTGCCTGGGTAAAAGGCCTTATCATCCCGCTTCGTTAATCTATTTCCTGGGAGATCAACCATCTCAAATCGCCTTTACTTCCGAACTCCATATTATCGTCGGAAAACAACAACAAACCTTAGCCCTCATCTCACCAATCTTTCAAACTACACAACGGGATATACGAACAAAAACACAACTAATCACGCCACTACAGAAAAACTATGGGCTACAAAATTCACTACCCTAAACCCGACAAACCCATGACTAAGATCTTCACCACACTCTCTGGTCTTTGGTCTTTTGCACATATCACAATGCAATGATAATCTCGACAAGGTTGCTGCCAAAGTCAGTTTATGAATGTGTATTTACTAAATTGGCGGACTAACACATTAAAACTCATAATGATTTAAACTTTACAAAAAACTAACAAATATAAAAGGGCGTAAATCAAACCATTTAGTAGAGAGATTTTAATGATGTAAAACTGTAGATATATAGAAAAATCAGAGAGAAAGATTAGACTAAGACATTAGGAAGAGATTAAAAGGTTTTAAATTATTAAGAAAATTAAGCAAAAGAAATAGAACAGCATAAAAGGTTACAAGTGGAAATAAAACGTTACAGAGTAAAGGGAGAAAGAGAGAGGAAAAACGGTAACGAGTTATATAAATTTTTAATTGAAAAGCATAATGTGAAAACACTAACAAAATAGAATCATACACTTTTTTCTATGTTTTAAAAAACAAGCATAGATAAGGAACTTTCTTCATGAATTTATATATATGTGCTTCTCATTCATAAGCTTACGTTTTTGGGCTATTTTTTCATTTTATAGTTTTTTAAGACTTAAATATAAAAAATAAGGCAATAAGCTTAAAACTTATCAAAAAAATTAAATTAATGTGATTATGAAAAATTGCATTAACCACTTAAATTTTCAACCTATTACTAACTCATTACCTCCGATGCAAAAAACTCATTATCATACTTTTATTAAACTTTACTTCCTCATACAACATTAAATTTTCACCACTTAATTTTTCTCAACCTATATCTTATTCCCTCAACAATCATTAACATTTTGCTCTAATACAGTAACCCTTTTTTAAGTTACTAGTTATAATAGCACGCGCGGAGTTTTTATATATTGTGTTTTTTTTTAAATCGATTTTTTTTAAAGAATCGATTAATAATTTATTAATTTTATATAGATTTGTAAATTATTGATATAGAAACCTTATAATTAATTTAATTATATTAATTAGGGTTTTTTTTTTTTTTTTTTCGTGTGTCAATGTAGGGCAATAGGTGGGAGCAGCCTTTTAATCTTAAATTTACACATAGGTTGGAAGGTGAATGTATGTGCGGGTGATTTGTTTATTTCTTTACATTAGACACAAATTTTTTTAAAATCACTCCCCCTTTTTACTAAGTTTTTTTTATGCTTTTGACACTTACACTTTATGTTTATTTTCCTTTTTTTGACTATATATAAGAACATTTTTTTTAACTATTGCTAAATCCGGAATATTTTAGTTTTTTTTAGTAAATATTTTAAATAAAAAATAATAATAAATAAATAAAATATTACCAAATAAGGTATAAATTGATTTTTTTGAAATGAAAAATTCACACTAAGAGAGTAAGGGTTTTGTTTTATTATATAAAAAAGATTTTCAAGTCTTTATTGGACTTAGCATTGGAGATGCTCCGAGTCAAATAATCTCATAAGTCTTAAAAGAAATTAACCACCTGAAAAAATGAACTTATTATAAAAATCTTTAAGAAGGAACGCGATATTTTATATGGTAATCTAAATAAATTTTAACATTATTGTAGTTTTGGAGATTTTTGTGGTAATTGACATGAAAAAAAGTTGAAGCAAAAATATACGGATTACTTTTTTGTTCAAATATGTCTGGTTCGTCCTTGGATGAGTTTTGGCTCAAAAGTTCTGTCAAACCCTAGATTACAATTTCATAATGTATTTTTTTGTTTTGTTTTACGGAGTAAGCAGATTTTAAAAGGTTGCCAATAAAATTCCTTCTCCGGTTTCCTCACAATATTTCTTCCAAAAAATTTCATGTCCAAACATTTAAACTCTCCTCTTTTTAACACAAATTAACTTGTTTAATTTCATGTATATACAATATAAAAAAATAAAATAAATAAATAAATAAAAACTTGAAATACTTCCGACTCTGAGAATATATACTTAGAGTATGTCCAACAACTAGTTTTGTCTTCATCAATAGGCATGATAAAAGCAATTGAAAAACTCCATTTGTTATAATCACTGAATCACATATTATTTAGACGTGCTAAATAAGCCACACATAAAAACCAACCTTCAATTCATTATTTTAAATTTCACATGACTTGCAAAGCTGTTATCTTACTTTAGCAAATATTGTTATGAATGGAGGGACTGTGATTTATATAGCAAATACGGAGTAATGGTTTGATATCTTAAGTTCAATCCTTACATTAGATTAAAACTATATATTGCGCGCACTAATTCTTATACAAAATAGAGTAATAACTTGAAGAGTCATTTGGAATCATTTAGATGGAAGACGAGAAGAGTATAACAAAATCTGTGTTCCTCTCTACCAAGCATCATTGGAAGGTGATTGGAAAGCAGCTAAGGACATTTTGGATAAAAACAAAGAGGTCATACGATGGAGTATTAATGGAAACAATGAAACAACACTTCATGTGGCAGTATCCAGACGAAAGACCATGTTTGTGAAAAATCTGATGAGCTTGATGGAGGAAAAAGATCTGGAGCTTCAAGATAATAATTCCTACACTGCCTTATCTATGGCAGTTACAGCTGGTGATGTTAAAATGGCCAAGATATTGGTGCGAAAAAACAAAGCTCTTCTCAATATCCCTACTAGTCAAGGCATGATGCCAATTCAGATAGCGGCTTCATTTGGAAAGCAGGATATGATGAAGTTTCTGTATGATTCTCAGAGCATGCAAGATAATCCTTGGACTTCTGAGACTCGGAGTTGCTTTCTGTTGGCATGTCTCGAGGCTGAATGCTTTGGTAAGTATTCTGATGGTTGTTAGGCATTTTTATCGTAACCTATCACAAAATACACAAACAATAAATCAGGGACCCACAAAAAAGAATCAGGGACCCACAAAAATAAACAGGGACCCACAGTTTTTAGCACAAAATTTTAGCTAATTAGCTACAATAAATTGTAGCTAATATATTCCCTATATATATATATATCATAACTTGTTTTGTAGTTTCCACCAAGTCGGAGCTATACTTGTTCTCTAATTAGTCGCATATGCACTTTGGTTCTTAGATGTCGCACTACAAGTACTCAAGGACCACCCAGAACTTATTTCGAACAGAGGGAGCATGCTCAGAGTTTTGGCTCAAAAGCCTCAAGCATTTAAACCAAAACCTCCCTCATGCATTAAGCTGAGATGTGTTCCTCAAGTTCTTAGGCGGTTGGATTGGGATGGTTGTCCAGCCTGGAAGTTGTTGAGCATCATTTTCATAAGTGTTGCAAAACTGCCTTGGACTGAAATTTATGACATAATGAGAGGGCCTGCTGATCCCAATACTCCAATAGGTGAAAAGAGAAAGTACCCTTGGAGGGTCCTATTTCTAGCTGCTGAAGTAGGCAACATTGTATTTATATATGAGATCATTAGACTGTACCCAGAGCTACTCCTCGAGGTAAATGATATCAACCAAAGTATATTTCATGCTGCAGTCTCATGTCGTCATGAGGATCTCTTTAGCCTATTATACGAGGTAGGCTCAACCAAGGATTGCATACTTACTCTTGAAGATGAAAATGGTAATAACATGTTACATTTAGCCGGGATTCTTACTGAAAGGGCTGAACAAAATCGTTCAGTTTTAATTCCAGGAGCAGCCCAAAAACTCCAGCGAGAACTAATCTTGTATCAGGTACATCTTTGTTTATATATATTTTCTTATATCATCACGTATTTTTATGGTTTTGCATCATTTTGGTCACATCAACCATTCCAAGGACATGCATTTTTGGTTGTACTTCAGAATATCAACTTTAAGCGGCAGTGTGTATAACACATGAGTGCGGTTATATATTTTTCTTTTTTGTAGGAGCTGATGGAATGTGAACATATTTCGTAAACTATATGTCCGGAAATTACGTGTGCCTATGGGTCACACTCTTTAACACATAGAAACATTTAATGTGATTAATATATTTTTGTAATATATTAATTATTATTTCACCAAATAAACTAACGGTTATTAACTAAGTTAATTACTTACGGTATTTACTTAACTTTCGTTAAATATTAATAGAAGGACCTAAATGTAAATTAGAAGAGAAGAAGGCTCTATGACCTCCTCTCGTAAGGATTGTCGGACCCTACGGGGGTGTTTGGGTTGGATTAGAAGACTTGAAAGTTAGCTTGGAGGTTAAGTATTGTTTAGTATATAATGAAGGCTTTGCATTCATTATTCATTAATGACTTTGATAACCCTAACAAGCTAGTTTTCTCTTCTTCTTTCATCCCTTCTTGATCGATCGATGTTAAAATGGTACAGAACAATATCAATAATCACCCAACCAACCACCCCTTGGTGATAATCTTTTATTATAACAATATACACAGCAGATTAGTCCCCAACACAAGTGCTAACCAAACAATACAAAAGAAAGGTTGTTGTCCCTCTAATAGGTGCAACAACAGAATACAAGAACTCACACTCTATAAGAACTATAAACCAAACCAAACCAGAGATCAAGATGATCTACAACACTTGTTTACAATTGTAAACTACCCAGAAACCTAGTTAAACCTAGATGAAGATCATAGACTTGTATGTGAAACCTGTGAGAGAAATAGAGCGTGTGATAATTAAACCCTAAGCTGGAATAAGAGATTATATAGCTTGGAATATTACACTTTGAACCCTGCACATATAAACTCAACAAACAACACCCAAAGTAATAGGATTAGAAAACTTAGTATAAAAAAGTTACATAATATACCCCTGAAGGTTCAACTGTTTGACAAAGAGAACTTAATACTTCCAACATCCCCCCTCAAACTGATAAACCTGCAAAGAGATTAATCATACCAAGAATTCTAACCATAACACCATGTTGCACAGAACCAAGTGCTTTGGTCAAAACATCAGCAGTTTGACTTTTAGAGTCAACTTTAGCTGTTTTAATCAACCCAGAAGCAACCTTTTCTCTAACCAAATTCACATCAATATCTAAGTGTTTAGTTTTCTCATGCATCACAGGATTAGCAGCAATTTGAATTGCAGCTTTGTTATCACAAAACAAATCAACTGGCACCAAATTTTCAGTAATACCAAAGTCCTTTAAAATCTTAAGAACCCACATAACCTCACATTTAGTAGAGGCCATACACCTATACTCAGCCTCAGCTGATGACTTAGACAGAGTAGCTTGCTTTTTACTCTTCCAAGAAACCAAATTACCATCCACAAAAACACAATATCCAGATACAGACCTTCTGGTAACTGGGCACTTAGCCCAATATGAATCAGAAAAGGCAGAAACTTTAAACCCTTGATTATTCTTACTAAAATGTATCCCATTACCAGGTGCAAGTTTAAGATATTTTAACACTCTTAAGCCAATATCAAAATGAGATTTCAAAGGAGAATGCATATACTGGCTCAAGCAATGCACAACATAAGAGATATCAGGCCTATTCATAGTAAGATATATTAACTTCCCAACAAATTGCTGATAACTAGTAAAATTTTTCAACTTCTTATCATCATCAGACTCTTTATGATTTAGTACAATATTCTCAGGTAAGAGAGTTAAAACAGGTTTACAACCAAGCAAACCATAATCATTCAACAACTCAAGACAATATTTTCTCTGGTTTAAACATAAACCTTTACCAGTTTTAACACTTCAATTCCAAGAAAATATTTCAACTCTCCTGAGTCTTTAATTTTAAACTTATTTCTTAGAAAAGTTTTAAAATTCTCAATTTCACTTTCACTATTACCAGTGATCACCAGATCATCAACATACACAAGTAAGTACAATACTGAACTTCCCTTAGTTTTAACAAACAAAGAATGATCATTTTTAGACTGCACAAACCCAGCCTCAAACAATTTAAGATTGCACTGTCTTGGAGCCTGTTTTAGGCCATAAAGAGACTTTTTTAGCCTACAAACTTTTTTATTATCTTCTGGAAAAAGACAAGGTGAAGGCAACATATAAACCTATTCATTTAAATCACCATATAAAAAAGCATTTTAACATCCATTTGAAAATTTTTCCAATCATTTTGAACAACAATACTCAATAAGCACCTGACAGTTCCCATTTTAACCACAGGACTAAAGGTTTCATCATAATCAAAACCTGGTTTTTGATTGAAACCCTTAGCTACAACTCTAGCTTTATACCTCTCAATCTCACCATTAGATTTAAACTTAAGTTTCCAAACCCATTTAGATCCAATAGGAATTCTCCCTTCAAGAAGATCAACTTCTTCCCAAGTATCATTCTCATATAAAGCAACTATTTCATCATTCATAGCACTTTTCCAATTAACATTCTGTGAAGCTTCCTCATAAGAAGAAGGTTCACAAGACTTATTCAAATTAGCAACAAAACATCAATTATCAGTACTTAATTTAGTATGATTAGCATATTTATTTAAACCATACTTAATTTTAGAATCAAGCACATAATCATTCAATCCAGTAGGCAACTTAGAAGATCTACTAGACCTCCTACAACTAGTAGTTCCTTCCTCAGTTTGATTTTGAAAAACATTTTGAAAACTAGGCACATCTGTTTCAGGAATAGCATTTCCCTCAGAATTAATATTTTCATCTAAAGGAGTTGCAAAACTAGTATCATCTGGTTGCTGTGGAGGACCAGGGTAAAGAATCTGTTCTAAAGTGTCATCCTGATCATCATCCACAACCCTACCAGATTCATCTAGATTACCTTCTCTACCAACAGATGCTACTTCCTCTGTTTCATCATAGGGAGTGGGACTGGGAGTTCTGGTTTTTGACTCAAAATTATCAAAGAAATTTAAAGTGTTAACTTCAAGTTGATTATTTGAAAGATCAGTTTGTTTCACCTTGTAAGGAAAAATGGTCTCATAAAATTTAACATCCCTTGAATATAAAATAGACCTATTTTCCAGACTTAACAACTTATAAGCTTTATTTCCACTTGCATAACCAAGCAAAACACATTTTTTAGACTTCTCAGAAAACTTATCAGACTCTTTTAAAATAGTAGCATAACAAAGACATCCAAAACTCCTAAGATGTGCCAAACTAGGTTCTCTTATAAAATAGACCTATTTTCCAGACTTAACAACTTATAAGCTTTCTTTCCACTTGCATAACCAAGCAAAACAGATTTTTCAGATTTCTCAGAAAACTTATCAGACTCTTTTAAAATAGTAGCATAACAAAGACATCCAAAACTACTAAGATGTGCCAGACTAGGTTCTCTTCCATAAACCAAATAAAAAGGAGATCTACCATTTAAAACAGAGGAAGGCAACCTGTTAATCAAATAAGTAGCAGTTAAAACACAGTCAGGCCAAAACACAAGAGGAATCCCCCTCTGAAACATAAGACTTCTAGCAACATTAAGCAGATGCCTATGTTTCCTTTTAGCAATCCCATTCTGTTGAGGAGTATATGCTACACTAGTTTGATGAATAATACCCATAGTATCAAAAAATTCACCCATTTCATTATTAACAAACTCAGTGCCATTATCAGATCTGACAATCTTAATTTTCTTATTGAACTGAGTCAAAACCATTTTAAAAAAACTTTGAAACATCTCAAAAACTTCATGTTTTCCTTTTAGCATATACACCCAAACAGATCTGCTAAAGTCATCAACAATGGTCCAGAAGTATCTGAAACCTTCCCTGCTAACCACCTTATAAGGCCCCCACACATCTAAATGTATAAGGTCACCAAAACCAGAAGTTTTATGTTCACTTAAAGGAAAAGGATCCCTTGTTTTTTTAGCCTTATGGAAAACATCACAAGGTGCTCCATGATCAATATTAGTTAATTTTAAAGATCCTTTTGAAAGTTTCAAAACTTGATTAGCAGGGTGTCCCAACCTACCATGCTAAACATATTTAGAAACAAAACAACTACGGAACTCACTTTTAATCACACAAGCAGAGGAAACTTTAGACTTATCAAACAAATAAAGACCACCAGACTCACTACCAGTCCCCAACACCCTCTGCTGATTCAAATCCTGAATATAGCATTTAGTCTCATCAAAACCAACCCTCAACTTGCTATCTTTGATCAACTTATTAACAGACATAAGACTGACATAATATTCAGGAACAACTAACACATCAAATAGAACCACATTATCATTAAGTTTTAAGTTACCAACATGAGTAACTTTAGCAAGTGTTCCATTAGGATGTCCCAAAGTAATCTTTAAATCAGATATATCAATCAAATTATGCATATTAAGAGGACTATTAGTTAAATGCTGATTAGCCCTAGAGTCAATTATCCATCCCAGATGGTAATTAACCCCATCCAACTTAATATTAGCACCAAAAAACTTATAAAAATGTTGATTAAAGAAAATATTGCAATTAAAGAAAGAACAAGAATCCCTACCTGCCATATTGGCATGAGTAGAGGTTCCTGGTTTATCATTCAACAAACTTAACAGCTTCATAACCTGTTCATTACTCATAGACATACTACCAGTACTATTCTTAGAGCCATTATTAACAACATAAGCACTCTTTATATCATTGGTTTTATTAAAGTTATTAGCAGGTTTCAGATTAGGATTCTTTTTAAAACCAGGTGGATAGCCAATAACTTCAAAACACCTATCAACAGTATGACCTTTCAAACCACAATGAGTACAAAGCAAACTATCATAATTTCCCCTGTTATTAGACCCAGAATTGTTACCATTATTGTTTCTTCTCCAATTAGTATTTTTATTATCACAAGTCTTAGAAACAAAAGCAGAAACCTGAGCCTTCTCAGATTTAACAGTTCTGGTTGGAACCCCTCGATGGGATTCTTCCCTTGATACAATGACAAAAGCATCTTTGACTTCAGGAAGGATTTCCCTGGTCAAAAGAGTACTTCTTATGGGTTGATAAATGTCATCAAGACCCATAAGGAACTGCATCAATTTTACCAACTTACCATTATCAACAAGTTCTTGTCTAGCCTCACAAGTACAATCAGGAAAGTTAGTAAGAATATCAAACTCTCTCCACAAAGAATTCAACTTATGATAATACTCAGACATAGGTAAGCCACCTTGTTTAAAACTATTAATCTTTTGAAGCAAATTGAAAACCACAGAACCATCAATCCTATCATATGTATCTTTTAAATCTTTCCACACAACAGAAGCATTATCAGAAAACACATGTCCAAGATACACATCTTGAGTTAAAGAACTCAAGATCTAATTAAGAACCACTGCATTACATCTGTCCCACTGGGCTTCCAGCAAAGGACTTGCAGCATAAGCAGATTTAAGACAAGTACCATCAAGAAAACCCATTTTATTTTTAGTTTGCATAGCAAGTTTCATAGCACTAGCCCAAACTCTATAATTCTCAACACCAGCCAGTTTAATACTCACAACAGATGCACAATTAGAATCATTAGCATGCAAATGCAGAGGATTACTCTAATCAAGACTACTAATCATAATAGCCATAGTGAAAGATAGAGAAACTAAACCACATAATAACAGATAAACAATTAACCAAGAAATCAATCAACCAGATAAAACTAAAAGCACTAAAGAAACAGATAGTCAACAAATACTAATTAATCAACCAAACAATAAACCAAATACTACAAAAACTACAAAACATAAAAGGAATAAAAAAAACACACACCCAGGACTAACTTAGCCTAAGTCAGTAAGTTGTGATTGACCAGAGCAAGTATTCACACCCCTCAAGGAGGCAGATCAAGATGTTAGTCAATCCGTTTGCACCCACTAAACTCAGAACTAGCTAATCCTAAAGGAAGAAGATAAACCTTACAGTGCGTTAGAGATGAAACCAGCAGCGGAAAAGAATCAATCAATAGCCCAAGAACCACAAGATTCCCAGAATACAAGAAACCCCCAATTTAAAAAATTAGGGTTTCTTCCAATTGTACCAAGAAATCAACAATTCAACCTTCCAAACCACTGAAACCACCTTCAATCGAACCAAGAACCTCAATAACAGAAAACCCTCAAAAATTAGGGTTTCAAGAAAAACCCCTAAAAAATCAATTAAGATCACAACCCCTCAATCAACCAAGAATCACCAAGAGATCAAACCAATTACCAACCTTGTGCTCTGATACCATGTAAAAATGGTACAGAACAATACCAATAATCACCCAATCAACCACCCCTTGGTGATAATCTTTTATTATAACAATATACACAGCAGATTAGTCCCCAACACAGGTGCTAACCAAACAATACAAAAGAAAGGTTGTTGTCCCTCTAATAGGTGCAACAACAGAATACAAGAACTCACACTCTATCAGAACTATAAACCAAACCAAACCAGAGATCAAGATGATCTACAACACTTGTTTACAATTGTAAACTACCCAGAAACCCAGATGAAGATCATAGACTTGTACGTGAAATGTGAGAGAAATAGAGCGTGTGATAATTAAACCCTAAGCTGGAATAAGAGATTATATAGCTTGGAATATTAAACTTTGAACCCTGCACATATAAACTCAACCAACAACACCCAAAGTATTAGGATTAGAAAACTTAGTATAAAAAAGTTACATAATATACCCCTGAAGGTTCAGCTGTTTGACAAAAAGGACTTAATACTTCCAACAATCGACTACCATCCCCCCACACCCCCCAATAAGGCAAGGGTTTTTTATTTTGTTGTTGAATACTAGTAACTAGTTTGTTTTGGTGATCAAAGATCCAAAGAATCAAATTGTTTTGTTTTAAAGTGTTGTGTGTGAAAACATAGAGAAATCAACTTCTTTGATTCTTTGTGTTTGTTTCTTTCGATTCACAAAGGGTTCACATAAACCCTAATCTTGATTTGTTCTTTGATCAGTCACAAGAAAAGGTAAACAAGGTAAATAGATTAGGTTAATTTACTTGCACTATTTGATCTTGCTTCTGTCTCGTTCTTTTGATTATTGTATGTTTATATTACTAGTTAATATGCTTAAACTTCAACAGTGGCATCATGAGCCGTTAAATAGTGTAGTTTATAACCTAAATACATAAAATTTGATCTCTTAGTCAATTGTATGCATGGTTTTATTGTGGTTGAATTTTATAAGCCCTTTGGGCGATTTTTATTATAAAAAGTATGATCTTGATGATCTTTAACATTGGTAGAACAATAACCTAGGTAGTATGCAATTTTACATGTTTATAACATATGAGTCTTTGAATAATATATCATTATTTGATCTTGTTTGCCATAATTGATTGTTTAATTTGATATCTATGATGATGTTTTATCATGGATAATGGTTCTTGAATCAGATATATGATTCTTGATTAAGTGTAAATTGTTTTACATGCAAAGTCGACGAGTTTAACCTTATATATGCATTATTAATTAAGTTGTTTTAGTTGCGATTTGTTAGACAACCGGTTACTAAAAAGTTCGTAATTAATTCTCTGTAAGTCGAAAAAATCTGAAAATTTTATGGTAGATCCACAACTCAATGGGCTACAACTTTGTAGTTTAGTGCCAAAGTTGGGCAAGATTCCTTCCTTGTCTGCTTGGGGCCTGAAGTCTACATAAAAATTGTGTCGGCTTTTATGTGCTATATGGTATATATACATATTGACCTTAGTTGGCTATTATTAGGTTGTCATCGGCTTACCGTTTGCATTTTATTAATTGTTAAGTGTTACGACAAATGTTATAATAGTTTTAGTTATGCATTGTTTGCTTTTTATTTAGTTATGACTCGTGCAAAGAGTTTCTTGGAAAATAAAATAAACATGACTAATAACTATGAAACTAGATGGTTTATTTAAACATGGTTCTAGACTTCTAGCAAGTTATTGAGGGTGTGGAACATATACTCGAAGCTACCAGGATATAACTTGTTTTAACACGTTTAATAAACTTTAATGTGTTTTCTAAATTAAAGTCTTACATCTTTTATCGATGACTAGTTTTTCATCAACTAATGACTTGCAAGTTATTGAGGGTGTGGAACATATACTTGAAGCTACCAGTATATTACTTGCAAGTGAATGGGTTTTGCAAAAGAGTCTTTATAGTTGTTGACCGTCATCTTTTCCACGCCCCACTACATGCTTTAGAATATGAGGGAATTATTGAAAGTCTCATGCAGTAGTATAATATAGTGGTTGGTCTTTCTTTAATTGGTTTTACCACTACATATAAAGTGTATTACTATAACTTGAAATCACGTTGAATCGTCAATTTAAAAAGTGTCATGTCATTTTTTTTTATATTCACATGATTAGCATATAAACTTAAGTGACATGCACATTAATAAAATAACTTAATTGAGTAAAGTTTTTTTTATTAAAATGATACGAAGATGTATGCATGCTTCTTCATGCATATTTGATATAAACGTTATTTGTCAAATAAAATATACCCTTTGAAAACTTAATTCTATGCTATTCAATTGTAAGAACACTCGCAATTTTCGTTTACTCTGCGTGAGTCGTAGGTAAATTGCAACCTAAGGTAAATTACCACTCATCGTGAGACGGTGGTGGAGTATTTACAGTTCTTTATTGGACGACTTAATCGAGTTAATTGGTGAGACCTTTAACCCGAGGCATAAGATGGGATCAAACATGCTTACCTGACACTATATAATTTTCACTAGTGCCATTAGTAAGTCCCATAATGATCTAGGAATTGCACAAGATTTGCAATTATTGTTCGAAACTTACCTTTTTGAATACACCATTGCTAGCAGATCAATCAATGTGATGGTGGTATGTCAAATAGGGTCCTAGCCAATTGTTTATATGTTTAAACATGGATATTTAATTTTCTTTAAAAAAGTATTATCAAAAATACAAAATTTTGAACTTTTATTTATTTTGTAGATGAATCCTACACAAAAAAATGAACAGTTAAGCTTTCAGGTCGATGCTCAAAAGATAAAAATTTCGAGATCAAACTTCAATGATTAGTTTTGTCAACTTAGGATTATTTTGAGAGTTGAAAAGAAATATGATGTTTTGGAATAGCCTCTCATCCCTGCTCCTACTCCTAATGCGGAGTTGGAGACATGGAATGCTCAATATTATCGGTTCAATAAAGTATGTATGATGCTTGGTAGCATTTCTCTCGAACTTCAAAGGCAGTTTGAAAACTATAGACCTTATGACATGCTGAATAAGCTGAAATCCATGTTTGAAAAACAAGCTAGTGTTGAATTATTTGATCCTATTCAGACTTTTCATGCTTGTAAACAGGAAGAAGGGCAAACCGTTAGCTCGTATGTTCTGAATATGAAGAGCTATCTGGATCAATTGGAACGCCTAAACTATCTCTTACCTCAAGTTGTTTCTGTTGGACTGATCCTGAATTCCCTTAACAAGGATTTTGAAGAATTTGTGCGCAACTACAATATGCATACATTGGGAAAGACGATAGTTGAACTACATGCCATGCTTATTGAGTATGAGAAAGGCTTACCAAAGAAGGTTGCTGCACCATAACTCCTTGTGATTTAAAGTGGTAGAATCCAGAAAATAACAAGAAACCGCAAGCGAACAAAGACAAGGGTAAGGGCAAGGATAAGCAGGTGCTTGCTTATGCTCCTAAACCAAAGAAACCCCCCCCCCCCCCCCAGCTAAAAAATTTCATCCTGCTAAGGATCAGGCTTGCCGCCACTACAAAGAGGTAGGACATTGGAAGAGGAATTTTCCTACTTATCTGATGAAGTTGTATTAAAGTAAGAAGAAAAAGTAAGCTGGTTTTGGTGCCAGTACTTCAAGTATCTTCACTATAGAATTATGTTCTTTCCTCATAATAAATCATGGGTCTATGACACTGGATGTAGTACTCATATTTTTAAAGGGACTTAGAGGAGAGAAGAAGTTGAAGCATAGAGCTTTATATCTGTACGTGGGCAATGGAGTACATGCAGCTGTAGAGGCCATCGGAAGGTTTGACTTAGTTTTACCTTCGGGTTTGGTTATTGTCTTAGACAATTTTCACTATGCACCTTTATAATTAGGGGTGTTGTTTCAGTTTCACGTTTGGTTGATCAAGATTATGTTCAAAATTTTATAGATTATGGAATTTCAGTTTCTTTAAATAATGTTATTTACTTTAATGATATTCCTTGTAATGATGTTTATGAAATTGATATAAATGATTTTGAACCTAGTGTTAATTATATTTTTACTATTAGCAATAAAAGAGCCAAGCACAACTCAGACTCTAGTTATCTTTAGCATTTTCGTCTTGCTCATATAGGTAAGAAATGCATTGAAAAGCTACAACACGATGGGATTTTGCAATCTATCACTGATGAATCATTTGATAAGTGCGAATCTTGTGTATCTGGGAAGATGACAAAGAAAACTTTTCCGCATCAAACGAAGAGGGATTATGATCAACTTGGATTGATCCATACTGATGTTTGTGGTCCACTTAGACATGTGTCAAGACAAGGTGCTGGCTACTTCATAATCTTTACAGATGATTTCAGTAGTTATGGTTTTGTTTACTTACTTAAACATAAACATGAAGTCTTTGAAACATGTAAGGTTTTTAAGAATGAAGTAGAAAATCAACTCGGGAAGACTAATAAGTCTCTTCGCTCAGATATATGAGGAGAATATATAACCAAGAGTTTAAAGATTATCTGAAAGAGTGTGAAATTGTCCAACATCTTACTCCTCTATATACACCACAACACAATGGTGTGTCTGAGTGGAGGAATCGAGCCATGCTAGACATGGTTCGGTTATTGTTTAATCTTACATCTCTACCATTATCCTTTTGGGATTATGCTCTTGAAACAGCTGTTTGCATTCTAAATATGGTCCCAACCAAGAAGGTTGATAAGACACCATTGAACTATGGTATGGGAAATCCCCAAATTTGTCTTACTTAAAGGTTTGAGGTTGTGAGGCATTTGTGAAACGTGACACGCCTAATAAACTCCAACAAAGATTTGTTAAGTGTATCTTTGTAAGATACCCAAAGGATACAATGGGTTACTGCTTCTACTTTCCACCTGAAATCAAAATTATTGTTGTGAGGCATGGTGAGTTCTTTGTAAAGAATCTCATCACTCAAGAATCCAGTGGGAAGGTAGTATAATTTGAATAAATTCAAGAAGACACATCACCTTCTGAAAATACTAGCCTACATCAAATGGAGCCAGAAAGTCTCGTACCTCCAATTGATGTAAATCTCTGTTTATAGGTCTGAAAGGACACATCGCGCTCCTAAACGATTATGTCCAAATGTAGAAGTTAAGGAGTATAGTTTAGGGGATCTTAATGAACCTTCTAACTATAAAGTTGCTATGTCAGATCCTAAATCTGATAAATGGCAAGCTGCTATGAATGCGGAAATGCAATTCATGCATTATAATGAAATTTGGGAAGAAGTAGACATTCCTTTTAACACTAAAGTCGTTAGTAGCAAGAGGCTCTTCAAGAAAAAGACTGACATGGATGGAAAGGTACACACCTATAAGGCTCCTCTTGTAGCGAAGGGTTATACTCAAACCTTTGTTGTTGACTATGAAGAAACCTTTCCTTCTATAACAGACTTTAGAGCCATTAGGATTATTATAGTCATAGCTGCGTACTATGACTATGAGATTTGGCAAATGGATGTCAAAACAGCCTTCTTGAATGGTCGCCTAAAAGAAGATATCTTTATGGCACAACCTGAAGGATTTGTCAATCCAAAATATCCAAAGCGTGTATATAGGCTTAAACAACCCATTTATAGATTAAAGCAAGCACAAGGCAATGAAATAAGAGATTTAATGATGAAATCAAGAAATTTGGTTTCTCACAAAATCTTGATGAGCCATGTGTATACCGAAATGCTAGTGGGAGTAATGTTACTTTCATTATCTTATATGTAGATGACATAGTAATCATGGGAAATCACATTCCAATGTTACAAGGAGTAAAATCCTACCTTGGAAAATGCTTTGATATGAAATATATGGAAGAGGCAGCTTATATTCTTGGAATCAAGATCTACAAAGATAGATCTAGGCAGTTGATTGGATTTAGTCAGAGTGCTTACATTGATTAAATATTGAAAAGATTTAGGATGAAAAATTTCAAGAAAGGATTTATCCCAATGCAAGAAAGATTTGACTTAAATAGTACATAATGTACTTCTACACCTGCTCAAGTAGAGCGTATGCAGAGATTTCCTTATGCTTCGGCTGTAGGATCTATCATGTATGTGGTAAGACACACTAGACCTGATGTGGCATTTTCTCACAACCTTATAAACCGGTTTCAACAGAATCCATGTGAAAGTCATTGGACTGCTGTGAAAAATATTCTCATGTATCTAAGAGCTACTAGAGATATGTTTCTTGTTTACGGTGGAAATTATGAGGCAGAGCTTAAAGTTAAAGGTTATTGCGATGTTGGATACGAGACCGATGGAGATGATAAAAAGTCTTAGACAGGATACGTCTTTGTTATCAACGGAGGCGCAGTGGAATGGAAGAGTAGTAAGCAGACCACTACTGCAATGTCTGCAACAGAAGCTGAGTACATAGCTGCTTCAGAAGCTGCGATGGAAGTTGTCTGGATTAGGAAATTCGTTTCAGGGCTGTGTGTTGTACCATCAAATGAACAACCTATAGAAATGTATTGCGACAATTCTAGAGCAATCATTATCACCAATGAACCGAGAGTTATGAAAGGCGCCATACACTATCCTAGACTATATCGCTATGTTCGAGAACAAACTGAAATTGGCGAAATCAATTTGCTTAAAGTTCACACATGTAACAATCTAGCTGATCCTTTTACAAAGGTTTTACCTACGGGAAAGCTTACTCAACATGCTGAGAGCATTAGACTTCGTTTAGCTGATAGTCTCAAGTAAATCTGTGATTAGTATTTGTATAAGTGATGTAAAACAATTATTATTTTTACAATGAATTAAAGTACTTGGTATGTTTATTTTCATTCAATAATAAGTTGTGTTATATATTTGCATGTTTAAATCCGTGAACGATTTATATTGTTCTAAATTATCCATTGTCAGTCAACTGTATGGAAATATAGTTGAATTAAGACAAATCTGGGAGATTGATAATATTCTTTGAATATTAAGGAAAAGTCCCGCCAAACTCACATGGTATTCAATACTTTGCATATCGGACTACCCTAACTAACAAGATTTTCACTTTATGGATCTTTGTGTGGATCCCATTTCTTAAAAATAGTGAACAGATTGGTAATATCCTTAGACTTGAGATGTAAGCTGGAATTGCGTGTGCGGATGCCATTTCTTGAATATAGTTTAACGCTATCCGTAACTAATAGTTATAAGGGCTATTTTCAGAAGTGTTGTGAAGCACATGGATAACACTTGTCGTTAAGACATAATTTGTTCCTTCAATTAATTTTGAAGAATGATACTACTGGGCCCCTCGTGGAGTTGATTAGAACTTTGTGTCGCCACACCCAAAGGAGATCTGGATTTTTCCTGATGAATTTGGTAATCTTGATCAATCGATGAAACAAGAAATAAAATTATTGAATTATGGAATGACTTAGATCCATATCCATATTTAACAGGGTATCGGAAACAAAACGATAGTAAATGATGAATCATTTAACTGAGATTTTATGAAGCTACACTGAGGTGTTTTGGGGGGCATTGACGTGTTGTTAGACACTTACCAATATCATTACATTTATTTGAAACATGTTTAAGTGGGAGTTGTTGGAATATGAACATATTCCATTAAATGTAGGTCCGGAAGTTACGTGAGCCTATGGGGTCACACGCTTTAACACATAGAAACAATTAATGATAATAATTAATATATTATAATAATATATTAATTATTATTTCACCAAATAAACTAACGGTCATTAACTAAGTTAGTTACTTAACGGTCGTTAAATGTTAATAAAAGGACCTAAATGTAAATTAGAGGAGAAGAAGGTTCTAAGACCTCCTCTCATAAGGAAGATCGGCCCCTAAGAGGGTGTTTGTGTTGGATTAGGAAACTTGAAAGTTTGCTTGAAGTTTTAGTTTTGTTTAGTATATAATGAAGGCTTTGCATTCATTATTCACTAATCACTTTGATAACCCTAACAAGCTAGTTTTCTCTTCTTCTTTCCTCCCTTCTTGATCGATCGACTAACACCCCCAATAAGGAAAGGGTTTTCGATTTTGTTCTTGAATACGAGTAACTAGTTTGTTTTGGTGATCAAATATCTAGCAATCTAATTGTTTTGCTTTAAAGTGTTGTGTGTGTTTGGCCACGCCAACCTCGTGAAAAGGGAGGGCTTTACCTGGTTTTAGTTTGTGTGGTGGTAGGTTCAAACCCCATGGATTAGTCGGCCAAAAGGTCGGAAATCATGGTTACCAAAAAAAAAGAAAAAAGTGTTGTGTGTGAAGACATAGAAGAATTTATTTCTTTGACTCTTTGCGTTTGTTTCATTCGATCCACAAAGGGTTTACATAAACCCTAATCTTGATTTGTTCTTTGATCATTCACAAGAAAGGTTAAACAAGGTAAATAGATTAGGTTAATTTACTTGCACTATTTGATCTTGCTTCCGTTGCGTTTGTGTGATTATTGTATGTTTATATTACTAGTTAATATGCTTAAACTCCATCAGGAGCATGTTAATTTGTTCTCATTTTCTAATGAACTCGCGGGGCAGAAAAGCAGACAAAATGGGGACTGTCTATGCTAATAAACATGGCATGATATCTTTCACAACCAAATCTTGATAGTTTATTATCCTCAATAAATAAATGATAATATTATGATATATATTATACTTCTTATTTGTGTGATCAGGAAGTCCGCAGTATGCTTCCCTTCTCTTTTAGAGAAAAAAGAAATGTTGATGGTTTTACACCAGATCAAGAATTCACTAAACACCACAAAAATCTAGTTTATGAAGGTGAGAAGATGATGAAAGAGACTGGCGCTCAGTTAATGGTGGTTGCTGCACTATTAGCCACTATATCATTTGCAGCAACAATTACATTTGCAGGTGGCTATAACCAAGACAAAGGTTATCCTGTGTTGCGGAAAGAATCTGAATTTCCATATTACATGCTATTTATTTGCATTTCTTTTTTAAGTGCTTCAGCATCAATCATCAATATCTTATCCCTCCTCTCATCTCGTTATGCTGAAAATGATTTCTTGAAATTATTACCCAAGAAGTGGGCAACAAGCGTATCTACAATTCACGTGTCTATAGTATATATGATCTTAGCTTTTATTAAAAATTTGGACCTAGTCTTTGGAGATAGGTCATCAATGGTATCAATTATTCTGTATCACATGGCAATGCTGATCATATACTCCTTTTCTAAACCAATTTTCTACATCATGGGTCTCTTGATTCCCTTCAAAAAGAATGTTATCTTGCGTTACGACCGAAGATCAATGCCTTCCTACAGAGCATAAGTTTGTAACAATTACCTTTTCTGAGCTTGTAATCTGAATTTAAGATCATATGTATTAAGGCTATGTAACGAAAGTCGATAATGTATATGCAGATGGCTGCTTTATGTATTTGTTAGCATAATTACTTTGAATTTGAAACCTAAATCTGTTTTTTAAGAGAACCAATTTTATATTGTGGCTTTTTAATGGAAAAGGAGAGGAATTCAGAATATATTTCGTTTTGATTTTGATGCAGTGTCCCTAAAATTGTTTGATGATATAACACCATAAGTAACTATTGTATATGAACTGGGCTTAATATATGGGCCTGGACCGGTTAAGAAAGAGCACAACTTTTTTTGGTTTCCTATCTCATGTTTAAATGTTTAATGAAGCTAGAGAAGACACTGTTACATTTAATTGGAATGTTTCCATGACAACATCTGCTGTCATAAACAAGCTCGGTGCGTACAAACACGTATTTTTGTACTTTTTACAGGTTCAAGTTCGTATTTTCTCTAAACACTTCCAAACATGCACAAATTGGTGTCCAGAGAACGCTATTATGGTACCATTGCCACAAATCTTAGCATAAAGTCATTGACGGTGTAGTCGTGTAGAGATGGTTCATGTCCTTGAAACATCTTATTTACGGTATTTTCTTAATGTTTTTAACATTGCCTCTTGTAACTCAAGTACATTGTGGATCCTTCAAGCACAACTCTAAGATGGCGTGCTAAGTCTTTATCAAACTGCATACGATGGATAAAATAAACTTCACACAATGGAAAGGAAATTCTTTATAGCCTTCATGTGAGTTGGATATGCCGCCACCAACAGTTTTGTTGAGTCTATAAGAGGGCACGGTATGGTGCCAAATAACATGCCATCCGTTCCTTTTGCATCGTGTGAAATTTGTGCTATGGTACCGGAGCATCGTGCCAAATTTGTGTCAAATGAATTGAGCCAATGCAATGGCTCACGCCATTCACATTTTTTTTAGGGGTTTTTGCATATATATCCTCCCGAAAATGCAAAATTGCATATATATCCAAAGCATGCATAAAAACCATTGTACTACGTGGATAAAAAACTTGTACAAAGGATATATATATATATATATATATATATATATATATATATATATATATATATATATATATATATATATATATATATATATATATATATATATATAGAATGAGGTTCATGTAGGATAGTTATTAAAGTGAGAAGTGTAGGAAGCCAATCGATACATGCCATGTGGAAATATCTATTTAAATTATAATAAAACTATTTAATGAATTAGAAGGGCAATTTTGGTATTTGAGTAATCCACTAAATCTGCTAATTAACCACAATATATGTATTTTCACTCTTCCAAAATCATAACTGACGTCTCTCCTCTCTGAAAACCACCGACCCTTCACCCTCAATCTCTCATCGATCTTCTCTTCTAAAACTTGCCAGGGCGAGCACACAATTACAGCCCGAAAATTATCCTCAAATTTACACCGTCGAAGTTAACGAATCTACAAAACCCGACAATCCTTCTTCTTTCTTATAGCCCGCGTTGGAATTTGGCCTGAAAAACCCAATCATCACTACATCTCGGTCATGAATCCAACGTCATATTGGTGTTTTCAGTACTTTTGTGAATTATAATAGGTTAATCTAGTTTATATTTTTTTTTTCCAAAATTTTGTTCATATATTTTTGGGTCTCATATGATGTATCGAAGTAACGAGAATCTGTAATGGTATATGTGTATCGATTCAAGCATCATTAATATATTCCTCACAATTTTTGCATTCGTGTATTAATTTTTTAATTGTACATGTATCGATGCATCAATAAGCTAGGGGGTGCCCGCGGGTGCACGTGCACCCCATAGAATTTTTCGATATAGTGTTAATTTTTGAAAAAGTTATCGATTTTTTAAAAATGTATCTTAAATACACCCGGTGCATCAAAATGAGTTTCTAGTATTATTTAGTTGGTTTAATTACAAATAAAAAAAAATATAGAATTTTGTAAAAGCCCCAATATGACAAAAGCCCAAAGATAAAATAGGTTTATCAATGAAACAAGTTTATTCATTATCCTAACAATTTTATAAAATCTAAAATTGGAGAGTATGAAACAGGTTCGAGTGTTCGACATATTTCATTCAATATTTCAATTGTTTATTATATCTTAAATTGATGTTCTATCCACGGTGACAAATGTTGTTTGTGGCTCTTGTAAACGAAAAGATATGCTGCGAGAAAGTCACAAAGAAAGAATAGTAAAAGAAATAGAGAAAGGTGGAATTGAAACAGGGAGAGGGAAAAACCAAGAAGTTACCATTGCACGAGCTGGTGATACAAGATGGGGTTCTCATCATAGAACTATCACTAGATTGATACAAATGTTTCCGGAGGTTCTTAAGGTTCTTCACTATGTTGAGGAAGAGGGTGATACTATCTCTAACCGTGGAACAACTTCTGGTCTTATAAAGTATTTCAAAACACTTGATTTTGTGTTTTTATTGTACTTGTTGTTGCATATAATGGGGCTTACTAATACATTGTCACAACATCTTCAGAAGAGCGATCAAACGATCTTAGAGGCCGTTTCATTGGTAAAAGGAACCAAAAGAGCATTGCAAGAGTATAGGGCAACGGGTTTTCCTTCACTTTTGAAGGATGTAACTTCATTTTGTGGTAAACATGATATTGAGATGGTAAATATGGTTGACTTTCATTCAAGAGGCCGAAAGGATAGAATTACAAATCAACATTATTTCGAGGTCGATATATTCAACACTGTTATGGATATGCAAATTCAAGAGTTTGGAGATCGTTTTAGTGAGGGAAGCACCGAGTTACTTGATTACAGTGTTGCAAAAATCGGTCAACTCGGCCGATTAATCGGTAATCGGCCGAGGACCTTGGCGATTTTTGAAAATCGGTCGAAAAATCGGCCTAGGATAAAAATCGACCCTGAGCAATCAAAAAATCGGCCGAATCGGCCGATTAATCGGCCGATTCGGTCAAAAATCGGCCGAATCGGTCATTTTAAAAATAATAATAATTTAGGCATTATACTTAATTTGGGGATCGTATATTTCATTTATAACGCACAATGGGCATCATAATCAGAATTGGAGCCTTTTATTGAGGTTTGGAAACATAGCAGGCTTGGAATCGGTTAAGATTTTTAGTTTGGTCTCCAGAAATACCAAAAAACTGCAGGAAATGTCAATCCGATTAATCACCGATTAATCCCCGACTTGACCGATTACGCGCTGCAGGGTGGTCGACCGCCCGACTACCGATTCACGATTTTTGCAACATTGCTTGATTATATGGAGGCATTGAGCCCGCATGATTCATTTTCAGAATTTAGTATATCAAAGTTAGTGAAACTTAGTGAGATGTATCCGCGTGATTTTACTTATATGGAAAGGTTAAGTCTTCCTACAGAACTTGGAGTCTATTATCAGATTATGCGTAACGATAACGATTTCGCTAACTTAGATAGTATTGCCAAACTTGCTGAGAAGATGGTGGATAAGAAAAAGCATATATCTTATCATTTGGTTTATCGGTTGTTGAAGTTGGCTTTAGTCTTGCCTGTTGCTACTGCTACGGTTGAAAGATGTTTTTCTAAAATGAAGTTCATTAAAACTGATTTGCGTAATCGGATGGGCGATGATTATTTTAACGGCGCTTTAACTTGTGCTATAGAGAAAGAAGAACTTATTAATGTTAAAAATGAGGGTGTACGTAAGCTTTTTTTTGCTATGGGAGATCGTCGAATCACTAATTAGAAGGTAATATGTTCATTTATTTATCGTTTTTATGAAATCTTCGTTTTATTCTACTTTTTAACTCTATTATATTATGGTTCAAAAAAATTTATGCACACAGTCATATTTGTTCTGTCTCCGTCAGTGCATCAATATAATGATGGATGTGTACGAATGTTGTAGCATCATGTGTGTCAATTATGGTCATTGGTGGTGAATCATAATAATTTACGAGTTTTTAATTTGATGTATCATCAATGGTAATTTTCCATCAATTAATATTAAATTTGGGTTGAGTTATTAAGACCCCCCCTAATTTTTTATTAGGACCCCCCTTAGATTTTTTGTTTTTTTTTTATTTTTTTTTTTATTTTTTTATTTTTTTTATAATTTTGTTTATATCAAAAAGCTATAAACCTGAAAATGCGGAACTGTAAATATAAAGTTTAATAAGCCAAACGCTTAAAACTGTCAGAAATACGGAACAGAAACTGACAAAAAACTGTGTTGTACTGGAAAAAGCGGGGGACAAAGGGAATATTCCCTGGGGACAAGGTGGCAGGGCTATGGGTAAGGAGGGTTGCAATAGTATGACCCTTAAATTTATGTGTGTTGATGTTCTAAAAGTTATGTGTATTCATTTAATGTTTATCAGTTTATGTAAAAAAAACACCAAACCAACGTTATGATAAGATCATCAAGCAATGGATTTTAAATATATATTTTTCAATTGAAGCAAAAGTTTGCGAAAGGAATAAATAATTCGGTTAATTCACATAAAAAGAAAAGAAAGCGGAACAGAGAGACCTTGTTTTAAGCCTGCAAATTGAGTTGTCGAATTTGCCCTTACTTTCATGATATTTACAAAAGTGCCATTATTTCATTTTGAATAAATGATCTCATCATTGATACATCTAACAGCTTATATCACTTCCTACACTTTCTTATTTTAAGACACTATCTTACGATAACCTGCAATTATTCACTTTGGGAGCGATATATATGCATTTTTGCCTTTTTAATTATTATTATTATTTTTTAATTGTGAGTGAGTGGTTATATTTAGTGGGATATTTTGTGTGACCTACAGGTGATGTTATTGGCATGTTATGAAGGAGGGGTGTTTTAGTTATTGGAATGTTATTAGGAGGGGATGAGATGACGCTGATGTGGTACACCAATAACGTGTTATGATACCTTCTACTCAAGAGTTTTGAATATCTTGTGTGTCTTTAATGAATTGAAGAAGAATCATGGGTTATTTCTGGACATGTTGATAGATGATTATGTTGTTTACTTTGTCTCGAGTATATTCGAGTTTTTGACAAGATAATTGCTTTTTAAAAATATAATTACCATTATATGGCATGTTCAAAAGTATTGCCTATCTTATAGTGTTATGTGTTGTTTCTTTATATTATTCTTTCATCTATGATTTTAGTCCATTTCTGATATATGATCGAACAAGGGTAACTGAATTCGAATCATTTTGTAGATAAAAGACATCATTTGTGGTTCCGTCAACCCTTTTCCATACGCATCCATATAATTTTAATGCGTGGTATGGTAAATAGTTCATAAATACACTACATTTTAAGTTATCACATGAGTTTATTATAGCGTAAAGTGCAAAATATATCCTAGTGTTTGGTCCAAAATGCAAGTATTGTCCCCATTAAGATTTTTACGCACTGCGTGTCCATCAGAACAATGTTTCCGTGCAAATTATATCCTTGTCAATAACATTCGTTCTGAGGGACATACAGTGCGTAAAACAATGTTTTAAGGGACACGCAGTTCGTAAAAATCTTAATAAGGACAATGCTTGCATTTTCGACCAAGCACGGGGACATTTTTTGCAATTTACCCTTGTTATATGTTAAACATGCTTGCAAATTTTCATTAATAAAAAAGTAACTATGGAGAAAAGATATTTCAATAAAATAACACTTTACAAAACAATAGCCTCATGCATGATATAGAGTTACAAATGTATTCCTTCAACTATTTCAAATAAAAAATCAAATTACAATTCATGCCAAATGACAAATATCTGAAATCCCTTGTAGCATCAGTCGGTTATCGAATTATGGTGCCCGGTATTTTTTAGTCACCTCAAAAATCTTCATATTAAACAAACAAATGAAGAGTAATTTACTAGCCAAACAAAATATAAAAAAAAATAACAAACTTGAGTGATTAAAGGTATAACAAACTTGAGTGATTAAAGGTACATTATGGTCTTGTGTAATTTTATAGTGTAAACAAGTATGTTGACATACTTTGCGATTTTAAAACAAGAACTCATTAATCGAGTAAATAAATGTTAGCAAACTAGCTAGCATCAGGCAATGAAGTTTCAGAAGTACAATATGTGGTCACAAACATAACACAAACACAAAGTTTAGTGAATTACTAGCTAATAAAAGATAGAGTTAATTGCAATTTTGGTCCTTGTGGTTTGGTCAAATTGCAAGTTTGGTCCTCAAAACTTTGAAAGTGCAGTGATAGTCCTCATTTTGAAGTTTGGATTGCATTTTTTGTCCCTGAATAAAGTTAAATGACTAAAATACCATTTGTCTTCTTCAGAAAAAGGCAAGGGTACTTTGGTCATTTCACACCGATAAGGACCAAAAATGCAACCCAAACTTCAAAACGAGGATTATTGCTGCACTTTTAAAGTTTTGAGGACCAAACCTGCAATTTGGCCAAACCACAAGGACCAAAAATGCAATTAACACTAAAAGATATTAGCAATACTCCAATATGAAATAATACCTTAGAGCACTCGTTACCATAACACGAAGTAACACCAACATCCCCGCCACGTCAGTGTCACATCATTTTAACACCAAATAACATAACACAAAAAAACACCCGTTATCATAACACTAAATAACATCACATTTTGGGACCCACCTTTAAAAAAAATACAATTTACAAATTAATCCCTTAACTAATATTTAAATACTTAAATAATCCTTTCACTAATATTTCATTCATTAAATAGTAATACAAATTACAAATACTTAAAAAAAACATAATGCAATTTAAAAAACATGCAAAAAATTAAAAACTAATATACACACTAAAGAAACATGACTAATCTTTATCTATTTCCTCAAAATCGTCACGTGCAACAACTTCAAGCATTCACTACAAAAAATTGGTTTAATGTGCACACTTTTTTTCTCCACACTTCTAAAACTGTGTAAAATTTATTAATTTCTTAACACTTAATAATATGTAAAAATTGATTACATTGATAAATATGAGAAAAAATTATAAAACAATAAAATTTTCACACTTATAAATATGGTAAGTCATGCCATACATTT
Source organism: Chrysanthemum makinoi (assembly GCA_910596185.1). Taxonomy (NCBI): domain Eukaryota; kingdom Viridiplantae; phylum Streptophyta; class Magnoliopsida; order Asterales; family Asteraceae; genus Chrysanthemum; species Chrysanthemum makinoi. The sequence continues at coordinate 312,855,712 of OU343222.1, read as the reverse complement.
GGCAATACTTCTCAACATGCAAAAAAACAATTAGGGTGTGTTTGTTTTTTATAAAAAAGGTCTTATTTGCCTCTGAATCTTACCAGTAAGAGGTATTCAGACGCGGTCAGACATATGCGCTTGTTTGTTTTTTCATTTTCAATCAGACACGGTCAGACCTATTATCTCTAACTCGGTTAGACATGTGAACACATCTGACTATCTCTTATCCCTACCTCTTCATACACTCCAAACCCTCCAACCCCTTCACACCTTCAAAACCTTCACCCTTTCACAGCCGCCGCCGGCCACCTCCAGCCTCGGCCGGCAACCTCTCGCCGCCGCCATCATCTCCACCTACAGCCGCCATCGTCTCCACCTATAGCCGCCGTCATCTTCACCTACACCCGACATCTTCATCCCCTCTAAGGTATGCTTTTTCTTCTTCTATATACTTGCTTTACTTGCTATTTTTTATTGGTTTTAAGTGATTGTATTGTGGATTTGGTTATAAACTGATATGGGTTTTGTTTTGGTCAACTATGAGGTTTATGATATGGGTTGGTTTTAAGTGATTTATTGGTATTTTTCTTGCTATTTAAGTGAGTATGTTTAGTTGGGTTTTGATAGTCTGATATGGGTTGCTTTGTTATAAACTGATATGGGTTTTTTGAGGTGTAAATATGAAGTTCATAATCTGATAGAAGCAGCATTGCTGGTATCTGCAGCATTACGTGCATATGGGGTCGACTGACCTATTAATTTAGGATCACGAATGTCCACCGGGTCTCTCTTGTTATGCAAGTGGCATAAAAAATATTGGACTAATTGTGCACCTCCTGGTAAATTGTCTAGCATCACTCATTAAAAGTACATAAGCTGTTGAGTGTGGTTGATTTCATGAGTTAGAATAGTCATGATACTGAGTTTACCGGAAAAATAATTGGTTATAGTTTTTTGTGTTTGTTATTATATTCGACTTTCAATGAGTCTGAACTTGTTTTCAATGGTACTTATAAAAAGAGGTGAAGAATGCACATCTAAAACTTTTGAAATGAATAATTCAACTCTTTCATTTCATTACTCATAAGCTTCTTTAGTTGATACTAATTTTAGCGGAAACAATTAGCACTAGCAAGTTTTTGTGTATGTGTTGTTACATTCGAATGTTTATGAGTTCATACCTTTCAATCTTGTTATCTTCGCAAAGACTGATTTTATAATGGGTACTAAACGATCGCGGATCTAAACCTCTTGAAAGAAACGGGTATTTGTACTTGTTTTTGGGTCATCTTCTCACTAAGCATGCTTAGTCATATTCTTCGGTATGAACTACTAGTAATAAAGTGTGGTAGCCACTTGATGGTGTGAGGCTTTAGTTAATTGGTTGATTGAAACACTCTTATGTTTGATCTATATACTTCAAGATGCTATACAGTAAGGATATTGATTGTATTGTTGTGCCTTTTATCCATTAGAAAGTGTAACAGAGTATTCGTGAAATTGATTTTAAACATCAGTTTGTTTCAAGTTCATCAAACATGTGTATACCTGCCAAATTGTAAACCTTAAGTTGATAAAAAGCTTGTACTTAACTCACCTTTATTTTTTGAAGTATGAATATAGTAGTATTTTTTCTTCGATTCTACATGATTACATGAAGGTCATATATCATTTAGGATTCCACATGGGTTAATTTGCTTATGATATGCTCTGTTATTTGGATATTTTAATTGTGATTAGGCCATTTGACTCTTTTCTTGGTCTACTAGTAACATAAAGATGTGTATAGTTTAGTCAAGTTGATAATTGGTTATAGTTTAGTCAAGTTGGTCCATACCATAGATTTTTATTGTAAGCATTTGATATCTTTATGACATGTTTCATCTCTTCATCAGTTTTTTTTTTTTTTTTTTTTTTTTAATTAGTAAATGTATAGTTGTTTAAAATGTGTATTTATATGTTTGCATTGGCTTTTTTATAGGAATGGGTGACACAACTACATTAAATTTTACTCCCGTACAATACAAGTTTTTTTTGGAGTCATGTATCGAGGAAGTGAATAGGGTAGATGCTAAGGGCAATAGCCTACATATTGAGTCGTGGGCGATAGTCGGAAGAAAACTTAAGGAAACGTATGGCATAACGACCACCCAAAAAAAATTAAAGAATAAGTTTGATTACTACAAAGCAAGACATCAAGTTCATGCTTATTTAAGAGGAAAAACAGGAAATATTTACAATGCAGATACAAATACATTCAACCTAACAGATGAAGAGTGGAAAGCTTTAAACAAGGTGGGTTCATGAATACTTTGAACATAATTTTTACATACATATAATATAGTAATGACAACGTTAATAATCTATATATAACTAGTGTGTCTCTTGGTTTGATTGTATTTTAATAATTTGTTGTTCTAAATTAGGGAGCTGTTGGTGCACTTGATGGAACTCTCATACATGCTGTTGTTCCATCTCATAAACAGAATGTATATAGAGCAAGAGGAAGAGGTGATTGTTATCAAAATGTTTTAGCAATTTGCGATTTCAACATGATCTTTACATATATTGTCGCTGGATGGGAAGGTACGGCACACGATGCGAGAGTACTTAATGAAGCTTTAGTAGATCCGGTATTTGAGTTTCCGATTCCCCCTGCAGGTATTTAAGTTTGAAATTGTGATATATATGAAAACTTAGATATCAAAATATCAAAAAATTAATATGTTTGTTTTTTCAGATAAATATTATTTATGTGATGCTGCCTATAAGCACACGCGTGGGTTTATGGCTCCATACCGCAATGTTAGGTATTGGTTAGGAGACTTTCGCCGAAAACGTGCAATGAGCAGTAAAGAAAAATTCAATCACGCTCATGCAAAACTTCGAAACGTAATTGAACGTGCATTTGGAGTCTTAAAAGCGCGTTTTCCAATCTTGAAGAGTATGCCCAAGTTTCCTTTGGTAAAACAAAGAGATATTACTATTGCATGTTTTGCTATTCATAATTTTATTCGGAAAGAGGGCCTAAGCGATGATTTTTTCTCTCAATACGACCAAAGTGACGTACATGATAATGAAAATGTACATGATGATGGTGATGTTGAAGTTGTTCAACCAATTGGGAATGACGCTGATCAACAATACATGATTAATTTACGAGATCAAATCGCGGCACAAATTATGCAAAGTTAGGTTTTAAATTATTTGGTACTAGTTAAGTTACTTAATTGTTGTTTCATTGCGTTAAGCTTATGTTTTATTTTAAGACGATTTATGTAATAGTTTTTATTATGTTAAATTTTGGATATGTATTAAGATAATTTATTTAATGGTTTATAATTGTGTTAAATCTATGATAAAAATGTTTTGTTTCAAGTTTATACTATCTACTTATTAATCGTATTTGAAATAGTTTAATATATACTTAAAAAAAGGAAAATTAAAACCATTCAGACAATTATAAAAAAACAAACAACACATTTTCATTCAGATTCAGACATTATAGCCACATCTTACTAGTAAGATGTGGTAGTCAGATTCAGACATAAAACATCTAAATGAAACAAACACACCCTTACTTTGTCAAAAGCTCACGTACAAGAATTATTAGACCTCCAATTCAATTTTACTTTCTTAAACAATCCACCTACTTTCAACATAATTTTTCTTTTTCATATTTTTCACTCATTTTACATTTTTACCAACATCTACAAGATTAATAGCCCAAAATTTCTTCTTTTTTTAAAACCCGCTTACTTTTAACATAATATTTTTTTCACTTTTATTTTTTCATTCATCTTTCCAACAATTACAAATTCTAAGAATGCATTTTTCGCTCAAGGTGTCATCACTTTTTAGGAAAAAAGTTTGGGTATTTCCAAAACAAACTTTGAGACTTGCGACTTTTCTACTTTTCATATAAGCTTGACAAGTGTCCTTTGAAGTTTGTGTACCCAATCATTTTTTCTGACTTTTACAGCTATGATTTTCCAAATGATCGAATCTAGCGACCGTTTTTAGAATCTAGCGAAATTTGGTTTTGTCCTTTAGTTACAAAAAGTCAAAGATACAAAAATATTTTTTTATACATTTAGTTCTTTCCCGAGGTTGAGCGACTTAAGCGTAAAAACATAAGCGACTATTTTGTGTACATTAACATTACCTAAAGTACTGTTTCAAAAGTACTTTTACAACTTTTTTTTAAAATTTTTACCCTGTTTTCAAATTTTTAACCCAAATACAAACACACACAACCAACACTACTACCAGAAAAAACACAATTGAAAATTGTGAAATCCTAAATCAATCCCTAATTATTCAGTAAATTAAACTCGAAAATGGCTGACATTCCCAAATATTTTGATGCTAAGCTAACTGTTCGTTCCAAGGTACACTTGTTTTCGAAAATTAAGTCTAAATTGTCAAGGAATCCAGATCGAATGAGGCTGTTCAGAGCAACTGTTTTGGGCCATGGTTAGATATTCCTGACCTAGGTAAAGGCAATAATATTGTTAATTTCGTTTTACAACACCAGGTATATATCGATAAACTTGTTGATTCTTGTCCCCCCATTTTATACAAAATTGGGAACAATGTATTGAAATTTGGTCGGGAACAGTTTCTATTGATGACTGGATTTCGTTTTGGTCGTTTGCCTCCCCTTGTAGAAATTGCTCGAAGTCCTTTTGCTTTGCGTGTCTTTCCTGAAAAACAATTAATAAGAAAGGTAACTGTAAAAGGGATTGAGCTTTTAGATTTGTTTGGGAATGACACGGTTTTTTCAAAGTTATTAGCTGAGGATGCGGTAAGGGTATGTCTGTTGCTAGTCGCTGAGGTCGTGTTCATAGGTCGTGGACCTTGGTACATTGTTGACAATCATTTGTTGCAATTAGTTGAGGATTTTGGGGCATGGAATGCATATCCATGGGGAGAGTTCTTGTGGACCCGTTTTTACAAAAATTTAGCCAATGTGGTACCCCGCCATTACAATGCTCACTTGAGAGAGAAATTGCAACAAAACCCATCTACAATTGCAACATATAATATTTCTGGCTTTTTCTTGGCTTTTAAGGTTAGATGTGTATTACATTTATGAACATGTCAGTTTTTGTTTACTAGCAGTTCATACAATGCATTTATAATTTTCGTTTATTTTAGATATGGATTCTTGAGAGTTATCCCACTAGCAGTTCATGGTGGAACAAAGACCCGTCAAAGATACCACGTTGTTTTTGTTGGTCAAAGGGTAAAACATTTGCCAAACGCCATTATGCCCAACTTTTTGGTCCTGTAAGCATTTCCATTTGTTTGTATTTGTCAAATAAGTTAGGACTTCGTTATATTTGTTTTTAACTTTATAATTGTTTGTTTACTAGGGTTCTAATCCAGTCTTGGATCTTCTTCCAACAAATGCGGAAATGTTACAACCATGTTTTGCACCAAGTAATGCATATTTGAGCCAGTTGGCTAGTCTACCTCTGATGATCCCACTAATGAGGTAAGTTGGCCTGTTTGTGCAAACCATGGTTGTATTCACGTTGACAATTGACCATTGCACATTCTGTTTCGATCTTGCTTTGTAGGTGCACAAGGGGGTGGTGATAACTGATACAAATGTGGCGTTAGGTGATAAAGATGTGGCTATAGTCAATAATGATGTGGCAAGAATCGATAAAGGTCAAAGTTCCAATCAGCTTGACGATATTAACAATAGACTTGCCGCTGTAGAGGAAGCTCTAAAGATACAACCCCGAGCCAATAAAGATACAACCCCGACCAAGCTAGACATTAATGTGGGAGTCCTTGATGAAATTGAAAATAGACTTGCCGTTGTTGAGGAAGTTCTAAAGATACAACGTCCAAAGGTGAACATGGTAATGTATATTACGACTTATATTACAACTTCTTTTAGAAACTTGTTGGAGTTGACCTGATAATGTATACTTTGGGGGTTGTTTTGTTAATTTGATGTATCCACTGCTAGCGTACATCAAACCCCTGCTAGTGGTTTTCAATCCACTGCTAGCGAGTTCTGTTAATGTATCGTTGGGGGTGTTCGTAAATTTGATGTATCCACTGCTAGCGTCTATCAAACCCCTGCTAGTAGTTTTCAATCCACGGCTAGCAGGTTCCTGTTAATCTATCACTTGAGGGGCTGTTTTTGTAAATTTTATGTATCCACTGCTAGTGTCTATGAAACCACTGCTAGTGTCTATGAAACCACTGCTAGTGTCTATCAAACCACTGTGAATCCACTGCTAGCAGGTTTCTTTAGTAGTATAATTGATTGTATATTTTAAATATCAGACTTCAACTCATACGCACGGCAAATCGGATGAGGCTTGTTCTGGACAAAGTCCCATTGATAATGAAAACTGGAATGGTAGTTCTAGTTTCTTTGATCTTCGTTCTCGTGATGTTAATTCGGTTGATTATAATAAGGTTATGTTCCTTTTAGTAGTACTTTTTATTTTATCGTTTTTGGTTACATACCTAAATCTGTTTGGTTAACTACAGAATGGCGACAAATCGAGTTGTGTAAATCGAAAACGAACAAGTTGGTCTTACTTATATAGACCCTGCCGCTTTTCCATCAACTATGTCGCAGCTCGTGGAATATTGTCTTCACGACGGACCATTGCCGTTAGATGATCACATTCCGATCATGATCCCAGTCATTTGAATTTACCTAATTTGAATGAAACGTTTTCTCAATCGGCTGTTGAAGTACGTATATATAAATTCCACCTGCACTATCTATACATGTTTGATATAGTTGGTCATCCATATAGATGTGTTATTGTTGTATAATTACAGGGGAAACAGATGCAGCTAGATGAACATGTGGAGCTAGAAGATGATTTCTCTGTTTATTGTCTTCACGACAAACAGGTTGGGATAGATGAAGAAAAACCTACTGAAAACAATGAAGATGGCGAAACACCGAGTGAGGTGGTGCTAAGTGGTGATGATAAACCTGGAGAGGCGGTTCAAGCACATGATCATGAAGTACTTTTAAATGCTGATGATAAAACTATAGAGGGTGTTCAAGTTAATCAAAATGTGATTGTTAATTGCAATGCTGTTGATGAACACTCTCATGATCGTGAGGCAGTGTCACAAATGGCAGGGATGGGGGACGAAGCATACAATGTTGATGCCCACGTTAAAGAGAAAGAAACCGGGGTTGAGTTACCGGTTGCAAATCAGTTGTCAACCAAGGCGGTAATAGACAAAATTGATAATGATGCTGTGAAGGCAAGACAGAAGATGATTCATACCTCGGACGGACAAGCCGGTAAGCCTTTGCCTACGACTTCGAGGTACGGCTACATTATTCATTAAAGTTACCACATGTACTTCAAAAGTTTGATGTTATTTCAATGATGAGTTTTTTCTGTACAGTATGTTTTCATGCGGGGTAAAAGGAAGAGAAACGCAAGTAAGTTCAGACAGTCACGTTATAATCCCCTACCAATAAAGAAAACTAGAAAGGACAAAGTTACCAAAGAGAGTGATGAGAAAGTTACCCAAGAGAGTACTCCTGTTTTGAAAGAAGATGATGACTCAAAAAGGACAAAGCAGGTGGGCAAGTGTTTGCAGGAACCATACGTGAATCTCCCTCCTACGACTCCACAGTTGCCGAAACGACGTTCCAAAAGACTGAGAAAAGATATTAATCCACCACCTGGTGAAGATAATCAGTTGGAATCATGGGTAGAGGTATAGAAGAACTACATTTACAAACAGACATCTTAAAGACATATACATTAATCTTGTTTTTTAAAAATTTCAGGATCTGTCACGTCCTGAAGGTTGCGATATCAACAAGATTACTAAACCAGCGTGTATGGATACCTTTATAAAAAAAATTGAAGTCATCGCATAGCTTTCCTTGGGGTCTTGGCGACATCGTTGTTGATCGAAAATTTTGGTTGGCTTTGTTGGGTTATGGAAGAGGCAATAAAAAGGATGGCTAGGAGATGAGGTACCTAACATGATTATTTTTGAATTAGTTTACCGGTATTTTGCTTATAAATTTTTCTGCAGCATCTGGATCTTTGGGTTGATCTAATGTGGCGATTCAGGCCGCAATGCCGATTGGGCTATGGCTGGACCATTTTTCTCTTCCTCTATCCTTGAAGGGTCTATGCGTGCCTACTACGCCACTGGTCAACGCTATCCATTGCCATGGTCTAGTGTTGAGAAGGTTTGTATATAAAGACCATACTTTCTTCTATATATTTGGGTAAATATATGTACATGGTAAAAATGTGATGAATTATGACAAGGATTATTTGATCACATTTAGGTATACTTTCCTGTTAACGTACCCGAGTGCCACTGGTTTCTCGCCGAGTTGCAAATTCGTACCGGAGTTATAACAATTTATGACACACTAGGTACGTCAGAACCTGAGACGAGAGAAAAGAATTTAAAATGGAGGGTCACTTTTGAGAGAAAGCTACCACAGTATCTAAACTTGTGTAAAGTTCTTCAAGCTAAATCAATATCTGTTTCTGATTATAAGATCACATTTCGAGTTGCGGATGATGTCCCTATACAAGCCAATGCATACGGTGATTGCGGAGGTTGGGTATGTATTTTTTGCAGTCGGGTAACAAATTAAGTATGAAGGTTGATGACCCTCTTCAAGTTGCTTTGGCGTATCGAGAGCATATGGTGGAGTACTTTTGGAAGTATAAGATGTCTGTTCATACAAGTGATGAATAAAGATGCATTGGTGGAGTACTTTTGGGTATGGCTTGTATGTGGTTTTAGACTTTTGTTGTTCAACCAAATGTAACCGCAACGGATGTCGTGAAGGGCATCAAAAGACAACTTCTTATGCATGTATGTGTAGCGCAACTTGGTATATTCCTAACACCCATGCATACCATCCAAATATACGTGTTGTGATCTTGTTGATTTGCAACAAACATTTTGTGTTAATTGCTAAAACGTTTGTTTTTTACAAACATCCATTTGATTTGAAAAAACGACTACATACAATCTTATTGGTAAAAGACTATAACATACATATTGCATAACACTTATTGGTAAACAGATTACCATAACCAAACTACAGATCAAGAGAACAACCAAACTGAAAACCAACACAACTTTGTCATGAACTTGCACTCTTGACTTGATAAAAGTCAACTCATCCAACACTTTCATGATATCATTGTTTGAAACCTCAGTAACTTCATCCGAGACTGAACTCTTTCCCGTCTTCATTAAATGTTTCTTTTCCTCATGTTCCTTGTAAAACAAATCTTTGTAATATTGACTTGGTAGTTCCGGGTCTAGGAAACCATAGAAGTTACATTTGGTCTTTTTGTCCTAAAATAAAAATTTGTTAAATTCACATATTCAACCTAACAAGTAAAATAAGTATAATGCATAATAATATTACATAAATTGGACATGCCTTGAATCTTCTACCAGGATGAGTCCGTGTCCAAGAGGTTTGTACTTCCACCAGTAATGGTTTTGGACATTCGCAGTGTGTAGCATTGATGTAGTATTCCAATGGCTTTCGATTGGATCTGGAGGTAGAGGCAGAGGAGGGAGCCATTGTTTTATTTACCCAATGAGTAAACTTGACGCTTTTATAGTATAGTCACATCTTATTTGGCGGAAATATACTTTGTGAATGAGCGGGTAATGAATATTGTGGAGGGAAAAGTTTAAGCGAATTTTATATTGAGCGACTTAAAGGTCCTATTTTCAGCGAAGTTTTTTTGTTTATTGTTTTGTACAATCCTAGAACAGTGAACACAAATCCCAGAACACAAAACCCAGAAAAATGACTTCGGCTAATTCCCAAAAATTCAAACTTTATTTGGATTTTGAGACATCAATTCGTGGAGTTTTACTTCCAGTTAACATCACCTACCTACAGTTGATTACCTATCTCACTAACAAATATCAGATTAAAGATAAGATCATCAGTTTATACTACATGTCCGATTCAACCAAAATTCATGTGAGTGACGATGATGATGTTTCTTTCTTCGTTCATGAAATATGCCTGTAAGCAGCACCGATCCAGACGCTATACATCAAACTTATCGAGAAATCTTCCGAGGTAAAGCCGCCTACTTCTTCTAAGACTCTTGATATTGATCTTAATGTTCCTTTGTTGCCTCAAGAATCTGATTTTCAAACACCAAAAGTTGAAGATCATAATAACGAGGGTGCAGGGGCAAACGTTAATGTAGATGTGCATCCTAGTTGGCAGAAAACAACATTTCTAAATATCCCTGATCCACCCAGTTCATTGGTCCCATAATTAAAAGGTAAGTAACCATAAACACCCTGTAGTATCTAAATTAAAGGTGGGTAGTCGGTTTGATGATAAGCAAGGATGCATTTATGCAATAGGAATAAAAGCGTTGGTTGATATGTTTGAGTACAAAGTTACTAACTCATGTAAGAAAAGGTACAGTGTAGCTTGTTTTGTCGAAGGTTGCAACTGGTACATTAACGCACGAAAAAGTGTTGTTAGCCGATACTTCTATGTTACTTCCATTAACGACTCTCATACATGTTCCAGAACAAAAATTCATCCTAATCATCGAAATGCTACCCGAAAATTATTGGGTCACATACTTGTTGATAAATTGAGGAATTGCAAACGGGTATATACGGGTGCGGACATAAAAAACGATTTTAATGTTGATTGGAAAGTAGACATTTCCTACTACCGAGCTTGGGGTGGGAAAAACATTGCATTACAGTTGTTGAACGGTTGTCCTAGGGAGTCTTTTGAGCAGTTGCCGTATTACTGCTATAACTTAAAGTTGGAAAATGAGGGGACAGTAACTCACATTGAGACAGATGAGACAGATCGGTTTAAGATGGTATTCATTGGTTTCGGTGTTGCTGTAAGTTTTTCATAAATTCTATTATATTTTATTTATGATTAATACCTTCATTGTTATCAAAATTTTATTAATTAAGCAAATTTCTGATTGTTTTAAAATAGATCCGGAGCTTCTTACGTTTTATGCGACCATTGCTAATCATTGATGCCGCACATCTTAAAGGGAGATACCTTGGTACGAATCTGGTTGTTGTTGGGATGGACGGCAACAACCAGATTATACCTATTGCAACTGGTGTCTCTCAAGGTGAGACCAATGAATCATGGACATGGTTTTTGACCAAACTTAAAGAATGCATTGGTGAAGTAAAAGATTTGGCCATCATCTCTGACAGACATCCGGCAATTGCACATGCATGTAGTATCGTTTTTCCCAGTAGCGTTTCATGGTTTTTGTTGTCGGCATTTAATGATGAACTGCAATTTGAAAACTAGAAAGTGGAAGGCTATATATTGGAGGACATGCAAAGCTTACACAGAGCAGGAGTTTGATGCTTCAATTTCTGAGATTCGATCATTAAAACACGATGTGTATAAAAAACTAAAAGATGAAGCTGGATTTGATAAATGGTCGCGTGCTTACTGCCTTGCAAACAGGTACAATTATTTGACCTCAAATAGTCTGAATCAAGTAAACTCTTTAACGAAAGATGTTAGGAAGGTTCCAATAACCCAGCTAATGGAGTACTACCGAAGGCTTCTACAAAGATGGTATTTTGAACGTCGAGCAAAATACAAAGGTAACTTAAAAAAACTGTATATTATACTTGGTTTATTACATATTTGGCACGTCGCATGAAAATGTATTATTATTTTTTTTATTTCAGATGCTCCAACTGATGAACTTAGCGAATGGGCAAATGCAAAAGTAAACAATAGAATGGCAAAGAGTGCTAATTGGGGTGTTAACGGAATTGAGATGCACAAGATTTACCAAGTCACCGATCCAAACATGTTCATATTGTTGACTTTGACAACAGAGAATGCACTTGCCGCAAATGGCAGCTATCTGGTCTACCTTGTGGTCATATTTGTGCTGTGTCTAGATTTGAAGGGATGACTGACACTAGCAGTTGGGCTATGGATTGGTTTAACAAAACGTCACTAAAAAATACATACGAAGCAAGGGTTTATCCTCTAAAAGATGTATCCTTGTGGCGTACTCCTGATGACTTGCAAACCGTAAAACCTCCTGCTAGAGTATATGAAACCACTGCTAGAGGTTTTCAATCAACTGCTAGCAGCTTCCTGATAATACTTGAAGGGCAGTTTTTGTAAATTTCGTGTATCCACTGCTAGAGTATATGAAACCACTGCTAGAGGTTTTCAATCCACTGCTAGCAGGTTCCTGATAATACTTGAAGGGCTGTTTTTGTAAATTCCGTGTATCCACTGCTAGAGTATATGAAACCACTGCTAGAGTATATGAAACCACTGCTAGTGGTTTTCAATCAACTGCTAGCAGCTTCCTGATAATACTTGAAGGGCAGTTTTTGTAAATTTCGTGTATCCACTGCTAGAGTATATGAAACCACTGCTAGAGGTTTTCAATCCACTGCTAGCAGGTTCCTGATAATACTTGAAGGGCTGTTTTTGTAAATTCCGTGTATCCACTGCTAGAGTATATGAAACCACTGCTAGAGTATATGAAACCACTGCTAGTGGTTTTCAATCAACTGCTAGCAGCTTCCTGATAATACTTGAAGGGCAGTTTTTGTAAATTTCGTGTATCCACTGCTAGAGTATATGAAACCACTGCTAGAGGTTTTCAATCCACTGCTAGCAGGTTCCTGATAATACTTGAAGGGCTGTTTTTGTAAATTCCGTGTATCCACTGCTAGAGTATATGAAACCACTGCTAGAGTATATGAAACCACTGCTAGAGGTTTTCAATCAACTGCTAGCAGCTTCCTGATAATACTTGAAGGGCTGTTTTTGTAAATTTCGTGTATCCACTGCTAGAGTATATGAAACCACTGCTAGAGGTTTTCAATCCACTTTGCTAGCGCTTCCGATAATACTTGAAGGGCTGTTTTTGTAAATTTCGTGTATCCACTGCTAGAGTATATGAAAGCACTGCTAGTGGTTTTCAATCCACTGCTAGCAGCTTCCTGATAATGTCAAAGTATATATACGATAAAAAAAAGAAGGATATATTACCCCATTTCTTTCTCGAGCAAGAACCTGAAAAAAGGGACGTATATTATTATCAGTATTCGTGTGATTATTGATGGGTATATGAGTTTGAACAAATGCTTAAATAACCTGAATAATTGTCTCAAGTTTGAACAAACGCTTATTTAACTCTGTAATAACACGATCCTGTGTTATCTTGATCTCTATTATCTGCTCTCACTCCTGCGTATAATAGGTAAATGTTTCCTTTCAGTCTTGCCACGTTTGCGTGCTGCGGCCATCTTCTTCAACCACTCGTCGTAGAGATGTGTTGTTTTCACTGGTGGAGTTCTAGGTATGTAATCATGGAAAAATGCCGTAAACTTTATATACCAATCAGATCTCCTCTAAGCTATTGTCGGTGTCGGTTCTTTAACAGATTCGAATCCTTAAAAACAAATAATAATGTTCAATAAAAGATTGCATTAATGTAGAAAAAAGATTGCATTAATAAGAAAATTTTAAATATTACTTTTACCTTTCCAAAAGAAACTTATAATCAGATCTTTTGAAGGGTGTATTCTTTGACCACGCTACTCCTCTTGGCATAATATCGGGAACTTTATTCCACCATAGAATGCTTCTTTCAAAAGACTCCAGTATCCAAATCTATACGGATTTTGGAATTTCAATAAAAAATAATAGCATAAAATATTGATACACAAAATGAATCCAGTTTATATTGATATATAAAATATTAACCTTGAAAGCCCAAACGAATCCTGACAGTGTATAGGTTGGAACAAACTTGTGGTCTTTGTTAATACCTTGAAGGAAATCCCACTTGTGTTTATCTGCAACATCAAAAATTTCATCATACAAATGCCTCCAAATATGCTCTCCCCATGGAAAGGCATCCCAATCATCTAGGTTTTCAACTAATCGCATGAGAGAAACATCAACTTCCTGAACCAATAATCTGCCCATGAAGATAACCTCCAAAGCTAACAATAGATAAAGACGTACTGCATCTTCATCGCATATGATACCAAATGCCTCTTCATCCTCAATTAGGCCAAGAATATCTAAGTTTGTAATTTTTGAACCTGAATGTTTTGGGAAAACCCTTGACATAAAATTGAGGTGTCCAGATCCATATTTTTCAAAACTTACTTTTCCAAAATTAAAACCAGTGATAAGCGAAAACTCTGGACGACCGAAATGAAGGGGACGGTCATCAATATAATATACAATCGGCATATCATAATGGTTTTCATTCGGATAACATTGTTTTTGTAAAACATAATCTATCATATGTGCTTCGTGGTCAAAATAAGAAAGGTCCAACCATTTACCGAAACAAGTTTCCCTAAACAACTTCCTTCGATTTTTATCCAACTTGGATTTTATTAAAGAAAAGTAGTTTGGTTTACTTCTGATGATGATTTTCGCCTCATATTCCTACAAATGAAAAAATAAAATAAATAAATAAATAAATAAATAAAATAAAATAAAAAATACTCTACTTAATAACATATAAGGGGAGTAACAAAACTGCATTCAATCATCCAAGCCTCACACTACAATTTTGTAACAAATGCCAAGTATACTTTCAAAAAGGTAGAACAACAAAGAATCACATCTCGACACCGGATAAATTACAAACCCAAACACAATTTTGTAACCTTTTGCTAACTTAAATAAACAAAATTGTTGTTGCAAAACTACTATTAAACATGATTAATTTCAAATAAATAAGGGGAAAAACAAATATACGAACAATTTATATATATCAACATAAAAAAACATAACCGAATCGAAACATTTTTTGCAGGATTTCGAGAAGACGATGGTTCTTGACTTGTAGGAGTAATTTTGTAATGGGGGTGTAATGTATGTGTTATTCTAATTCATTGGTTAGGAAAGATATGTGATAAGTAAAAAGTATTTTTACCGTGGTGTAAAATTGGAAAAAGTACAAAACTACTATTTGGCCAAAAACCGCTAAAATTAATTCGCTTAAGTCGCTCGACATTGGGAAGGAGCAAAAGGAATAAAATATTACTTTTTAAAGTTTGACTTTTTTCTCGAAAATATCAAAAAAAAATCGCGCGAATCTTAAAAAGTCATTTGGATATTAGTCGACTAAAATTCATAGGTACGAAAATGATTGGAATCTGAAAAGTGTCAGGACACGTGTCACTATTACATTGGAAGGATAAAGTCACAAGTCTCAAAGTTTATTTTGGAAATACCCAAACTTTTTTCCTAAAAAGTGATGACACCTTGAGCGAAAAATGCATTCTTAGAATTTGCCCCAATAATAATATCCAAAAATATCATTTTGCACTTATTAATGTGTCAATTCCATACATACCCAACTTAAACACAACACAACAACAAACCCAATCCTGCAGGCTTAAACACAATAATGTCATATTTACCTCAAACATATATTAACTGCATTGTACATCATAATTCAAAACTTGCATTTTTAGATATATATGACATTTTGATGTTTTGATTGAGTATATATGGAATTATTTCTATTAATTAATACTACTATACTTTAGTTTGAGCCATTGTTATCAACTTCTTCATGTGTCGGTCACGTTGGTGGTTCATGTGATTGTTATGTTTGCTAAGAAGATATAAAATTGATGAAAAATATGTATACAACATAAAATGAAGAAGATAAAGAGTAGTGAATTTTTCAGATGTTTTATCATTTCTATCTATGTTATTTACAAACTGGAGATGTTACGATACTTTGCGGAAATAAATTGAGGAAAACGATCGAAAAGGAGTAGATTTGATATTTGTAGATATGTGGAAAATGGTAGCAGAGGGTGTCGAACAATATTCTTGACATTTAGAAAAAAAAATCAAGTTTAGCAATATGACACAAAGTTGAGTTAAGACTGAAATAAGTGTCATCTTAGGTTACAGAAATACAAAGTTCTCTTTTAAAACTCCCCAATTTAAAAGGAAAATTTGTAAAACTCTAACCCAAGATGACACTTATTTCTAAGTTGAATCAGCTTTGTGGCATATTAGAAAAACACATGTATTACTTTTCTCTCTCCCCTTGAAGATTACGCGGGAAAGTTTGTTACAACAAACTTACTTTTTCATTTCCGCCATTTTCCACTACTAAAACGCTCAATTAAACTGAACAATTACTATATTTTCGTCTTTGGTTTCGATTGTCATGTTTGTTTTCAATAGATAAAAGCAACTGAGGGTTTAATTTTGTTTTTCCCTACTTTTAGTCTGATCTGTTTTTTTCCCCAATTTGAATTCTATAATATAGTTTTTCTCATCAAAATTCGTAATACACTGTTACTATTAGTGACATTTATAATCCTGTAAGTCATAATGTCTCAATCATGGAGGTCTACAAAAGGAAAAAAAGGTAGTAATAGTAGGAAAAAAGGTGTAAATAGTGAGGTAAAAGAAAATGAAAGGGAGAAAGTTGAGGTTCAGACTGAAAGTGAGGGTGTTAATAGGGTAAATGAATGTTTTGATAATGGAATGGAAGGTGAATCAAAATAGATGGCTGGTGCTAATTTGGTAAGCAACCAATCTACTGATACTAATAGCTTAAATGTGAATAATATTGATGATGACTTTGAATGTGTTGGTTTTGATACTAAAAAGGATAGTGTAAATACATATGTAAACACTATGAATAAAAACTTGGAAATCATGAATAATCAGCTAAAATTTGTACAAGCTGAAAATCAGAAATAGATATGGATGGGAAAGAAGTAGTTATTTTCAATAAGGACTTAGTTGCTTCTAGTAGTAAGAGGTGGAGTTTAATTTTGAGTGGATAGTTTTGGGATACAACTTAAAAAGAATGTGGGGCGGGCATGGGTTTAAGGACATGATTGTAAACAATGGTGTGTGTAGGATCGTATATTTAAGTTGTTTAGATGATTCGGGTGGTCTAGGATTATGATGATACAAGAAAGCCATTGTTAGATAGATGAAGAGAGTAGAGAGGGTGTTTCTAGAGAGAAATAACAAAAAGTGTAAGGTTATATTATGATAAAGCACCACCCCTTCCAAGGATGGAAGGGGTATTTATACTTACAACTAATACGTCCTCCTGTCGGACTGTGGATCAGGCATACAGTGGGTAAAGACCCGTCCTTCCTCCACGGTGTTGCTCTAAACTAATCTACGCTACAAACTAACTAATTAACTACTAAATAACGTAACTAACGACAAGTATACGAGCTAACATATGCTAGACTATAATTGGGGTGACAGACACTTTCTTATGGAATTTCCAATTCCTAACAATCTCCCCCTAAGGGAGGTCACCCCATGATTTACATTTTGAATCCTAGCTTTCATTCTTTGTCTTTAGTTCCAAGCTCGTAGACTTCAATTCTTCAAATTCCGTATTCTTTGTGCATGAGTAGCGATTCTTCAAAGTCCGACTACTTTGTACTTTAAGTGGAGGTCTTTGAAGTGATCCACATCTTTGATGATCTTAGAGCTTTCATTGAGATCATCAGCCACAGTAGATCTCTGGATCACCCTTTGTAGTGTTGCCTTCATGTGATGTTGTGACTTTCAGACCGACATGCTCACACTTTTGGATCATGACATCTTTTCATCAGAGTAGCGGAAGCTTTTACTGGTTCATGATATTTGCAGCAGCGTAGCAGAAGCATAGTATGAAAATATCAGAGCCAGGTTCTGTAGATATGCACCAGTCATGATTTCTTCAATTAAGTGTGGATGCTGTGAGCATGCGGCTTTGGATTGACTTCTTAATTCTGATCAGCTGCAACCGTCCAAATGTACCTGCAAACAACAGTTAGCAATAAAACACACGAAAGTGTCTTTGATCACTTTCGTTGAATTGAGGTACAGGCCCACGGTTCCCCGTTGATCAGTACAAGTACTGCCTGTGATCAGGTAGGATTCCTAAGAATCTCCTTGACAGGGTTTCGCAGCTGTTCTAGTTGTTCTCAAACCTGAACGTCTCAAAGAAGACAACACGGAGTGAGTGAACCAGTGAATTGAGATTCACTGATTGATGAAAATTTGATTTGAAAACAATCGCGTATTGCTTGGAAGAAAGAGTTTTGCAATACAACGAAGGTTTTATAAGAAAGAACAATTTTCACTCAAAAATACTTTTTGTATTTGAAAAGAATACACATTCGATGTGCTAGAGAAAAGAAGAGATTTGCACATCGAACGGTTTTTCCAAAAGTATTTTTTTTCAATCAGAGATACTTTTAGAGTTTGAAAATGAATACTCATTCGATGTGCTAGAGAAAAGAATATTTGCACATCGAACGGTTTTTCCAAAAGTATTCGTCAATTCATTTCCTGGACCAAGGTTGATTCACGAGTGAATCGCCCCATCGTTTCTATCCAGTTGTCACAAGTTTGATCTTTTGGAAAGATCTCACATGTCACCCACCAAGAGCTTGTTTGATGTTGGCTCTAGAAGGATTTCCATCTTCATTGTGAATAGTTTTACATATCACTCGGATGTTCTGGCAATACCACAAGGATAATGCGTAGGACTCTTAATATATACTTACTTTCCACATTGTGTGAAATAGCAAGTCTTCATTAATTTTGTGTCCTAATGAGATATTGTGGATGATCTCTTGGCTCTAGACTCAATCGTGCACATTTGGTTCCTATGCCGGAGACTAGGGAGAGGGTCTCCTTCTTCAATATCAACAATCTCTAAGAGAAAGTTGATAGATTATGTTGGTTCCCCGTGAGAATGAAACAAGCCCTTTTAAGAGGAACTTGAGTAGCTTGGGAAGTTTAGTGCAGTGCGTCACTGGGTCAATGACGTCTTGTCTTCAATACCGGCGTTACCTTAGTAACCACCAGTAGCATATGTATTGAACCCGGTTTCTGCCCTAAGGTTGAATTATTGGAGGGCTATTTCTTATCACCCTTTTCACATTTAATTCTTTTTCATTCTTCAACCCCTTCAGTGCTTACCGAGACTTCATTACTAGAACCTTGTTGGGTTTATTCCAGTTCTAGCTCTATCTCAGTCCGAACTCTTCCCATATCTCACTTTTCTCCTTTTTTTCATCATACCTAAGGACTTCTACACTATCTAGTGGATTGTTCCTGGGTAGATCCCTCCGGCTCTGGCGGGATCGTGGGAACGAATACCTAACCTTACCATCCTTATAACACCATGCATAAAGTAAAATGGTCGGTCTTTTGGTACAGTTCATTCTTCCTTGAAACCAATTGAAAAATCATTTGGAAAAATCAATCAAGGTACTTGTGATACGAGATCAAAGCATTTTGTACCTTAATAGTTTTGATCATTTAGAAATGCTCCCCCTCAACATGTGCATATGATCTTGAAATTGTTTAGCACATGGAGGCAAGAGTTCTTTGAAATAATTTCTTGATCACAATTTTCGTAGAAAAAGCCATTTGATTTTCTTGGTAAATTCTCCCCCTCCATATGTGCATAGGATATTTGAAATCATTTTGTACATAGAGGCAAGAGGTTTTTGAAGTACTTCCACGATTACACAAACCATTAAGAAACCATTTAGAAAATCAATCAAGGTACTTTTAGGTTGAAACATAGAAATCTTAGTACCTTGAAATTTTATTTTCTTTTTCAAATGCTCCCCCTCAATATGTGCTTCAGGAATACGGGAAAGAGTTTTGTTAGGAATTAGAAAATTCCATAGTGAAGTAGCGGTCACCCCAAATATAATCTAGCATAAGTTAGCTCGTAGAAATATCGTTATTTACTGTTTTATTAGTTAGTTATTTAGTTTAGAGTAACACCGTGGAGGAAGGACGGGTCTTTACCCACTGTATGCCGGATCCACAGTCCGAAGGAGGACGTTTAGTTTGTAACTATAAATACCCTCTACCTCCCAAGGTAGAGGGTTGGACCTTTCATTCATCTTAATCTAACCTTCTATGTTTTCTTTCACTTTCTCTCTCTAGAAAAGGCTCCCACTTTCTCTCTCTAAACTCTATACAATTCGACCCATATTATTGATGTGTTATGTGTTTATGAAATCCAATATCTAACAATTGGTATCAAGAGCCATGGTTAGATCATCTCTTACATATCTTTGGATTTCTAGTGGTTTTTAGGTGGTTTTTGAGTTTGAAAAAGTTTAGTGGTTTTTGCATCATTTGGTGGATCTCTAGTGTTAAAGTTTGGATTTTGATTGTACTTTTGTGTTTAGGATCATCACAAGTGTTTAGGTTTTGATTTGGAAGGCTTGAATCATCGTGGTTGGGTTGTTTTTGGATTGAAAAGTGTGTTTTTAAAGTTTTTTTAGCTAGCGACTTGAGCTACGGACTTCTTTTCTTGGTAGCGACTTGGTTTGTAAAAAGGCAGCGAGTTATAGTTGTTTTTGGTAGCGACTTGGGTTAGCGACTTGTCTATTGAGACAAGCCGACAAAAAGTACACTTAGTGGATTCTCCACTACGGGTAGCGACTTGGTGTAAGTTAGCGACTTGTACTTTATATTGTTAGCGATTTGGTGTTAGCGAGTTGGTACCTAGCGAGTTGCTATTTAGCGACTTGACAAATTAGCGACTTGCTGTCAAAATTTTGCTAGCGACTTGGAGCTTAGCGAGTTGTTACTTAGCGACTTGGGTCCTAGCGACTTGGTCTTAGCGACTTGGTTCAAGAATTCTTAGCGACTTGTTGACTTTTCCCGACAAAACTTCAAACGGCTATAACTTTTGATCCGTAACTCCGTTTTCAGCGTTCTACCCATCAAAACGACCGTGAGAACGAGGAGAATGCGGTAAACCTTCGAGGGCTAAATCCGCTCTGAACAGAAGTTATTGAGGTTTTTATGTTTTTAGACCTAAATTTCTCGGGAAAATCGTGCATAAACCAATCCAAATCTCAACCAAACAACATCTCTGCTAATCCTACAAACAATTATATGTCCTAACACACAATTGTCTATCATTTTGACAATCCATCAGTCATCTTAACACGTTCCATTGGTCATTGCTTAATGGTTTGGTCTTGATTTTTGTAAAATCCCGCGAAAGATTCTATTTCTCGGTTTAAATCATAGACTTGTAAAATCCCGTGGATTCATCAACATCATGTCCTACACTCCTGATTCAGTGATTTCAGAAGTACTCAAACTGTATGATGTTGTAGACAACCATGAGAATATTAGCTATACTGAACGGTTACAGATGATGGAATCAATCAATGATGATTTGTGTTCTTCATGCTCCGAGTCCAATGGGATAGATTTGCACCTGTTCAGGCTACAGAATGCCATGCAAAAGGAAAGCAGCATTGAACCTTATCAACAACTTCACTCTCACCTCATGTTACTTCTACCCACATCAATGGAACGAACATGTATTGCCCTCTTCCGTCAGGACTTTTCCACATTCACAGGAACTCTGCTGTTAAACCTAGAGCAATTGGAGCTACAACTTGGCAAAGAGAAGGTTCATAAGGATAATTCCAGCGCTGCACTTCAAGTGATCTACAAACTATTTTAGTCATTCATTAGAATGGAATTCACATCTGATTATGATCAAGACATGACTGAAATGTCCTTCAAGAGACACACTGGAATGGAAATTAGCGTGTTCACGGAGACACTTATCCATCTCATGGATAATGTGGAGAAGTATATTGAGGAAGTTACTCAGAAAGATGAAAAAGTTGATGAGAAAGTAGATGAGAGTCGGGTACAGTTGAGAGATATTTGTGATAAGTCGGGTAATGTAATAGAAAGGTCGGGTGTTCTTGAATGCGAATATCGAAACAACAAAGAATGATGTAACCAGCTCTTCAGTTACTCTTAACACACAAGAAGTAGATCTGAAATCGAAATGGGAATGAATGGCGGGCACAATCAAAAGATTGTAATGTTGAGCTGGGTAATGCACCAGATGTTGGATCTGTTGACACTGAATACAGAGGCTCAGAGATAGATAAGCTTGACGCAGCCAGCGGTCCAGTGACTCTTGTTACACATGATATGGATGCAGATATCAGACCGATAATTGAACAAGTGTCATGCAATGAGGTACCCTTAACTGTTCAACATAGTGCATCTGCTAAAGTTCTTAAACAAACTGATCATGATGCAGAACATGTCTTTGATAAATGTTCTATAACTGAGGCTGAGTCTGAGATTAAGTGTTTCAAAACAAAAGATACGGTTGATAAAAAGGCTTTTGATGAACTTTCAAACAAATTCTCAAATCTTGAAAAACATTGCATTTCACTTGAAATTGCGATACAGAGTAAAGAAGAAAGTTTTCAACTTAACAAACCATGTAAAAATCCGGAACTTCCTGAATTCCGTGAACTTTTTGAAATTAACACTTTGAAAGCTCAGCTTCAAGACAAAGACTCAACCATTTACAATCTGAAGAAACATATTTATGTCTTGAATGTGAAAAGTAATTTAGTCATGAATACATAAGACATTGATGCTACTATAACAAGAAATAATGAACTGTCAATTTATGTGGCTAAATTACTAAAGGAAAATGAGTCTTTGAGAAAGCATCACATAGAACTAAGTGACTCTGTCAAAGAAGCTAGAACTAAGTCAATGGAACAAACAAACCCTTTGATAGCAAAGATTGATGAACTCAAAGCTCAACTTCAGGAAAAGAGTTTCGCCATTGTTGCTTTAAAAATGAGCTCAGAAAAACAACAGGGAATAGTGTGAACACTAAGTTTTCAAAACCATCAAACTTGGGGAAACTAGTTATTAGACAACCGAATGCGTTTAGATCTGAACGACCAAAATTTTCAAAAACGCGGTTTGCCTCCCAAGTTGATGCGAAACAAGTTTTGACAAAACCAGTCACTTCACCTCACTTGCCTAGGAAAATTGACATGAATGACTTGTATAAGAACTCTTATCTTGAAATGGCTAGAAAGAAGGCACAAAATCGTAAAGACGGAATTTTAGGTGCAAGACCTAGGATGATGAATTCTTCTAGATTTCAAGGCACTGCTAGTAGTTCTAAACTATTACCTAGGAACACTAATCTAAAGACTAGGGATTGGCGTACATCTAAGAGTAGTTGCATTTTGATTAAAGCTATTCCCATAGCAGATCACTCTAAGAAATCTAGATCTATTTCTGAATCCAAACAAGCTATTTGCTCAAAGTGTCTGAAATGTATCTTTAATGCTAATCATGATAAATGTTTCACAAAATCCCTGAAGAAAGTAAATGCTCATGCAATGGTACAACCTGTTAAGTCTAGGATTTACACTAAGTCATCCACAGTGCATATGAAGCAAATGAAACCAAAAGCCTCACCTAGATGGTTACCAACTGCTAAATCTTTGGAAACTAGGAAAAAGGATAAGTCTCTCACTATGCATAAGAAGCCTTACAATCCTAGACCTTGCCATAAGTGGATACCATCTGGTAGAACTTTTAAGGATGTTGGACTTAGGTGGATACCTACAGGAAAGATGTTTACCAATGGCATTCTCAATGTTGACCGTGAAACCCCAAAGGGTTTGGATTCTGATGTCACTAACCAAAATATATGCAATCAAGTTTGTAATATTAGTGCAGGTAGTCCTTACTCATTGCAGATACTTCGATCCTTCAATACATGGAATGGCTTAAAGTATGGATAACAAAAGGATTGATATCTCATAACTCACGGGTTCATGTTACTCAACATTGATATTCAATCGGCTATGACGTTTGAACACTACAGTTCAAGCCTCGTACTCTAAAGAAAAGAAAAGTGTACGTTTCAGTGCGCTTTATCTTGGAAAGAAGAGAAATCTTCTTATGACGTCTGTTCACATCAGTTCAGGCCTCGTACATCGTCATTATGGCGTCTGCAGATAACACTTCAGGCCCCGTTCCTCAAAGAAAAGAAAGGTGTACGCTTCAGTGCGCTTTATCTTCATAAGAAGAGAAATCTTCATGTTTATGACCATTCTCATCGACATTCTTCATCAACATGCTTCATGCTTTTCCATGCGCTTCAGTCATCAAGTGAATCGGACTACTGATAATTACTCTTATTCCACTTGCTCAATATAATTAAGATGGCGACATCATGTGCTAATTTTTCGGGGGAGAAGTGTATATAGAATACATTTGGATGATAATCACTTGTTAAATCAAGAATGGCATCTCCATATGCAATTCTTGAGGGGGAGAAGAAGTGTGAATTTTTTGCATGATTGATTGATATTTGAGAATATATGGTCAAACGGCTCCTAACTCATGTAAGAACCGAGATTATTCTTATCGGATCATCTTCACATGTAGTTTCTTCTAAGAATCGTTGGTTGACATCTTCACACGGGCTGATATGATTAAATGACAAAGTGCTTCTAGTTGCTGGGCTGATTTCTTTGATGAACATCTTTCTGTTCTTGTTTGATTGGGAGGGATTTTAATTAAGGGGATTTGCTATTTACAACTTAACAGGAATGCCTTTGGTGTGAAGAAGATGTTAACTGTCTATTTCCCCATTCGAACAATCTTGAAGAAGGTCGAGTCTATAGTCTAATCTACATTTTCTGCTACATGATTAGAAGACTAAAGACGAATTGCATTTGATGATCTAAAGACTTCTTCTTAATCCGGGCTGAGAAGAACACTTGAAAATCTTCGTCAGTTTAGGGGAGAGCACTAATTGGGGGAAATTGAAAAGCCAAAATTTAATCCCCAATTAGACGTGTTCATATTCTTTAGCAATGATTCATTGCTTGATTTTTGATGACACTCCTCCAACGCCTAATGCTTCACTTACTAAGGATAACTGGGATTCATTGTTTGGGAATTGTTCTTCAAAGATATGTTTGATGAGTATTTCCAACCGCTAGCGAATGTTGATCATCCAAGAAGTACTTCTCAGACTACTCAAGAAGCCCAATCTCCAGTTATTCCTCAAGGTGTTGATAATGACTATCATAATATTGCAGTTGCACTCATGAATAATGATCCGCTCTTTGGTATTCCTTTGCCAAATCTTCACGGATTATTATTCATGAATAATGATCCGCTCTTTGGTATTCCTTCGCCAAATCTTCACGGATTATTGTTCCCCTCATTGTGCATCCTATAAATCAACCACATGAACATTAAGGAAAATGACTACCTCATCCGCTCGAAGACATTATTGGTGAATCTTCCAGATCAGTCACTACATGTATACTTTTAGGAAGAATGCATTGATGTTGAGGCATCATTTGTTCCGGTTCAATCAGTGGGTGAATGTACATCCGATTGTATGTTTATTCACGTGTTGGGTATTTGACATAAGTTGATTACTTCTGAGTTAATCGTTTATCACTTATTTGAGATTGAAGTTGACTTTCACAAAGGCGTGTTCTTATTTGATAACTTGCTCGGGATTTAGAATTTGAGTTGAAGACTTGGTTTATCTAGTTACCAGCAGTCGGGCTGGATGGTTGAAGACCTGGTTAACTATCACTTCAAGGAGTTACGTTGTTTTACTCAGTGACACACGCTTATGTCGTTGTGGATAATCGCAAGAGGTGTTAATGTCTCATACTTTGGTTGAGTATTGAGTACTTGGAGATTTGCTTGGAGCATAAATTCTCGACACCGTTCTTCCAACATTAGTGCAAGCTTAAGATGCAAATGCGGGGAATTCTACTTCAGTTTCAAGTTTGGTACATCGGGTTTTCTTCATCAGTAGTCACTTCAAATTGTCTACGAATGGGTTGATAAAGATAGTCAGAGAGTGTTTCTTTAGCAGTTGATTCTCACAAAATTCATTTGAGCTAATTTTTTGTTCTTCTCTATTTCAAGAATATTTGGTATGTATAATGTGTTGCTGATTCTGAGGTATCAAGGGGGAAGGAGACATACATCTAAACACACAACGAGTACACGTGATGAACCTAATACTTCTTTTCTATTGAAGTAATCCCGGGAAAGACAAATGTCATAACCATAGAGAAACTCAGTGTTTACTCATAGCCTTTGATGTATTATTCCAACCATTTGGGAGGAAGTGGTCTCTGGATACTTTTGGTATGTGTTAACTCAACCCTCAGTAGAAGGAAATATGAGAAGAATATTTGGTTCGTGAGATGATATTGCTTATCGACATCTTCGATATGAATAATGGTAAAGTGCTTCCGATTATTCCTTCTTGTACACATTATTATGTTGATTCCGATAAGATCCCAACCATCATGGGGGAGAGATATGGGTACATCTGGAACTCACAACATGTTCACCTGATCGGGCTTAATCAGTTATTCTGGAGTTGACATCTGCAGAGATGATCAATGACTCAACATGTTACTTGAATGTCATCGTCTCTACTCTTGTTGGGTACATGTGTACATCATGGGCTGATTGGTTATATGTAAGATAATTGGAATGCATTTGGAAAAATGAAGATGTTGATGTATTGTTCCCTGAATAGACAACTGGTCAATCTCGAAGAGTAATGTGTACATCGAGGACGCACAACATGTTCATGTGATCGAAATTCATCAGTTATTCGGATTTGATAACCACGATACGATCTATGTTTCAACTTGTTACTTTGGTGTTCTCGTGTTCTTCGGGGTGCAGAGCTTCATTCAATGAGACTGTTTTCATTCATTTCTACTTCTTGGAAAATGGTCTTTATACTCAGTTTGTCGGTTTGAGGGGAAGCTACCAAAGATTCACTTGTTGAAGGCTCAAGTTCTTTCGACGATTCTGGAGCCTCGGAAGCTTTGGTGGTGGAAATTTAAGAGATGACGTATTCTATCTTCTACGAAGTCTTTGAACGATTTCCTTATTGCGGTACTTGTATCATCATCCTCTTAAACTATTTCTCTATATCTGTAAATATTTATCAAAAACCAAATAGAAAAATATAAAATCAACAAAAGCCCATAAAAATCAGAAAATTGAAAAATACCAAAAATATTTTTTCTCAAGACATGTCTTCTGGTATCGATAACATCTACGGTCTTAGAAATGTCATTCAATAATGGCACGGGACTTTAGATGAAGTTCGAGCAGAAGGTGTAAATATTCCTTTCTAAACATGTCTCAAAAATGGCTTACAGTTATTTCTGACTGTAACCCGCACTTCAAAAAAATGGCTTGCTATTATTTCAGATAGCAACCCGTTCTTCAAGAAAGGAAAGTGTTGCGCCAAAAACAAATTTTCAAAATTATCGTGCACTTATCCTAAAACTATTTAAGGAAAGTATGTCGAAGGACTGCTGTTCCTACTCAAATATTTTTCCGTCTAAAATTCTTCAGAAAAATATTTGTTTTAACAAAATGGTGGAAAATGAGTTGCTTTCAAAACAATCAGTTTCAGAGTTTTTATGAAATTTGCAAACTCAATCAATGACTTCAGCGCTTATAAACTTTTCTAAATTGAGTCATTGATTGAGGGGGATAATGTTTTCAAATCTATTTCATCTAACGGGCTTTCTTAATTATCCTACGTGCTTAATTAAAAATGATATTTGCCTATGTCGAAGGACTAGGAATTTAGGATATGATTGTTAGGTTTAGATGATTATAATTTGATGAAGACATTATTCCCATACATTTATATGATCTGATTGATATGTTGCATTGACTTTTATTAGTCGATTGTTGTTTGGGTGATGTCGACCACCATATATTTGTATGTGTGTTCACTAACGTATGCAGGTATATTGGTATAAAAGAAAGTTCCCGATCCGGATCCCACAATTGAAGATGATTGGATGCCGAAAGGAAAGGGTAACTATATCTTGGGTTGACAAATGAAGAAACGGAGCTTAATTGGACTTCTATGGAGAGTTGGCATAAATGCAACATAAGAGGTCTCACTGCATCAGCAGATGGTTTTCTTCTAAGTGATTGAAGAAACGGAGCTTAATTTGACCTCAGTTGGCATTCAAAATGCAACGTAAGAAGAAGTCTCACTGCATCTGCAGACGGTTTTTTCTTCCAAGCCCTACAGCAACAACATCAACAGAAGCAGCTCAACCACCTAACGTATCTTTGTGCAGGATACCATTTTTGAACAATTTTGAATAATTTGATTAAAATTGTTTGGAAAATGGAAAATATTGTTTTGAAAATATATTGGACTAATTTTTGAAAATCACCGGACTTCATTTTATCAAAACCTTAGTCACTCAATTATTGACTTCTGTCATGGATTGAGGGGGAGAGTGATTTAAAATAAAATATTTTCAAACGATATTTCTTCACAAAAGTTCCGGTTTGTACAATAATAAGTGGTGATCTAAAGATTTAATGTTATGTCATGGTATGATTTTTTCTTTAGAATCAAGGTCTTTCAAAATGAAATTTTTTCTGTTCTTGTTTGATTGTGAAATTGTTTTGTTTTACTTAAAAGATCTCTTAAAAAACTATCATACCTGACACTAACAATCTTTAATGTCTTAAAATGGTCCTTATCTGTCATTTTTCAAAGTTAAATCAAGCCACGTCTTTCCCCAAAATATTTTAAATGATTTAAATCAATTGGGATCACAAATCTCAAAAGGTTTGAAACTTTGATCGGGGTAGAGATCGTGAGTTAAATCTCTTATCTATTTAAATGGAATTGGTTTTAGTCCTTTAAAGGCACTCTTGCCTCCATGTGCCAAACGATTTCATACACAATGCACATGTTGAGGATGAGGATTTATCCAAAAACATGATGAGTATTTAAACCAGGCCACATATTCTCCCATGTTTTCTAAACCGTATTAAATCACTTGGGATCCAAAATCTCAAAGGGTTTGATATTTTTTATCGGGGGAGAATTTGTGATTTAATAATGAAATTTGATAAAAGGTGATCGTTTTGATTTAATTGTGCAGGCCGCTCTCTCATATGTGCTAAACGCTTTCGAATCTTGAAGCACATATTGAGGGGGAGCAAACAAACTATCGAGGAACGAAAGCTTTTTAAAGTGATTTATAAAGTACCTTGATTGAGTTTTAAAATGGTTTCTTAATGGCGCTTGTGATTGTGGATGTGCTTCAAAATAACTCTTGCCTCTATGTGATAAAATGATTTCAAATATTCTATGCACATATTGAGGGGGAGAATTTACCAAAGAAAATCAAATGGCTTTTTCCATGAAAATTGTGATCAAGAAATTATTTCAAAGAACTCTTGCCTCCATGTGCTAAACAATTTCAAAATCATATGCACATGTTGAGGGGAGCATTTTCTAAATGATCAAAACTATTAAGGTACAAAATGCTTTGATCTCGTATCACAAGTACCTTGATTGTTTTTCCAAATGATTT
Source organism: Chrysanthemum makinoi (assembly GCA_910596185.1). Lineage (NCBI taxonomy): Eukaryota > Viridiplantae > Streptophyta > Magnoliopsida > Asterales > Asteraceae > Chrysanthemum > Chrysanthemum makinoi. The sequence goes on along the minus strand of OU343222.1, from coordinate 312,826,456 downwards.
TTCAATTGGTTTCAAGGAAGAATGAACTGTACCAAAAGACCGACCATTTTACTTTATGCATGGTGTTATAAGGATGGTTAGGTTAGGTATTAGTTCCCACGATCCGCCAGAACCGGAGGGATCTACCCAAGGACAATCCACTAGATAGTGTAGATGTCCTTAGGTATGATGAAAAAAGGAGAAAAATGAGAAATGGGAAGAGTGCGGACTGAGATAGAGCTAGTACTGGAATAAACCCAACAAGGTTCTAGTTATGAAGTCTCGGTAAGCACTGAAGGGGTTGAAGAATGAAAAAGAATTGGAATGTGAAAAGGGTGAAAAGAAATAGCCCTCCAATAATTCAACCTTAGGGCAGTAACCGGGTTCAATACATATGCTACTGGTGGCTACTAAGGTAACGCCGGTATTGAAGACAAGACGTCATGGACCCAGTGACGCACTGCACTAAACTTCCCAAACCACTCAAGTTCCTCTTAAAAGGGCTTGTTTCATTCTCACGGGGAACCTATATAATCTATCGACTTTCTTTTAGAGATAATTGATATTGAAGAAGGAGACCCTCTCTCTAGTCTCCGGCATAGGAACCAAATGTGCACGATTGAGTCTAGAGCCAAGAGATCATCCACAATATCTCATTAGGACACAAAATTAATGAAGACTTGCTGTCTCACACAATGTGGAAAGTAAGTATATATTTAGAGTCCTACGCATTATCCTTGTGGTATTGCCAGAACATCTGAGTGATATGCATACATATTCACAATGAAGATGGAAAGCCTTCTGGAGCCAAAATCAAACAAGCTCCTGGTAGGTGGCATGTGAGATCTATTCTATAGATCAACCATGTGACAACTGGATAGAAACAATGGGGCGATTCACTCGTGAATCAACCTTGGTCCAGGAAATGGATTGACGAATACTTTTGGAAAAACCGTTCGATGTGCAAACCTTCTTTTCTCTAGCACGTTGAATGTGTACTTATGTTTTAAAACACAAAAAGTATCTCTGATTGAAAAAATACTTTTGGAAAAACCGTTCGATGTGCAAATCTTCTTTTCTCTAGCACGTCGAATATGTACTCTTTTAGATACAAAAAGTATTTATGATTGAAAATTGATCTTTCTCATAAAACCTTCGTCGTATTGCAAAACTCTTTCTTTAAGCAATACGCGATTGTTTTTTTCAAATCATTTTTAATCAATCAGTGAATCTCAATTCGCTGGTTCACTCACTCCGTGTTGTCTTCTTTGAGACGTTCCAGTTTGAGAACGGCTAGAACAGCTGCGAAACCCTGTCAAGGAGATTCTTAGGAATCCTACCTGATCACAGGCAGTACTTGTACTGATCAACGGGGAACCGTGGGCCGTGTACCTCAATTCAGCGAAAGTGATCAAAGACACTTTCGTGTGTTTTATTGCTAACTGTTGTTTGTAGGTATATTTGGACGGTTGCGGTGATCGAATTGAGCGGTCAATCCAAAGCCGCATGCTCACAGCATCCACACTTAATTGAAGAAATCATGACCTGTGCATATCTACAGAACCTGGCTCAGATATTTTTATACTATGTTCCTGATGCGCTGCTGCAAATATCTTGAACCAGTAAAAGCTTCCGCTACTCTGACGGTAAGATGTCATGATTCAAAAGTGTGAGCATGTCGGTCCAAAAGTCACAACTTCACATGATGGCAACACAATAAAGGGTGATCCAGAGATTTATTGTGGCTGATGATCTCAAAGAAAGCTCGAAGATCATCAAAGATGTGGATCAGTTCAAAGACCTCCACTGAAAGTACAAACCACTCGGACTATGAAGAGTCACTGCTAAAGCACAAAGATGCAGAAGTTGAAGAATTCAAGTCTACGAGCTCAAGACTGAAGATAAAATAGAATGCTAGGATTCAAAATGTAAAACATGGGGTGACCTCCCTTAGGGGGAGATTGTTAGGAATTAGAAAATTCCATAGTGAAGTAGCGGTCACCCCAAATATAATCTAGCATAAGTTAGCTCGTAGAAATATCGTTATTTACTGTTTTATTAGTTAGTTATTTAGTTTAGAGTAACACCGTGGAGGAAGGACGGGTCTTTACCCACTGTATGCCTGATCCACAGTCCGAAGGAGGACGTTTAGTTTGTAACTATAAATACCCTCTACCTCCCAAGGTAGAGGGTTGGACCTTTCATTCATCTTAATCTAACCTTCTATGTTTTCTTTCACTTTCTCTCTCTAGAAAAGGCTCCCACTTTCTCTCTCTAAACTCTATACAATTCGACCCATATTATTGATGTGTTATGTGTTTATGAAATCCAATATCTAACAAGTTTAGCACATATGGGAGAGTAATATGCACTTTTGAATCAAATCGATCATCATTTATCAGATTTCATAGTTAAATCACAAATTCTCCCCCGATCAAAAATATCAAACCCTTTGAGATTTTGGATCCCAAGTGATTTAACAAGGTTTAGAAAACATGGGGAAAATGTGGCCAAGTTTAAATACTCATCTTGTTTTTGGATAAATGCTCCCCCTCAACATGAGCATTATGTATTAGAAATCGTTTGGCACATGGAGGCAGGATTGCCTTTAAAGGACTAAAACCAATTCCATTTAAACAAATTTGAGATTTAAATCACGATCTCTCCCCCGATCAAAAATTTCAAACCTTTTGAGATTTTTGATCCCAATTGATTTAAATCATTTAAAAGATTTTGGGGAAAGACGTGGCTTGATTTAATTTTGAAAAATGACCGAAATGGACCAATTTTAGACATTAAAGATTGTTAGTGTCAGGTATGATAGTTTAAAGAGATCTTTTAGTAAAATAAAACAATTTCACAATCAAACAAGAACAGAAAAAAATTCATTTTGAAAAATCTTTGAGCTTTAAAGAAAATCATACCATGACATAACATTAAATCTTTAGATCACCACTTATTGTTGTACAAACCAGACTTTTATGAAGACATATCGTTTGAAAATATATTATTTTAAATCACTCTCCCCCTCAATCGATGACTGTAGTCGTTGATTGAGTGACTTAGGTTTGATAAAAATGAAGTCCGGTGATTTTCAAAATTTAGTCCAATTTATTTTCAAAACAATATTTTTCCATTTTCAAAACAATTTTAACAAATATTTTGAAAATGGTATTATTCACTATTTATCCTGCACAATGATACGTTAGGTGGTGTAGAAGCTGCTTTTGTTGTTGCTGTAAGGCTGGAAGAAAACCATCTGCTGAAGCAGTGAGACCTCTGACGTTGCATTTGTCATGCCAACTCTTCATAGAGGTCCAATTAAGCTCCGTTTCTTCATTTGATGATGAAGAAAACCATCTGCTTATGCAGTGAGACCTCTTACGTTGCATTTCATGCCAACTCTCCATAGAAGTCAAATTAAGCTCCGTTTCTTCATTTGTCGACCCAAGATATAGTTGCCCTTTCCTTTCGGCATCCAATCATCAATTGTGGGATCCGGATCGGGAACATTCTTATAATCCATGATATCTGCATACGTTAGTAGACATACAAACAGATATATGGTGGTCGACAACACCCAAACAACAATCGACTAATCCTAATCAATTATATCCTAGGCACCTAGTCCTTCAACGTAGGTTAACATCATTTTTACAGTTAAGCAAATAGGATAATAAGATAAGCCCTATAGATGATATAAATTTGAAGACATTCTCCCCCTCAATCAATGACTCATTTCATAAGAAATTTTAACCAAGCTGAAGTCATTGATTGGGTTTCGCAAATTTACAAAAATTCTGATTCTGATTGATTTTCAAGCAACTCAATATCCACCATTTTTGTTAAAACAAATATTTTTCTGAAGAATTTTAGAAGGAAAAATATTTGAGTAGGAACAGCAGTCCTTCGACATACTTTCCTCATCTTGTTTTAGGAAAAGTGCTCGAAATTTTTGAAAATTTGTTTTAGCACAGCACTTTCCTTCCTTGAAGGGCGGGTTGCTATCTAAAATAATAGCAAACCATGGTTTAAGCACGGGTTACAGTCTGAAATAACTGCAAGCCATATTTTGATATATGTTTAGAAAGAAATATTTACACCTCCTGCTCGAACTTCATCTAAAGTCCCGTGCCATTATTGAATGACATTTCTAAGACCGTAGATGTTATCGATACCAGAAGACATGTCTTGAGAAAACATATTTTTGGTATTTTTCAATTTCCTGATTTTTATGGGCTTTTGATGATCTTATATTTTTCTATTTTGTATTTGTTGGTTTTATATTTTTGTATTTTTCTTTTTGAAAAATATTTACAAAGATAGAGAAATAGTTTAAGAAGATGATGATACGAGTACCGAGATAAGGAAATCGTTAAGCACTTTGTAGAAGATAGAAGTCATCGTCTCTTAAACTTTCACCACCAAAGCATTCGAGGCTCTTGAATCGTCGCAAGAACTTGAGCCTTCTAAAAGTGAATCTTTGGCAGCTTCCCCCCAAACTCACAATCCTCGAACAAAAACCATTTCCCTCAAGAAGAAGAAGTGAAGCAAACAGTCTCTTTGAATGAAGCTCAACACCCCGAAGAAGACGAGAACACCGAAGTAACAAGATAACACGGATCATCTTTGCGTTTATCAAACCCAGAATAAATGATTAAGCCCGGTCACATGATCCTGTTGTGCGTCCCCGATGTACACATTACTCTTCGAGTTTGAGCAGTTGTCAATTCTGGGGAACAATATATCAACATCTTCATTTTACCAAGTGCATTCCAGCTATCTTCCATATAAACAATCAGCCCATAATGTACACAAGTACCCAACAAGAGAAGAGACAATGACATCACAATAACTGGTTGAATCACTGATCTTCTCTGCGGATGTCAACTCCGGAATAACTGATTAAGCTCGATCATGTGAATATGTTGTGCGACCCAGATGTACACATATCTCTCCCTTGATGGTTGCGATCTCATCGGAATCATCATTACATTGTATACATGAAGCACTAACCGGAAGCACTTTATCATAAATCATATAAAAGATGTCGATAAGCAATATCATCTCACGCTCCACATATACTTCTCATATTTCTTCCTACTGAAAGTTGAGATAACACATACCAAAAGTATCCAGAGACCACTTCCCCCAAATGGTTGGAATAATGTATCCTTCCCCCAAATAGTTGGAATAATACACCAAAGGCTACGAGTTAAACATTAAGTTTCTATGCGGTTATGACATTAGTCTTTCCGGGGATTACTTCAATAGAGAAGAAGTATTAAGTTCATCACGTGTACTCGTTGTGTGTTTAGATGTATATCTCCTTCCCCCTTGCTGGTTTTGATACCTCAGAATCAGCAACACATTATTCATGCAAATACTCTTGAAGTAGAGAAGAACAAACAATTAGTTTAACTGAATCCTGTGAGAATCAACTGTTACAGAAACTCTCCCTGACTATCTTTACCAACCCATATGTAGACAATTTGAAGTGACCACTGAAGAAGAAAAACCCGATATACCAAACTTGAAACTGAAGTCGAATTCCGCACATTTGTATCTTAAGCTTGCACTTAATGATGGAAGAACGGTGTCGAGAATGTATGCTTCAAGCAAATCTCAAAGTACTCACTACTCAAACAAAGTATGAGACATTAACACCTCTTGAGATTATCCACACCGTCATATGCGTGTGACACTGAGTAAAACAACGTAACTCCTAATAGTGATAGTTAACCAGGTATTCAACCATCCATCCCGACTGCTGGTAACTAGATAAACCAAGTCTTCAACTCAAATTATTAAGCCCGAGCAAGTTATCAAATAAGAACAAGCCTTTGTTGAAAGTCAAATTTAATCTCAAAAAAATGATAAATGATTAACTCCGAAGGTCATCAACTTGTGTCAAATGCCCAGCACGTGAAAACAATATACAATCGGATGTACATTGACCCCCTGAATGAACCGGAACAAATGATTCCTCAACATTAATGCATTCTTCCTAAAGGTATACATGTAGAGACTAATCTGGAAGATTCACCAATAACGTCTTCGAGCGGATGAGGTAGTCATTATCCTTAATGTTCATGTGATTGATTTATAGCGTGCACAATGATATGAACAATAATCCGTGAATATTTGGCAAAGGAATACCAAAGAGCGGATCATTATTCAACAGTGCAACTGCAGTATTACGATAATCAATATCAACGCCTCGAGGAATAACTAGAGATTGGGTTTCTCGAGTAGTCTGAGTTGTACTTCTTAGATAGAGAACCAGTTGAGTCAGCAGGAACCGGAGCAGGAGCTTCAGGAACTGGATGAACAACATTCGTTGGAGGTTGGAAGTACTCATCAAACGTATCTTAAAACAATGAATCCAAGTTATCCTTAGTAAGTGAAGCATTAGGCGTTGGAGGAGATTTGTATGACCATAATTCAAGCATCCATCAACATGTAGTATATGCACTCTTTTCCCCCTCAAAAATTGCAAATGAAGTTTGCCATTTTTGATTGAGCAAGTGAATAAGAATATACACCAATAAACGTAGATCCACTTGAAGGTTGAAAGAGCGTGGGAAAAACATGAAGCTTGTTGATGAAGAATGTCGATGAGAATGGTCATAAACATGAAGATTTCTCTTCTTTTGAAGATAAAGCGCACTGAAGCGTACACCTTTCTTTTCTTTGAGGAACGGGGCCTGAAGTGTTATCTGCAGACACCATGATGATGAAGTACGAGGCCTGAACTGATGAGAACAGATGTCATGATCTCTCTCTTTTCAATCTCTCTTGGCAAACTTGTTATCAATCCCATTATCATTCAGTAGGCTCTTTGTCGTGACAATTGATGGAGAAAACCCAATATGATGAATTTGACCTTGAAGTAAAACAGCCCGAACTCGTGACTTAAACTTGCACATATGTAACAAAGAGCGGTGCCGAGAGCTCATTCTCCATTGAATCTCTAAGTACTATATACTCTTCATCCAACCAACCATCAAGTATAAGACGTACATCACCTATTGAAAATCCACAATTGAATGTGACACTGAGCACTACAACGTAACTCCTTAAAGTGATAGTTATTTTGAGGTGGTAAGAGCCCAATTCCCCCAAGTGGTAAAAGAAAAGGAAAAAGTCACCCAACAATAACTAGATTTCCAAGTCTTCGTTTTTTATAATAAGCTCGAACAAGGATCTTGAAGAATATTCATCCAACCATCCCCGATACCTTCAGATACTAAGTACACTTGCCCGTGATATTTCACTTCAACCTCAAATAGGTAATATAGAATTAATGCCGTTGTGACATTTTCTAGTTAAAAGCTCAAATCTAGCCTCCTTTGACGTTTAAAGTGAACTATGATAATGGTTTTCACCCCGACCTTGGTTAAAAGCACATAACCCTGTAAAACCATGTAATAACCAAACTGCCACGAAGAATATCCAAACAATCGCCCAATTCGTGAAGTACACCCTTTTATCCTTCTTTGAAGTAGAAACCGTGGCACCAGCCTCAAATAAAATCCCGAAATACACTTTCCTTTCTCCAGGATGAATCCATCATTACGGGATTTTACAATTCTATAGTTTAAACCGAGAAATAGTTTCTTTCGCGGGATTTTACAAAACCAAGAATAAACCGTAAGAAAGATCCGGAAATGCACTTTACTTTTACAACGATGTTTCCATTGTCAAGGGATTTTACAAGTCTATGATTTAAACCGAGAAATAGTTTCTTTCGCGGGATTTTACAAAATCAAGACTAAACCGTAAACAATGTCAGCTTGAATGTATTATGACAATTTTGGTTTCGGTGAATATCTGTTTTAGGGGAACATGCAGCGGTTCATCAACGGTTCATTCACCATCTTCAACACTATCATCAACAATTCTTTACCCATATGTAGACAACTTCACAAACCATACTAAGTCAAGTAGTATATACTACGTTCCCTTGAGGTTGACCGTAACACATCAAAGTACACGTTTCTCCCCTATAATGGTTTCAAACTTTTGGAAGCATCATAACGTGTACGACCATTAGCACGAGAATTTCTTGTCATAAGCAAACATCTTGAAAAGTCATGACAGACGCTGAAGATTCTTGAAACCATTTGCTTAGACTGTGAAGTATCATTGACATTTTGTAGCGAAGAATATTCCATGAGAATTGCTGATCACATCACAACCATTCAACCCTTTGGTAAACACATCTTCCTCATATTCTGTCGGCTAATGCTGTGACCACTTGGTGAAGTAAACCCGATATACCAAACTTGAACAACAAGTAGAATTCCCCCAATTTGCTACTTAAGCTTGTACTAATCCTTGTGAAAAAGAAACGGTGTACCCAATGTACAAAATCTCTTGACGTATCCTCAACTGCGTGAGACACCGAAGTGATAGTTACGTTGTGGGTTAAGCGAGAAAGAATCTGTCACACCCCCAAATTACCTGTTTTGCAGCGGAATGGAATTCCTGGGGGTTGACTGTCATAACATCACAATCACAGTTATATCGAACGACCTAAAGTGTCGTTTTGAAAATATCGTTTGATTAAGTAAAATAATCAGAGTTTACAAAACATAGGTCCCAAAATATTTCCAATATACCAAAATGAGTTTCTTACAATCAAACGATAGTTAAGTGCATAAAATATAGGTGAGACGCGTCGGCACCGCGACTCTATGATAAGTCCACATGCATGCCATGAAGTGAATGCCTTAGATACCTGAGATAAAACATGCTAAAAGTGTCAACACAATGGTTGAGTGAGTTCATAGAGTTTGGTTAACAAGTAAAGCTTTTAAAGAGCGTTCATGCAACAAAGGCAAAGTTTTTGGTCATTTAGAATAGTCCACAAAGCAAAGGCATCGTAAATCCACTCAGTTCCAAGTTCCGCCCATACAAAACTTGCAACCTGTGTGTTCACAACCCACTGCCAAAATATGTCTAGTTTATATTCATGCACACGTTGTCAAATGAGTTCACAAAGCAAAGACATTGTAAATCCACTCAGTTCCAAGTTCCGCCCATACAAAAGTTGCAACCTGTGTGTTCACAACCCATTGCACAAAATATAGTAAGTCTAATAGTCAAGTATACGATGTCATAATAGTTCATAGTATCGCACCACGTATATAATAATGTATGCCAGGCAAAGCCCCTAGAATAAATAATATGCGTCCCGTAACATAGTGGACGAGAGGTTGGCCGACCTCTAATAGCGCTATCCATACTACCTACTAATAGGAGACTAACAATGCGAATGTACGAACAGTACATCATACAACTATTATATACAATTAAGAACACTCCGAACATGGGAGAATTTGCACTGCTCCGAACAGGGGAGACTTTGGGTCAAGAACGCTCCGTAACATAGTGAGACGTTCTGCTCCGAACAGGGGAGACTTTGGGTCAAGAACGCTCCGTAACATAGTGAGAGGTTCTGCTCCGTAACATGGGGAGACTTTGCACACTCCACCGATAAGGCGAGAATTATTGAGAACGCTCCACCAATAAGGCGAGACTTTATAGTGATGCTCCGAACATGGGAGACTTTATAGTGATGCTCCGATCATGGGAGACTTTATAGTGATGCTCCGATCATGGGAGACTTTAGGTCACGGTCATAACACGTCCGGTTTAATAAGTTCAAACAAGTCATAAGTTTGTATTTAAGTTCAAGAGTTCCGTTCAAAAGTTCGTAATTAAGTTCAAAGATTTAAGTCGAGTTCAAAAGTTCAGAACAGTCAAAGAGCTCGAATAATAACAAAAGGTTCAAGATAGTCGAAGCGTTCAAAATCACGTCAAACAAGTTTAACATATATCAAAAGGGTCCTTTACAGGTTAAAAGAGTTCAACTATATGTCAAAAAGTTCAAATCAAGTCCAAAGTGTTCGCTTATATGTTAAAGGGTTCGAATCAATTTAAAAGAGCTCAAATATACATGTCGAAGGGTTCAAAATCAAGGAAAGTGTTTCAACTAATAGCGTTCATAACATAGTGATCAATTTAGTTCGGGCACAATCTACTTACTAGCATAAGTAGTGAAACAAAAGGGTAACAAGTTCATGAAAGTTCAAACAATATAGTTTAAGTTCATATAAGTGTAAAGTAAAAGCATGAAGTTGAGCATGTATCTCCCCCGAAGAGTTTATAAAACAATTAAACAAGTAAAAGTGGGGCTACGAACTCACCTGTTGCAATAGTTATGATGACAAAGTGGATGCACAGAAATGAGGTGCGATCTCTATCCGCAACCTAATATGAATGATGTGCTCTAATATAAGTCATGAAACAATGTCGCGCATGCAAACTCATATGATATCCATACCACTTGTACACTTTTGAAAATAAAGTTTATCGTCGAAATATATGTTTATGACATCTCTTCAAGTTATAAATTACTTTACAAGTATATACGTTGAATCAATATCCTACGACAGTCGTTTAATGATTTATTATGAAATGGTAACTTTTCGTCGTAAAATAATGTCGTTGAAGTTTCATGAAAGTGACAAAACGGCCTTGAAAAGCTAGTCGTAAAATGGTGCACGTCGAGCGTTAGGAAACAAACTCAACTGTTTTTGGAAGCTCGTATCATTATCTCAAAGTTTTAGTGTTTAAGTTTTCATCCTAGAGGTCTCGATCACAAAGAAAAATAGAGGTTAAGTATAGTACTTTAGTCCAAAGTATGGTTTAAGGATGGTTTTCGGCCAAGTTTGAGTAACCATAATTAATTCATTACAACTCCGCTAGACAAATGGTCGGACATTTTGGAAAATATACTTGGCGAACTTACTTTTACTAGAAGACATCACTATATAAAAAGTTCTAAATCAATGTTAAAAACAACCTTCAACTTGGTCTCTTTGTTTGCCGTAAAACTTGTCTATTAGAAATAATTTAGTTTTTCTTATATAATAAAGTTACGGCAACTTTTGTAAACGTGTATAATTTAATCGTTACAAATCCGTTTTATACGTTTTAAAGGTCCTTAGCTTTGTATCAAAGTATACTAACATATTTTTGACAAGTCGACATAATTTACAACGCCCAAACTTCATTTTTGACTCGTACAAAATAAGCAATACATGCTGAAATTTCCAGAAAATTATAGTTTTCGTCGCCAACTTGAAAAATTCATAACTTCTTCGTTATAGCTCCGTTTTAATCCGTTCAAGCGGCCACGTTTTCGTTTTAAAGTATATTTTCTAAATATCTAGGCCAAAATTTTTTACCTACTGTCGGATTTTCCAGATTTTGAAAATAAGGACAGACCCTTTTGCAAACTTGTCGAAATGAGTTTTTCTCGCGCCAAACCTATTCTAACCCATTCAAAACAATTCCGAAGCTATTCTAATCCTACCATACACCTTCTTAGGGTGTCATGGGTTCCTAGACATCACCATAACTAATATATAACAAGGAGTAATAATAGGATGAATTATATATATATAACACTTAAAAACCTTAAAAAGTGGTATAAACATCACATAACTTGCATGTTTTCTCAAATAAAAATGAAATGACCATAACAATGAATATGAAATATTATGATGAATATGAATGCTTACTAGTAATTGATGAGGTTTATGAGAACAAAGGATTTTCCTAATCAACCTAGGTTTTTATTTCAAAACCTATACAAAGAGTGATACTAGTGTGTATAAAACCTTTTCTTGAAAATTTTTATAATGATTCCTTCCTTCTTGGTCTTGTGGCTGCCGGTTTGCAAGAGAGAAGAGAGCAAGGAAGTTTGATCTTTTTTTTTTGCAAATGAATTAAATGAGTTAAGTTAATAGTATTATACATGTATACTTGAGATATTTAGCAAGACTCTCAATGACTCACCCTCCCTTGTCGACAAGGGAGGTTAGTCATTCACTTTTATTCTTTTTTTTAAAATGTTTAAGTGTAATGTTTAGTAAAGTTAATTGAAGTTAAATGATAACTTGTAGACACATTAGAGTATATAGGGTAGCGTTAGTTAAAAATAAATTTTCACGGGTCAAGATAAAATATATTGAAATCATAAAAATTATAAAAATACATTTCTTACAAAAATTGAGTGAAATAATTATTATCGTGTAGTATTTACGAAAACCGTCGTAATTATATAAATATAACAATTTATATACCAAATAAATTTAAAACACCGGGTAAACTCATAATATTATTTTTATAATCTTAATATGAGTATAAAAATATATCGGGATAATTTTTGGAAGTAACGGATCAATTGTTCAAAATAATTAATCACGCGATAACGTTTATTTAATATGAAAATTATACGTTTAATGTAAAATGCAAAACCATGCATGAACTAATATGATGACAATGATGTTAATGATATGTAGACTAAACTTAGTCTATATGAAATGTCCTCGATGATTGTTCATGAATTCACAGCTAAACCATTAAGGTTACGCGAATTTAATACTTGTAAACCTAGTTTACAATATACGATGAAATAGTAAATGTGAGAAATGACCGGAAATTGAGAATTGTGACAGAATCACAACCGTAACTAAATAGCCAAGTCTTTATCACACTCAATAAGCGCCCAAACAAGTCATCTTCTCGGAAGGGTAGAAAGAAAGAAGACGAAATAAGTAAACACGCCCGGAAAACCTCACTTCATATCCAAATAAGAAATATCGACCAAACAACCCCGTAGTCAATATATTCAACAAACACTTCAAGCCGTGACATAATAGTCTCCGTGAAACTGTATACACCATAGTACCAAACCTCATAACCCATTGAATCTCATCATCATAAAATCTCTTCAATTTGCCCAAGTAATCAGTTTTATCATGATCCGGTTCAAAACATATACCCAATCCAAAAATAATAACTCAAATCGCTCATCGGATATCAATTCAAGCCCACTTAAGTTAAGCATATCCGATATTGAAAGTCCATCTTGAATTAAGTACACGTAAACTCAAGTAGTCATAAAACACAAAATACGGCATCAACTCATGTAGTATATCCGGAATATAACAAAACCCATTATACAACATAAATTTTGTCAAGAGTGTGAGTATCAAACGATAAAAACCGATGTCTGAACGATGCCACATGACGATCTCAAAATATTAGCACTCGGTCTTTAAACGCCCATGTGATACTAGAACAACACATTTAAAGATCATTATCCAAGCAGGATGTATTACACGGTCCATGTTCAAAATAAAATTACAAAGGCCCAAGTTCAAGATACATCACCATTCGACCCATAAATCACATAAAACTTATAGTTCACTCGGCCCATTGATAATACACACAATCTGGATCCAATCCTAATTTACGGGAGTATATATCAGCTCATAACCACACACTTTAACCCTAAGATTACACAACCAAACCCTAATATCATATTCAGTCTGCCCCCATTATCAAAAACGCTCCCAAAATTAAATCTCAGATAATTTATCAAATCATCATCTCACTTATGATAAACACAATCTAATACAACCCAAGCATAACCAGGCATCGACTCCCAATTCAACTCATGCGCATAAGATCTTTGATATTCAAAAGGACTTCGCCATAGGGATGGCTTGATGTACATCATTCAAGCCACAGAGATGGTGTGTGATGCAAGGACTGATTTCGAGTTTAAACCAAGGCGCACGGTAGGTTATACGACTGTTGTTCATTTTTGTTTTAGAATCATAAACGAACCAAGGAAAGTGATATAACATAATTGTTATACTCCTTTCTTTAAATCGTAAATTGTCATAGTGGATTAATGATTAAAATTTTCGTGATAGGACCTTCAAGGTCAGATTTTTCAATAAATATTCACGAAATAGATTTGAGATTTACTTAACAATTATTTTGATATGGTTGCTGAGTTAATTGAGCGAACCAACGAGGGTTAATAACAGCCTTGTTATGGATCCATCTTAATTGTGTTCGGATAGTTATGAAAAGTGGTTTTAAATAAGGATCAGTGATGAACTTGGTTTAACAACAAACAACAATCTTTAAAAGATTAGATGAGAAGTTAAACCAATTATGAGATCTAATTGCATGTTAGCTTTAGGGTTGAGATATATGAGGATATAATCATTTCATTTGTTAGACCTTCAAGAATCTTGATGTGCTTTGTAAAACATACGAGTAAAAGAAGCTGAGATCTTTATCAAAAATATCCGATTCTTGTTGGTGTTGTAGATGTCGAGTCCATTTGTTCGTTTAAGAGATGAGAGATGAGTCGAGACTTGTAAATCACATATGTAAGTCATGTTGGAAATTGATGATAAAAACAATTTTGAAGGTTGTATGTTTGTTGATGATGTAGATTCTGATTAGATGGGTGTCATAGCAATAGTTTGTGATGGTGTTTGAGACAGTGATAGTTCTTTGCTGATGATTTGATAATTTTTTGCATATTGATGATGAATGTTTGATTTGTGAGTCGACTTGCTTTAATCTTCCAAAGTTCAGTCCGTATAATGTAACATCAAAATGTTTCATCAACAAATCGCTTTAGGAGTCAAGTTGCATAACCTTTTCCATCTCAAAACGCATAAATTTCAACAAAACGCTTCTTGTACTGGTCAACACTTTTTATAATAACAAATCGCTTTCAATAAAGCACATTTTGACAAATCGCTTCATATTTCAAATAGACAAATCGCCTAACATGACCTAGACAAATCGCCGTTGACCAAAGTCAACATGCATCAAATACATTGAACCTGGACAGATAGGACAAATCGCTTCAGGACATTCATTGAATCTGGACAATTTTTAGACAAATCTCTTCGAAGAAACTGATGACAAACAGCAGCCAAGAATCACATTAACTATACTCAGAAAAACGTTTTGACGATCAGGCCATAATAATATCGTTAAAATCAGATTCAAATCACTAAAAAAAGATTTCATGAAATCTGCTTGAACTAAAAATAATACTTGTAACACCAAGAATCAGTTTAGACCATTTCATAAAACCAGCAAACCTATATAACATCAGTTACCAACAGATTAAAACAATCAACCATCATCAACAACTTATCAAGACATCACCAAACCGCATCCAAGAATCACACAAACCGCATACAAACGTGACACAAACCGCATGAGATAAACCGTATAAAAACCATTGAATCACCAAAACAACGTAACCAGGCTCTGGTACCATTTGTAGGATCGTATATTTAAGTTGTTTAGATGATTCGGTTGGTCTAGGATTATGATGATACAAGAAAGCCATTGTTAGATAGATGAAGAGAGTAGAGAGGGTGTTTCTAGAGAGAAATAACAAAAAGTATAAGGTTAGATTATGAGAAAGCACCACCCCTTCCAAGGATGGAAGGGGTATTTATACGTACAACTAATACGTCCTCCTGTCGGACTGTGGATCAGGCATACAGTGGGTAAAGACCCGTCCTTCCTCCACGGTGTTGCTCTAAACTAATCAACGCTACAAACTAACTAATTAACTACTAAATAACGTAACTAACAACAAGTCTACGAGCTAACATATGCTAGACTATAATTGGGGTGACCGAAACTTTCTTATGGAATTTCCAATTCCTAACAATGTGTTTCTATTTCAGTTCAGTAATAAGCGTGGAATGAATTTTGTACTTGAAAATGGCCCTTGGTTAGTGAATAATAGACCTTTGATGGTTCAAAAATGGGAAGTTGATGTATGTTTGGATAAGAAGGAACCTTGTAAACTGCCATTTTGGGTTAAGTTGTTTAATGTTCCATTGGAGGCCTGGACTACTGAAGGAACTAGTACTCTTGTGATTAGGATAGGGTGTTGGTTCAAGTTAAGCTTTTAAGGAATTGGTTGAAGAGATTGAAAAACAATACAGGAATGCAATGAAAAAGAAGGGCAGTAAATTTGTGTAAGTGAAGTATGATTGGAAACTTGAGAGATGTAATGTATGTAAAGTGTTTGGTCATGAGTATGGAAAGAAAGATGAAAAGAATGAAGGTACCAGTTCAGGTGGGAACAAAATAAATGATGCTAAAGGCAGTGGTGGATATACTAAAGTTACCCATAAAAAGAAATCCACAATCCCTCCAGTGTCACCAGTTAGACCACTTGTTAAACCAAATTCCCAACCTACCAAGTTTGCTGGAGGTAAACAGAGTAATCTTATGTTTAAACCAAAGGAAATAAGTGGGAAAGAAGCTGGGACCGAGAACTCAAGTAAGATGAATGGGGGATTGAAAGAGAATGTGAATGAAAAGAAGGAAGAGGCAAAGATGGGGAAAAAATGGAGTGTGTATAATGATATCCTTTCTGCAATAAAGAGATATGCTAATAAGTTTTCAGTGCTTGAAACTTATGATGAGAATGAGATTGAAGCGCTGAATACAATGAGAGCAAGAGAAATTCTTGATGGTTTTATTTCACTTAAAGAAAGTCCTACTGAGAATGAAATGAGTAAGTGGACTTATGATATGGTGTCATACTTCAAGCAAAGATGGGATCAGCTTGTTGATAAATGAGAAGGAAAAGTCTTCTGATGAAATGCATAGTAGAGTTGAGGAAGATGTTTTGGAAGAAGAAAATGGAATAGCAAAAATGATGAATGAGAATGAGGTGAATGGTATGGATGGTAGTGTATTATCAAATGAATAAAATGGATCTTAAAATTGGCACATGGAATATTAGGTCTTAGTACCTCTGATAAACAAAAGGAAGTTGTGAATTTGATAAGGAATGAAAAGATGAAAGTACGTGTTGGAAACTCAACTGAAAAATAAGAAACTGGTGAAGACTTGTGACAGAGTGTTCCAACAATGGCAGTGGGTTTCTGTTAACAAGTATTGAATTTGCATCTTCCAGGATCGAATGATCATAACAACATCATGAGAACATCATCATAGAATCGATAAATATAAGAAACAAAGAAGATGGGTGTTGAACCCTTTATAAGAAACTGATATAAAATACAGGAAAGGGTTACATAGAATGTTACAAAATCTTCATATTTATACAGGATGAATCGATGTGATGGAAAGCAACACAACGTTTCATCTTAAACTAATCGTTGCAATGTTTCCTAAACCTAATAACCGTTTCTGCCTATAACTGCTATCTAATGGGTTTGTTGTAGGCCCATCAATCTTGCAGGCTTTTTTAGTTTTGGCATCCAAGACATTAAATTGATCCAACAGTTCCTCCCTAATGTCGAGATGCCAAAACCTTCTTCTTCGTGAATCTTCTGTAATTCCTCGATGCCTTCTTGAATCTTTCTTTCTTCTTGATGTCTTCAATCTGTGTTGTCACTGATCTTCATGATCAATTTTGTGGCTTCAAGGCAAGTAAATCCCTTGGCCTTCTTCCTAGCACTTGAGTACATCTTCCTTCAAAAGGCATCCAATATTTCCATGGCTGCTCTTTTTCTTTTGAGATTTTAAAGTGCATCTTTGATCTTGAATGATGATTGTAAAACATGATTTGAGTGTTGTTTGATTTCATAGGCTCTAATACCAATGTTAACAGGTCTTGAATTTGCATCTTCCAGGATCGAATGTCGAATGATCATAACAACATCATGAGAACATCATCATATAATCGATAAATATAAGAAACAAAGAAGATGGGTGTTGAACCCTTTATAAGAAATTGATATAAAATACAGGAAAGGGTTACATTGAATGTTACAGAATCTTCATATTTATATTGGATGAATCGATGTGATGGAAAGCAACACAACATTTCATATGAAACTAATCGTTGCAATGTTACCTAAACCTAATAACCGTTCTGCCTATAACTGCTATCTAATGGGTTTGTTGTAGGCCCATCAATCTTGCAGGCTTTTTTACTTTTAGCATCCAAGACATTAAATTGATCCAACAGTTTCTAATATGAAGTATTGTAATAAAGGGTGCCGAATAGTTCTAGGATGGGATGATTCAGAGATTCAGATCTAGATTCTAAATATGAATAACCAATCTATCTTTTGTGTTATTAATGCAGTTCAGTACAAGGTTAGATGCTTCTTTACTTTTGTATATGCTGCTAATTCAAGAGGTGAAAGAGGAGAGTTATGGCAGAGTATGAATAAGGACACATTGTTTGTAAATAGGAATCCATGGTGTATAGTAAGAGACATGAATGTAACTTTAAGGCCAAATGAACACTCAAGTGATAGTTCTGCTATGACTGCTGATATGTGTGATATCTAGGATTGCTTGAACCAAATTGAGGTGGAAGAATGATTTGTCATTTGGTATAGGTAATTAATGTATCAAGTTTTACTATTTCTATTTTTACGACTTTACCTATTAACTAATACTAATGGGCAGTGTACCCGATCAATTGTAGGTTCGTTGGTAAATAGGGTGTCGATCACTAAGAGTGGACATTAACACTTAATCTAATGGTATTCTAATGGGTTCTTAGCAGAAAAAGGCATTATACTAACCACTTTTTGTCATTTTATGTTGCGTACTTTTTTTTCTCATCTTGACACCAACTTTTTAAATTCGTGCTATTGTATGTACTTTGCGACTATTTCAGCCATGAAAATGACCATTTTACCCTTCAAAATTCGAAAAAATCATGGTAAATTGGTCACAAAGTACACACAATAGCACGATTTTAAAAGGTTGGTGTCAAGTTGAGGAAAAAAAAGTACACAACATATAATGACAAAAAATGGCAAGTATGATGTCTTTTTATGCTAATAACCCTATTCTAATTATCTAAGTTAACCTAATTAAATCCTAAACTAATGCAATAGGGGGTTTTATGCATGAGAGACTGGCATGAGTTTTGGTTTAATAAAGCGATAAATAAAACTAGTAACACACACAAGTAGATAAACAAACAATAAAAAAGAGGTCAAGCTCAAATTTAAAGAAAACGTATTAACCAAGTTACTAAAATAAATGCTAGATTTGTCTACGTGTGCAATGATTGTACTCCATTCGTTGGTGGCTTTTCTAATGAAAACTAAGTGGTACTTCTCCCTAAACTCGAGATTTATATATCTGTTAATCCTGTCATAATCAACCAAAACCGCGTAAAGTCTCACTATTGATTATAATCTATCTACGCTACGATATCGCTACTAAGGCGAACAACGAGGCTTTCACAAACTTATGAACTAATAATTATCTTTATACTAGTAGCCTATTATCCACTTAACCACTAAAGGAAACATAACGTTTTTAAATATAGCCTAAGATGTTCTTAGTCTATCATTCACTTAACCAAAAGCAAGGACATTATTTATAGTACTAGTGATCTAGTCATAAAGATAAGCAATATGTAATATCTAACCCGAAATCTAGTTTTTCATCCACTTAACGAGATTACAGGTAATAGTGAAATAGGACTGAAGTCTATAGATCTAAACCTAGTTACTAATCCACTTAACACACTACCAAATAATATGAAACAAGACTTAATCAATAAACATAGCATCAGTTGAAAGAAAGATCAAAACATAATCAAGCACATAAACGTGTATCAAGTGATAAACATAATCAACATGCAACGAAAGAGTAAACAATCGATATAAACAAATCAAAACATCATATTATCATAAACTTGGCTAATACCTACAAGTATTAGTCTATAACTCACAATTAAGGTATTCTCTTCAACAAATCTCAGCCTTAATCAACATTGTAAGTCTTTTTACTACTTTCCTTCTCTTGATTCTGAGTCTAGGGCTTCTAATTTGTGCACAAAACCAAACATGAGGATTATGCATTATTCTTAGAAAAATCATGATGCACATTTGTTAAATTGGTTAACTAATCATGCTTTTCTTAGTTAGGAATAACATCTCATAAAGCATTATCATAATTAGCTAAAAACCCCATGTCAAAACTTTGAAAAATTTCTCACTTTAGGACAAACAATTTCTCATTGTCCATACAAATAGAAAACGTTATTTCATCACTTGCATAATGTCTCTTGAATGCTAAAGAAAGTACACAATCAATATGTATTCTCGGGTACATTCAATTGAAGCCATATTGAATTAGGAGCATTTGGGTTATCTCCCATTTTGTTACTAGAACTACTTAAGAATTTCTTTTTATGCATTAAAAGGGGTCGATATAACCGTACCTCCACATCGTTTTCATATAGATACACACTAGAACACAATATCAAAATTCTCTTTCGTTTCAACTAAAATGTGAATTGTTTTGTATCTAGGACCAAACATGCCTCCCGCAACCTATTATGATCACAAAGATACCCTTAACTACATTCCCAAACACCACAAAACTAAGGTCTCTCTAAGGAAGAAGTGAAAGTCTTTAAGGCACTTGAAAAATGCTATTTCCATGAAGGTAGAACTATCGACCCATCCTTCATTGAACACACAAACATTCCTAACGAACTTGCCGCCATCTACTTTGATGGTCTCCTAAAAATAAATGAATAAACTTGCCCTAGGTTCATTCTAGAGTTCTATGCTAGCGTAATGCTTGTAACTAATGATAATGGTCTTTTGTCTCTTCGCTTCAAAATCAACCAACGAGATCTTCACATTCCTCTCCCTGACTTTGCGCAAGTCCTTGGCATTCCATGTGAAGGTACATGCCTTTAAATGGACAAGTGGTCCCTCTCAATTCTTGATTCAATTGTTGATCGTATGCCTCCATACAACACTCCTCTAGTTGCAAAGGAAATTATCCGAGAACACCTTTTTCTCCCTAGAACTCAAAACACTATGACAACCCACACGGGTAATGAAATCAACAAAGATCCCTTTGGCATGGAGCTCAATGAGCTTAAGCCACAATTCAAAAAGTGGGAAGAGATTCTAAAGGCAAATGTATTGTGCACTATAGGAAATCGTGACCACATCAATGCTTGCCTTTGTTACGTGCTCTATAGCTTGTCCACTCGCCAACCTTTCAACTTAGCCTACTACATTGCCAAACGAATGGCGGACATACCTTTGCTAGGAACCACTGCCCTTCTATACGGGATGCTTCTCACCCGCCTCTATAGGGCCTTTGCACCAATTCCACATAATCCTAAAGGGATATGTTTGGACTACTCTCTTGTTGATCACATCTTTGTCCCACTAAGTGATAAAAGAGTCGCTAAGACTCAAAGCAAATGTGTTCAACCTCCCTCTTCTTCATCATCATCAATGAGCGAAGATGATGGTCTTCCGAACTCTAGGCTTCCTCCACTTGAGTACCTACAACAACTTCCCAAGTTGGATAACCAATCAGCAGAGTTCAAGCAAACACGGGGGATGTTCAAATGCATTGGAAGGTACCTCACGAAGATGAACAAGAAGTTGGACAAGCAATGAGAGGTTTGTGTGAGAGTTTGGTACAATATGTTAAAACAATGATGCATTATGTATATTTGTTCTCCTAGGATGATAACTAAACCATGAACAACTATGAACTAACCTCGGCTTGCAGGGAGATAACACCTACGTGTTATCAATTTTTACCCATTTTCACCTTAGTAGTGAAATTCGTTAGCCCCTGCTCAATCTATGCCTATATGTATGTTAGTATATGTTTTATTGTTATTTCCTAATCACAACTAATTAGTTACACATGTAAACAACAAAATTACAAAATTCGGTCGGGGTTCGGGCTGTCAAAAAATGCTTCTGTAAAGGATTTGGCTTCTGCTGATAACACGGAACCAAAAATTTGGTTCCTTCAGAATTGAACCCACAGACCGAACGGAACAAAAACCAGGGTTTCGTCTATATATTTTTTTGGTTTCGTGGTCCTGCAACAGATTAGATAAAAATACGCTCCAATCCCGCACTCTAAATCACTAACTTTTGTCACTAGGATACTTTTTACTGATACTTAATCACATTAGGATATCTTGAACTAAATTAGACCAATAGGACATGCATTTCCCTTCATAATTTGAAATTTCTCAAAATCCACTCAACTTACCTTTCTGCATAAAGGAAGGAACCAAAAATTTGGTTCCTTGCAATCCGTGGCTAACCTATTTCCTGGATTTTGCAATGATTGAAGTTCATTTATTGCAAATCTTTCACATCTTACCCAACACATTCTAAATGGATTGACTTAAGATGATTTGACATGCTATTAAACACATTCATGTGATTAGAAACCATCATTCTTGTATGGATTAACATCAAATCAAACATAATTCTCCATGAATCCTTTGTTCTATAAATTTTACACTTACAGGATTGAATTTTTCACATCTTCTTGATATGATCAGAATGCAATTAACCAGTAACTTGTACAAATAAGAGAAGTTTAATGGCCAATTGAATGATTTGTATCAGTTGATAGTTGTGAATTGTAACAGAATGAGAGGATTAAGGAATATAATTAAGAGAAGATGATAAGTGAGAAGAGACGAGAGATTAAAAGAGAATTGTATTATTTCATTACTAACTTCTAAATGAAAACAATGACAGGTATTTATAGGAAAGAAGATGGGTTATAACTGTTTTTTCCTCTAAAACCAAACGCTAACTATCTTTGACTTTTTCCTGTTGACTTCCAGTATTTGGCTCACAACAATCCACTCCGCTTGAAAAGATGCTTTTCCTCAAGCATCTAAACAAACTGAGCAAGTAATCCACCATCTGGTATCGATCTTTCAGCCCATGTCTCCACTTGACTTCCTTGTGCAATTCTGGCAATATGAATTGTTTCGTCTAAGGAAAAAATACTTTGATCGACCAGAACCTTCCACAAGTGTCCTACCACTGTTTTTTAAACCTTTCAGAACAAACACCGGTTCTCCTTGTACACACACAATTTCAACTTCTGCACTTTCATACAATTTGATTACACTTTCAGTAGAGAGCACATAAACAACACAACTAGTAGTCTCCTGAATTGCCTTGACTGTATGTCCTCGCTTCCCACTTGGACTTATGCCTTGAATTGATGGTACTAATAGTCAGATTGAACAAAATGGAACAGATACTATATCAGCAACCTCAACCCCAGGAAGTTCATTAACGCTTATGTAAACTCTGAGGTTCCACAACAAACAAGCCATCATCATTATAGTCTGACTATCAATCATGACACAAGACTCTTTCCTATGCCCTCTTTGTGGTTCCTCAAGAATCGAGCTGAAACTGGTTGTAACACGTTTATCAGCAACTTTCTCGGTATCAACTCGGGTTGTTTCAAAGAACTCCAACAACTTTTTGAATAACCATCAAACAACCCTTCATGACATTCTTCCCTTCATCCAATGGACTACACCACTCAATTTCATCATAATAACCAGAATGTCGACAAATCTCATTCTTCCCTAAACCTTTATATACCAACCAATATGGTTTATCAATCAATATCTCAACCACAATCCATCCAAACACCTAAATATCAGTTAGATGTTCATTTAAGCCATCACCCATAATGTCTCTTATCCTTCTTTTTAGCCTGATACACCAACTTGCTCCCATTCAGACACTCACAATCCTTAACCACAACCTCTTCCCCCTTATGCATAGAGCTCGAAACAACAACCTTCAATCTGATCAAACAACCTACAACTTCCTTTTTCTTCCTTGGCCATTTCCACATGTCAATTTCCTTTTTCCTCCTTGGTCATTTCAATATGTCAATTTCCGTTTTCACAGCCTCACTTTGCATTAAGTGCCAACTCATGCACACTTTACATTGAGTGCCACCCAAGTTCCAACTTAGGCTCACTTTGCCCATATTCTTTCTTTGTTTGTCCAGCCACCATAGACGAGCCGTATTCCCTTTGTGTTTGTCCACGCACCATGAACAAACCATATTAACCAATTCCTTTAATTCCATTCCTATACCTTCAACCCTTTCTTCACAAAGTTCATCAAGAACCTTCAAACCCATATTATTTTTTCCCTTTTCGTTTGAACAATCATATTCCTTCCTGATATCACCAACATTACACTCCATGGCCACACTCTCATTTCCACTTTCCTTGACACTATTCTTCTCAAACTTTTCCTTATCTCCCACATATGTTAATTGAGTATCACAACCACCCATTTCCGTATCTTCAGTTCTATTAAGACTCACTGTACCACTGTTTTTGTCATCCAATTCAACCTCCTTTGATTTTATTCCCATACCCTCAACATTTTTTTCACAAAGTTCATCAGGAGCCTTCAATTCAACACTTTCAGTTTCGTCACTATTTACATTTCCGTTACAACACTCATGACACCCCGCTAACTCACTATTCTCTTTATCAACTCCCTTTGAAAGATTATTCTTCAACATTCCGTTAGTCCCTTCTTGCAACTTAGCCATCACATATGCATCTGAAAGGGTTTTCAGTGTGTACCATCTAAGAGGCTCCTTGATTTCCTTTTGTATCCCCGACATAAAGAGACTAACTAAACACGATTCGCCTAAACCTATTTCTCTAGTCCAAAAAATGTATGAATTGTGATAAGAAGTGATAACATCATAATATTCTACAACTGACCCTGTTTGTTGAATACATTTAATACTTGACATTTCATCGAACACGTTGTATGCATCATGTTAGTGCAAATATTACGATATTTAATCTATACAGTCTCGTTTGTTTTGATTGATGACAAACATGTAACTTGTAATACGTAACGTAAAATGTACAAGTTACTTGTAATCACCCTTTGTCTCAACATACATTCAACACCTCTCGATGACTCAAGTCCTCATATGTTACAACACAGGTTCGTACATGTTTGTTATGTGGCATTATGATCAAACCCATTAACAAATCATTTAGAATGTTTAAAATACGTTTAGGGTCACTAAGTATTTTAATAGGTTAACCATTCTATTTCGAACCTCATTTTACATTTTGCATTCACAAGTATTTCAAAAGGTAACTAGACATTTTATTAACTAGTTACATAATACATTTTACAAGTTTACTTTAATAAACTTTTTAATCTAAAAATGGAAATACATATTACATCATGGCATGTATCATCTTTGAAATCCTTGGAAGATCACTTGAATATTTTGGTTAGATTGACACTCAATATATCAAATATGATCTTAGTAAGATTTGGTAATATCTTGGAAAGATTTGAAGAAAGATTTTTTAGATTTTATGTCAGGTACCCACGGCACCAAATTACATAAAGGACGGAACCCTTTTAAGGGCTCCTTGGTCCGTGGACGCTCCTGACCATTTTTGTCTATAAATACAAGCCCATTGTTTTCTCATTTCTTCACCACTTCAAATCACATCTTCTCCACCTTCTTGCATACATTTAGATCAATCATTAACAATGTAGTAACATACATTAAACACCCTAATGATCATGATCATAATGCTTCTAACATTCATCTTTGTTGTAAGCATACTCTTTGATCAACCAAGGAAATCTTGGAGATCTAGCCATCCCCACTCACCACAAGTTGAAGATCTATCACAAGAAGTTTAGGGAACTTGTGATCTTCATCATGAAGGCTTCCTATCAATGGAAGTTCATTTAGAAGTAGTTATTCATATCCATTAGACATTTGTGCCATGGATCATTAGTGTAAACATCATTGCATCATAACAACACTTTCACCAAACTAGATTAGATGGTTTATGTGTTTGTGCCATAAAATTCAAGGTTTATTATGTTGGGCCATAAAACATATTGGGAGTGGTTGTACCCTTGTAAAAGAACTCGACATCTAGCTTAGTGTCGGAAATATTGTATAGGCGACGTTAGGTTGGTTCTACCTCGAACTAGAACCCGGTATTTAGCTTTGTACCGGAAAAAGTGTAAGGGACGATTGTAAGGTTTTCTCCGCCGAGAAGGGAGCTTGTTGATTTAGTGAAGTAACTCTCGATTTGGGTACTCGGGGAGTGGAGTAGGGCGGAAAGGAGATCCGTGACCGAACCACTATAAATCCTCGTGTTCGGTTTGCACTTTCCTTTCTTTATCTCTTTTCTTTTATACTTGCACTATACTATTGTTTGTGATGTGGTTTGATGTTCATGATTGTGTGACAACTTGGTTTACCATGCTTTATATTAGTCACAAACAATAATTGGTACTTTCATATTATAACAAGCTTCATAAGCGATTTGATACTAAAGATCTAAAGTTTTTAAACGGTAACGTATTCACCCCCCCCCCCTCTACGTTTCCACACATCACTTTCACCATAACAATTTCTACCATAGCTTCCATTGTTATCCCCGAAAATCACATCACATCACTATCATTATATTTAACCATTGGACAGCCCACATTACCCCTAAGACACAAACTCCTACTCAAATCATTAACATGACCACATGAGAATTGAGAAGTTTGATGTTTACCTAGGTTTTTATCTCTAATTTGTCGCAATTTCCCAATCATACATTCTTGATTCTTCGCACATATCTTTATATCTTGCTTGATGTTTTCAAGCATATTCTGGATAGTTATGTCAACACCATTTGAGACCTCCATTAAAAAAATCACTGAATTTCACCAGAAAAGTAACTGTTGGTCGGAAAAGTAACAGATACGCCGGAGAAGAGCAGAGTTGCCAGAAATGTGTGATCGACAACGCTCTGATACCACTTGATATGATCAAAATGCAGTTAACCAGTAACTTGTACATATAAGAGAAGTTTAATGGCCAATTGAATGATTTGTATCAGTTGATAGTTGTGAATTGTAACAGAATTGTGTAACAGAATTTGTAACAGAATGAGAGGATTAAGGAATAGAATTGAGAGAAGATGATAAGTGAGAAGATAGGAGAGATTAAAAGAAGAATTGTATTATTTCATTACTAACTTCTAAATAAAAACAAGAGTAAATTACACCGTTCGTCCTTGTGGTTTGCTTTGACCGCAGGAGTTCGTCCTTTGACCAAAAAAGTTGCACCGTCCATCCTTAAGTGGCAAACGTTATGCATCGTTCGTCCTTTGACCAAACGACGTTAAGTTTGACCGTTAAAAACCCATCATGTGACTTGCACATGAGGGTAAATTCGTCATTTCAAGACCATAAGGACGAACGGTGCAAGGACGAACGGTGTAGTTTATGTGGATAAGACCACACACAAACACACATACAAACACAACCATTCATCATCCTCACCACTTTTCTCTCTCTCTCTCTCTATCCAACTCCAGCCACCACCACAGTTGTACACCACCACCAAACCACCACGACATCACCACCAACCCACTACCACCGACTAACCAAACCACCAACCCATCACCACAAACTTATAAAATTTTAACAATAACATCAAGACATAATCAGACCCGAAGCAAGAAGGATCCAACACCATTTTCAGATTATTTTTAACCACACGATTCGTTTTTAAATCCATTTCAATCAGGTTTATATTCATTTTTCATTCACGAAAGTAATACAAAACGATTTATGCTCGTTTTAATTCCCACGAAAACTACACCATACGCTATATTCGGTTTAAAAAAAAGAATATAATGAAAGCTAGATGTGGTGTTTTGACATACCAAGACTGACGAAAAAAAAATGAAAGTAGAGACCCCGAGATGAGGAGATGACTACGATCCCATACATGAACAAAATTCACGATCTACAATCCTATAGTGACCCACGTCACTCTAACCCACAACAACCACGAACCCAAAACTAACCCTAGTCGAGTCTTTCACCCAAAACCGATCCAAACACAACTCTACCTTGATCTCCTTGCGTCTGAGCAACGACAACAGCAGTGGTTACTTGGCCGGATCTTGACCGGAAGGAGAGAGTGCGGCGGCAGCAGTTGTTTATGGTGGAGATGAGGCATCAAAGAGTGGTGGAGAGTGGTCGAATGGTGGTGGTCGGCCAGATGAGGGTGGCGGCTGCTGGGTGAGAGGCGGAGGAGGAAGGCACAAGGCTGCTAGGGTTTTTTTTTTTTTTTTTTTTTTGATAAATGAGAAGAAAGTTATTATAAGTTTCTTTTATATAGGTAAAAGATATACAAAACTGAAATGACAAGTTGGGAAAATATGGGGTCACGGTGTGAAATATAACACATGGACCACAAACTATATAAGGTGGAGATGAAATGACATTTTTACCCTCATGTGCAAGTCACATGAGGGGAGTTTAACAGTCAAACTTAACGTCGTTTGGTCAAGGGACGAACGGCGCATAACGTTTGCCACTTAAGGACGAACGACGCATTTTTTTTGGGTCAAAGGACGAAAGGCTGCAGTCAACGCAAACCACAAGGACGAACGGTGTAATTTACTCTAAAAACAATGACAGGTATTTATAGGAAAGGAGATGAGTTATAACTGTTTTTCCCTCTAAAACCAAACGCTAACTATCTTTGACTTTTTCCTGTTGACTTCCGGTATTTGGCTCACAACACTTCACTACCACCTCTCCATATTAGCATCTCTTAATCAAAGTCAAAATAACTCAACCCTCAACTTCATATATGTCTTAGCTAGCCCCACCCCAGCTACAGCTACAACCTCACCCCAGCCCTGGCCCATTTCCCAAACATACATCTAAGCCGAGTTCACACACTTTTTGCTATAAGACATCAATTAAATTAACATAAAGAAAAGCGCGCCACAATTCAAACCACACTCATCAATTATCACTGTGTGTTATAATTTCAGTGTGTGAAGAAATGGTGATGCTGTGCTTCCTTTTAGACCTCCGTACATTATCTCCTCCTTTACTTCGCGACCTAAAACAGGTAATTCACTTAATCTAATTCATTCATAATCATCTTAATTCAATCCGTACTGTTACAATCCCTTTATCAACTACTCGCAATTCGCTTCCGTTTTAAATCGATTTACCAAATTATGTAACCGATTTGTTTTGATGAATTTTCAGCCGCTACTGCAGTTAGCGAATTTCTACGCAATTACAAGCCCTAGATGTCACAAATCGACGAATGTGAAACCGCTATTAGATCGGATTGGACTATGTTATGTGTTTAGAGATCGATTATCCAGTTCGACGGAGGTACGTGATTCTATGTATCTGTATATATCATTTACATCGATTTTGTCATGAATTAACCTCAATGTGAGTATTCGTACTTAAATTTATTCTGTAAATTAGCTTTTGTTTTACTTGATTTTGCGATGAATTGGTATAAATGTGTAAACAGATCCAATGCTGAATCAGTTATAGGTAGTTTAAATTATATGGTGAACGGATGGAATAAACTTGATGTGTTTTGATATTTTTGTTCGTGATAATTTAGGTTTGGTTTAACTCGATGTAAATGTGCAAACGTGATGGATTCGATGAATGATTCTACTAATGCAACTTTTAGGTTCTTCAGAAGTGTAGATTCTAATTTAAACTGATCGATTGCTGAATTAGTTGCAGCAGCTGTCTGCTAGTTGAATCAGTAATAGGTACATTAGATCAGCTGTTAGTTAAATTATATGCATACGTATGGACTTGATCTGTTTTTGAAATTTTAGTATAACAGGCAAACCGTCGAACTAGTTGTTACTGCTGAGGTATAGTTACATTTGTGCTGCAATCCAAATTTTTCCGATTTATGATGAAAATGTGAAGTAGGTGCTACTTGTATCAAACCTTATATAAAGTCAGGTTTTAATTTTAAATAATTGTCGAATTACATTAAGATGTGCTCTAATTATGTAATTAATTTGCACATTTATTTGGCGGTTCATGTTTTACTTGGTATTTTATCTGAACGGATTGAATGCTACGTTAGTTGAATCGATTATAGGTACTTCTAATTATTGCAAAATGGATGGACTCGGCCTAGACAGACAGTTGAATTAGTTCTTACTGCTAACGTATATTAAATTATGTTATGCAACCCGGATATTACTCGCTTTATGATAATAATGTGAAGCAGGTGTTGCTTGCACTGAACCATATGTACTGTTTAATCAAATAAATACAACGTTGAATCAGCTGTAGCTATTCACTTAAATAAAATTATAAGTAGTTTAAATTATATGCAGCCTAGATGAACTACATCTGCTTCAGAAATTGTGACCTGTTTTCACATGTTTAATTTAATAGGCAAAACGTTGACCTAGTTGTTACTGTGATGGTTTAGTTATATTTCTACTGCAACTGTATCGACAACTTTAATAGGAATATATGTGATCTTGAGAATTTTTCGTTCCGTAATCATCTTTCAGGTCGTAATTTGTTTCTAGTGTACCCAAATTTCATATATGAATCTAATAGAACACGTCCTTTAAAATGATACAGTAATAAACTACTAAAAATGTATGGATTTGTTATATAGTTAGCCATATGATGTTTTTTAATGGTAAATAAAAAATATAAAAGTGCATGGAAAGATTATTTAATGAACAGTAATTGCTTAACACGTGCTTTTACACTATAATTTGTTCAGATGCAAAGGTGTTGTGTGCGCTAGTAATAAAGGATTTGAGAGATGAAGCAGAAAAACTGCAGGCTCGTCTTAAATTTAAGAGAAACATTCTAGGCTCGTGAAACCAAATATGCTGCAATCTGTTTCCATCTTTCAATCGCATCATTGATGAGTTTGAACCCTGCCAGGTATTATATTTGTAAAGTTAAAAAAAAGGTATATTGTATTTGTAAAGTTAAAAAGAAAAAAATTATTATATATGTAAATGACCCATTACCTAATGACTATGAAAACTCATCCAAGTAGTCCACATACAATCTGTATATTCTCATAATGACATGTCACGCCTGTAAACTGCTATATTACTGCAAAGGAGTTGTATCATGGCATATGTTTTAGTTAAAGGAGTTGCATTCTGAGAATAGAAGATAATTCCGTGTATGGTAACCAATTTCAAAGAGTGATATTATCAAATGTCTAACTTTTTGAGTCATCTTTATGTCTTTCATGTACTAGAATCCATTTAACAGTTTATATGGAGAGTCTTAAAAAAACCATTGCAGACTATTTCTGTAGATGACTTTTGTGTTTATCTGTTTAATGATGATGTATAAAAAATAGCTACATTGAAAGAAAAAAAAATGATGCAGTTTTATAAATTTTAAAACATAGTACCTTGGATTTATATAAAAAACAAACTGATAAAAGAGTCGGTAGAGACCAAGGCATGTGTTGTGATCACACTCATGGATGACTTATCGCTACTGATGCTACCAACCGTTAAACAAGGGAGATTAAACTAATATATTTTGATTGACTAGTTCTATATTACACATGCATTATATTAGTCCATATACTACATTGTATAGCCCAATGTACAAGTATAACTTGTTTCCATCGACATACCATTTACGACAGTAAATAACATTTTGAAATTTCCAATTAACCAACTTAATCATCAACTAATATTTAATGAAACGCGAGAATTTTGACAAATCCTACACATGATATTTGTTAGATTAATTTTTTTTAATTAATATTAAGAATCTGATAATCTTTTCTGATAAAGCTTGAAATGTTTTAAACATTGTTATATAAAATATAAATATGATGAAGGCAGTATTCAATCAAGTTTTCTCATATATAAAGGTTAGGTAAGTAAGTCCGGCCAACCTTTTAATAAAGCCCAATATTGTTAGTTTCTGGTTAGTTTAATATTTAAAAGTTGACATCGACTCAAAGTTCTATAGAAATCCATATTTTAAATTTTAGTTTATCATATAAATAATCATACAGCTAATTGAGCCCATTGATTTTGAGGTACGCATTCCTCACACGTTAGTGATTAGTAATTCTTAATTGTTAGTATTTGATTTTGCATTCATTTTATGTTCTGGTTATGCAGAATATTAAGCTGTAGTGATGAACCACACTGGCAACCAGCACCATGTTAACATTCCAAGTGCTTCAAGTACTCAGTCAACACAACCACTTCCACTCAATCTACCATGTCAAGATCTACTTGATGGTAAGTTTCATACCATATATCTGACTTCGAGTGATACTGGTTCCACACATATTATTGTGCTGGTGTTTTATAGTTTTATAACTTGTTTCTTATATCAGTCGGAATTTAGCCCAACAGTGCCAAAGGTGCTCTCAAGTCCCATTGGGGCATGTTATTTGTGTTAGTGTTTTTCAGTTAATAATAACTTGGTTTCATGTAACTGAAATAACACTTATCACATTTTCGCAGACTCTGGAGTCTATAGATTAGTCTTTAAGGAAAAGGCAATCCTATTTGAAAATATAATAACGTTAGCAATTTTAGAGATTTTTTGACACATGAGGGAGTGGAGTTTCTCAACAAAGTCCAAAGAATTATGCATAGTAATGTTATAACACCTAGATCCACATATGCAGTTTTCAAATGAATTAGTTTTGCTATCCAAAAATGCTAGCGGTTCAGCTTGTTGCCCGTTTGCCTTCCATCTCTATGAAAATTCAAAATTTTGAAATTTGATAAATCCAAATATACATTTAGATTTTTTATTTTTTATTTTTATTTATTTTTTTATTTTTTTATTTGAGTGGTAGTTGATGTAAAGCCTAGTAAGTAGCTAGGAAAAGAAATTTGAGAAGGCATTTTGAGATGGAATAATACTTGATTGAAATAAACTTCTTAGTTTACTAGTAATAATTGTAGGATGGACAAGTTAGCAAAATGAAGTTCTACAACTACCACAAATTTATCTCTCTTGGCCACATTCTCCTCCTAATTATCATTTTCTTATAAGGCTGTAGGGTGTGGGTTACGGGAAACAGCAAAAGATTCTTTTTTTAGTCGTTTCCTTACGGGAACAGTGCACCGTTTGTACCGGCAAAACCAAAATAATATTCAAGGTGAGAGAGAAATAGATTTTTAAGAGAGAATGTTTATTTTACTGGTTGTTGTGCTGGGTAAGTGTGTTTTAGAGGTATTTTTAAATGATAAAAAATAAAAAATAAATAAAAATTAATAGAAAAGAGAGAAGGTGATGCAATGATTGATAAAAAGTTGAGAGAAAAAAAATAAAGTAATCGTTTTTTGATGATGTGAAGCTGATGCGGCAAAGGAAAACATCAACGACACCCTCCCCACTAACTTTGTTCTTATTGTGACTCAGCATAGTATATGCTTTATATAGAAAGAACAAAAAGTTGTATAAATAGTTTCAGTCAGCTTTTTGTGTCTCTTGACACCATAAATAGACATAATAAAGTCAAAGGGAAAAATTAGTCACCTTCCAGATTGATGGTCACTTAACCTTGGACTAGTCTCCAGTTGCAAGGGATCATCGATTTTGAGATACTTTAAAGTAAATCAGATTAGAATTTATTTATTATTTATTTTTTTTACTTACTTCTTTAAGCAAACAGAGAAACTGCGGAAAGGTATTTCTTATTTTTGAGTAGGCTCCAGAAGAGTTGCAAAGCTGCTATATAATTTCAAGAAAACCCAATGAAAGATATGATGATTGATGAACATGGAATTGAGATCTCATAAGAGTGAAATAGATCTTAAAACGAAAGTATAATGTTGCCATAATCACTTATTCTGGGAGAAATAGTTTAATAAGCTTTTGAATTATTTAGATGGAAGACGAGAAGAGTATAACAAAATCTGTGTTCCTCTCTACCAAGCATCAATGGAAGGTGATTGGAAAGCAGCTAAGGACATTTTAGACAAAAACAAAGAGCTCATAAGATATAGTATTAATGGAAACAATGAAACAACACTTCATGTGGCAGTGTCTAGACAAAAGACCATGTTTGTGAAAAATCTGATGAGCTTGATGGAGGAAAAAGATCTGGCGCTTCAAGATAACAATTCCTTCACTGCCTTATCTATAGCAGTTACAGCTGGAGATGTTCAAATGGCCAAGATATTGGTGCGAAAAAACAAAGCTCTTCTCGATATCCCTACTAGTCAAGGCATGATGCCAATTCAGATGGCGGCTTCATTTGGAAGGCAGGATATGATGACGTTTCTATATGATCCTCAGAGCATGCGAGGTAAGCCTTGGAATTCTGAGACTCGGAGTAGCTTTCTCTTGGCATGTCTCGAGGCTAACTGTTTTGGTAAGTATTCTGATGGTTAGTCATTTTTATCGTAGCCTATATACTATTGTATATATCAACTTGTTTTGTATTTTCCACCAAGTTGGAGCTATACTTGTTCTCTAATTAGTCACATATTCACTTTGATTCTTAGATTTCGCACTCCAAGTACTCAAGGACGATCCAGACCTTATTTCAAACAGAGGGAGCATACTCAGAGTTTTGGCTCAAAAGCCTAAAGCATTTAACCCGAAACCTCCCTCAGGCATCAATAGCGTGATGATATGTATTCCTCAAGTTCTTAGGTCATTGGATTGGGATGGTTGTCCAGCTTGGAAGTTGTTGAGCATCATTTTCATAAGTATTGCAGAACTACCTTGGACTGAAATCTATGACATAATGAGAGGGCCAGCTGACCCCAGTACTCCGATAGGTGCAAAGAGAAAGTACCCCTGGAGGGTCCTATTTCTAGCTGCAGAAGTAGGCAACATTGTATTTATATATGAGGTCATTAGACTGTACCCAGAGCTACTTCTCGAGGTAAATGATATCAACCAAAGTATATTTCATGTTGCAGTCTCATGTCGTCATGGGGATATAGTTAGCCTATTAGACGAGGCAGCTGGCTCAACCAAGAATCGCATACTTACTCTTGAGGATGAAATTGGTAATAACATGTTGCATTTAGTTGGGATCCTTACTGAAAGGGCAAAAGAAAATTATTTTATTTACATTCCAGGAGCAGTCCGACAACTCCAGCTAGAACTACTCTTGTACAAGGTACATCTTTGTTTATGTATATTTTCTTATATCATCACGTGTTTTTATGGTTTTGCATCATTTTGGTCGCATCAACCATTCTAAGGACATGCATCATGGTTGTACTTCAGAATATCAACTTTCAGTTTGTGCAGTTGACAGGCTTTGAAGTACCCATATAAAATAACCTAAGAGCTAATTCTAAATTTGCCTCAAAATGACATATTTGATTAAAGAGAAGAGATTTGTACACTCTCACAATAAATTGGCACACTCAAATTATAAGTGTATTGACATTTATACACTCATATAATTTTTACTTATTTTCACTCTCTAAAGGTATAAATGTCAAAACACTCGTAATTTGAGTGTGTCAATCAATTGTAAAAGTGTGCAAATCACTTCCTTTAATTAAATGATTGCCCCTAATAAAAACACATTTCCACATTTTACACAAAAATACCTAAACAACTTATACTACTTATGCAACTTCACCAATATGCTAACAAGTGTCTCATTTAATAATGGGAAAATGATTGTCATGCCTAAAACTTGTGCCTAAACTTATGCCTAACAATATGATTGGAACACATGCCAAATTGAAAGGTTGAGATGAAGAGAGATAAAATGACTATTACATGTGTCAATCTTTAAATGGATTAGGCATATTATTAGGCATATAAGTTAGTCTTCTCTATCATTGCTCTTAATAATGAGAGGTGATTTGCACACTTCAAAATATTATTGGGACACTCATATGTACAAACAGTTAAAGCACAGTATTAATACTGTACAAGTATTTGATGCACAATTAAAGTGTCATAATCATTTTTGAAAGTATGTAAATCAATTCCCTTTAAAAATACATGTGTATAAGAGTTTGTGTAAGAGACTTTTTATCCGACGGCTTACTTTGTATGCAACTTGTTTACTTTTTGTATTTTTACTATAAAAAAGTATTTAATTTACGCGACTTTTACCCCTAATTTATTTTTTATGCGACTGTGCGAATCAATTCTCTCCGAGTGAGGGGAGACGTGAGTTTCACAATTATTTCATGGTGTACGTATTTACATGTGTTTGACTTATTAAGAAGTCTATATTATATTTTTCCACCAAGATATGATTAATATATCTACATGCATGGATATTTTAATTAATAATAACACACTACCACACAAAGTAGTTCGTGTCTTTTTCTCCCACGCAAACACACATTCTCTTTCAAGAAGTCGAGTGCATACACCAGTCAGTACTAAAAAAGTAGAGAAAAAGATACAGTCACAGCCAAAGCTCAACATTTCAAGGACTGCTGTATATTTGCTTAGCATTTTATAGTAGTTTGTGTTCTTATTCTTTTTGTTAAAACATCCACTATCACAAACCATGAGTCACTTTATTTTGCATACTCAAAAATCCTTGCATACTAAGGGACAAATCTCCACTTTCCATCTAGTTTGATCTAATGGTGGTAATTAACCTAAGATTTATATGTCTAAACCTAAGTCCATGTTTTTTTCTTGTCTTTTTATCTTTCTTATATATTATCTCATTATTTGTATTTTTTTTATCACTTTTACAAATTACACGTTTTTTTTTTTCGTCAGTTTTTGTCCGTTTTTTCCGATTTTTATACGTTTTCGTCTGTTTTTTTTTACGTTTTCGTCCGTTTTCATACGTTTTCTTACGTTTTCGTCAGTCTTGTTACGTTTTTGTCTGTTTTCGTCCGTTTTTGTCTGTTTTCATACGTTTTCGCCCGTTTACATATGTTTTCGCCCGTTTGCTTACGTTTTCGTCCGTTTTCATATGTTTTCGTCTGTTTTCTTACATTTTCATACGTTTTTGTCTGTTTTCTTATGTTTTTGTTCGTTTTCTTACGCTTTCGTCTGTTTTCTTATTTTTTCTTCTGTTTTCTTACGTTTTTGTCCGTTTTCGTCCGTTTTCATAAGTTTTCGTCCGTTTTCTTACGTTTTCGTCCATTTTCATACGTTTTCATCCGTTTTCTTATGTTTTCGCCTGTTTTCTTACATTTACGTCCGTTTTCCTATGTTTTCGTTCGTTTTCTTACGTTTTCATCCGTTTTCATACCTTTTTGTCTGTTTTCTTACGTTTTCGTCTGTTTTAATACGTTTTCGTGTGTTTTCTTACGTTTTTGTCCGTTTTCTTACGTTTTCATCGGTTTTCATAGGTTTATATACGCTTTCGTCCGGTTTTTTATGTTTTCGTCCATTTTTAGACGCTTTCATTTGTTTTCAGACGATTTCGTTTGTTTTCATACGTTTTCGTCCATTTTCATCCGTTTTTATGTCTTCGTCCGTTTTCAGACGCCTTTTTTCCGTTTTCATACGTTTTTTTTACGCTTTTCATTCGTTTTTATACGTTTTTGTCCGTTTTCATACGTTTTCGTCCGTTTTTTGCAGTTTTTATACGTTTTCGTCTATTTTCATGTGTTTTCATGATTATTATTAAACTTTATTATATTACATGTCTAATATCAATTGTGATATTTTATTATAAAAAAGTTAATGTCTAATATCACTTGTGATATTTCATAAACAAACAAGTATGTTTTTAACCTTTAATATCACCTGAGATATTTCTTTTCTATGTATATTTTTATATATTATTACCTATGTGTTTTCTAATATTTTTATAATTTTCAGTTACAAGATAGTTTATGCCTTTCATCGCAATTGACAAGCGCATATTTTTTTAATGCAACCAATGTTATCTATCACTTGTGATATTATACTCTTAGTAAAAATAAAAGGGTTAAAGTCTCTTTAGGTGAATTCTTATTTTGTTCAAAAAAATGCTAATTTAATGCAACACTTGTTTGATTTTGAGAATATGTCAGGTCTCTATTTTCATAGTTTGCTTCCTTTTTATTCATTTTGATATTTTTAAGTGACACTTATTTATCTCTTGTGATATAACACTGTAAGAAAGATGAAGAGTATTACACTCTTCATCATATGTGTGTTATCAGTTGTGATACTCAACTAAGAATTTGAAATATTAAATTCATACCAAATGTGATAAGAATTTAGTATTTTACCAAGTATATATGAAAGAAATGAAAATAAACATCACTTATTATATTACTGTGATGATTTTGTTCATTTTTCTCATTTGTGTTTTTGAAAATATTTAAGAAGATTTTTGTGTTTTATGATAATATGAAATATTAGAAAAGGTGTTTAACTGAAAACAAGAGATGTTATGAAAGTTTTGTTAGACTTGTGGTGAACTTTTCTATTTAATGGATACATTGTGCATGTTTCGATAGGTTTTATAGCGGAATTAAAAAAAATCTATGGTTGAATCAGCAAACTAAAGAAGTTATGATTGAAGAAAGCACACATCTTTTATAAACAAACTGAGTAAGCTCAAATACCAGTGATATCACCTCACTTGTGATATCACATGATATCACATGTGATATCACTGGTGATATCACAAGTGATATAAACTATGATATCACACGTGCTATCACCGGTAATATCACACATGATATCACATGTGATATCAACGGTGTTATCACACATGATATCACGTGTGATATCACAAGTGAGGTGATATCACCTGTGATATCACAAGTGTTTGAGCTTCCTCAGTTTGTTTATAAAGATGTGTGCTATCTTCAACCATGGCTTATTTAGTTTGCTGATTCAACCATAGATATTTTCAAATCCCGCTATAAAGCCTATCGAAACATGCACAATGTATCCATTAAATAGAAAAATCCACAACAAGTCTAACAAAAGTATCATAACATCTCTTGTTTTCAGTTGAACAACTTCTAATATTTCATAATATCATAAAACACAAAAATCTTCCTAAATATTTTCAAAAACATAACCATCACATTTTTAGTTGAGTATCACAACTGATAACACATACATGATGAAGAATGTAATACTTTTCATCTTCCTTACAGTGTTATATCACAAGAGATAAATAAGTGTCACTTACAAATATCAAAATAAAAACGTCTGAAAACGGACAAAAACGTATAAAATCGAATAAAAAACGTATAAAAGCGTATGAAAACGGACAAAAACGTATAAAACAGACAAAAACGTATAATAACGGATGAAAATGTATGAAAATGGACGAAAACGTATAAAAACGTCTGAAAACAGACGAAAACGTCTAAAACTGGATGAAAACGTAAAAAAACGGATGACAACATATGAAAACGTCTGAAAACTGACGAAAACGTATAAAAACGGACGAAAATACATGAAAACGTAAAAATACAGACGAAAACGTTTGAAAACGGACGAAAATACATGAAAAGCTAAAAAGACAGACAAAAACGTATGAAAATGGCCGAAAACGTAAGAAAACGGACGAAAATGTAAGAAAGCAAACGAAAACGTATGAAAGCATAAAAAAACGTCTGAAAACGTATGTAAAACGAAAGAAAATGAAAGAAAACGTATGAAAACGAATGAAAACGTAACAAAAGCGTATGAAAACAAACGAAAACGTAAGGAAACAGACAAAAACGTATGAAAACGGACGTAAACGGGTGAAAACGTAAGAAAACAGATGAAAACGTATGAAAACAGACGAAAACGTATAAAAACGGACGAAAATGTCTGAAAACAGACTAAAATGTCTAAAATGGACGAAAACGGACAAAAACGTCTAAAAGCAGACGAAAACGTATATAAACGTATGAAAACGTACAAAAACGTACGAAAACGTACGAAAACGGATGAAAACAGACGAAAACGTAAAAAAAAGGACGAAAACATATGAACACGGACGAAAACGTATAAAAACGAACGAAAACGTATGAATACAGATGAAAACGTATGAAAGCGAAAAAAACTTGAATAAAAAAACGTGGATTAAAAAAAAAACATGGTTTTAAATAAAAACGTAAATTCCAAAAAAAAAGAAAAAAAAAAAGAAAAAAGAAAAAAAATGTTAATAAATAAGAAAGACAAAAATAAACTAAGAAAAACGGATATCACAACTAATAAACTAAGAAAACGGAAACTACATATCCGTAGAAACATATTAACTATCATAGGAAACTGCACACTATCTGCAGAAACCTTTCTATCAGTGGAAATAACATAACTATCAGAAGGAACCCTATCAGAGGAAACCAACTGTTTACATAATTCCTAACAATCCTCCCCTAAACTTGAATTTGACTTCGTTAACTTCAAGTTTCCAGATAGATCTTTAGCAAACAAGAGGATTGAACAAAAACAGCAACTGAAATGAGAGTAATCACCAGCAGTCACCTAGAACCACCAGATCAGCAATGAAGTCCAAGATTCCATAAGCAACCTCTAGAACAGCAGCATCAAGAACCTCCACAGCATCAGTAACCTGAGTAGATTTGATGAGCCTTTACCAAGTAGCTACTCACTCTTAGGCTAGCTAGTTCTTGAGTGGAATCATGACATCACCCTGGTGAACTAGTAATCAGTCCAACACTTAGAACGTGAATCAATGGTGTGTTAGAATACCCGAATGGTTTTTGGCAAACCATCACAGCCATCAACGGATCTCAGTTGTCTTTACCTGGAGCCGTTTAACTCAGGACTAGTCATGGTGTTCCACAGCCTTTACCACAAGCCATGAACTTGTGGGCTAGCCAACTCTTCATCTATGAGGACATGGTGAGTTGAGCACCATACAACTTATTGGCAAGTTGTCAACCTTCCTAACAAATTTGACATCTCTTTACCAGAGCCGTTTGCTCATGGAGTAGCCAATGTTTGGTGTATGAGACCAGGGTACATTGATAACCCTCTGATTTTTAGCAAATCAGCAGCTATCAACAGATTTGAGAATACTTACTAGAGCTGTACCCCCATAGCAAGTTAACCCTTTGTCCCGAAAGACATGGTGAGTTAAAACCATATGTAATCCAAATGTACAACATGATCCTCAAAAAAAATGAAAGTTTAGAAAACAAACAAGATATATACAAAGATTTTTTTTTTTTTTTTTTTATTAACAAAAGAAAAGATAAAAAAAATGAAACAAAAGCAAAAGGAAGAAATATACAAGAACATCATACCACTCATGAATATGAAGAATCAACAGAAACAGCAAGAAGCTTATTCTTCAACCTTGTAATCAACTGTTCTGAATGAGTCTGATCATTTGCAACTGGAGCAGTAGAGAATGTCAACTTCGTCCTCAACATTCGTTCCAACAAGAATGCAGATAATGGATAATCATGATCTGAAAACATATAAAGATGGACCCCAGACCAAGTCTGCACCACATGAACACTTGAGAGTGGATAAAAAATCCAACTAAAAACCTTCAACTCATATTGACTTTTCCAAACCTTAAAACCAGCACCATCTTGATGGTTAGAATCAAATAACACTTGAAGATCACCTAACAAAACCAAACCAGCCCCTTGAGCAGGATGAGATTCAAAGTGTTTTGTTACCATACCATAAAGAGTAAACAAATCCTGTCTATCCAGAAAATTGAGAACCTCAGAGAGAAAAGTAGAATCCTCCCCTTAGGCACAATCCTCCCCTCAAACCATCAATAAGACCTCCCCTTAAACCAAAA
The DNA here is from genome assembly GCA_910596185.1 of Chrysanthemum makinoi. Classification (NCBI taxonomy): domain Eukaryota; kingdom Viridiplantae; phylum Streptophyta; class Magnoliopsida; order Asterales; family Asteraceae; genus Chrysanthemum; species Chrysanthemum makinoi. The sequence continues at coordinate 312,785,281 of OU343222.1, read as the reverse complement.
TCCTCCCCTTAGGCACAATCCTCCCCTCAAACACAACAATCAGGGGTTGATCATGCCAATATTGACAATCAAATATTGAAATCTGGGTCCATCAAAAGCTTTTGTTAACAAATCAGCAACATTATCATCTGTATGAACTTTAACCACTTGAATAAGGTGTTTTTCATTAGCATTTCTGATAAAGTGGTGTCGAATTTCTATGTGCTTGGTTCTTTGATGAAAAACAGGATTTTTGACAATACAAATTGTACTTTGGTTATCTATAAAGATTTTAGTATTCATAAAATTGAACCCATAATCCAATAATTGGTTTTGAATCCAAAGTACTTGACCACAACAACTAGCAGAAGAACATATTCAAATTTCAGTAGAAGATGTAGCCACTATGGTCTGCTTCTTGCATTGCCACGAAATCAATCTTCTTCCCAAGAACTGACAACCCCCAGTAGTAGATTTGCGATCAAAATTAGCACCAAAGATAGTCACTATCACTATAAGCTTCCAACTCAAATGGAGATTCTCTAGGATACCAAAGACCCAATTTTGATTGGCCCTTTAGATACTTGAAAATCTTTTTGACAGCAGTCAAATGGGAAGTCAAAGGTGTGTCTTGATGCCTAGAACAAGCACTGACTGCAAACATGATGTCAGGCCTAGAGGCAGTCAAATACATGAGAGACCCAATCATTGATCTGTAGAGGTGTACATTAACAGCAGGATCTGGGTCATTGTTTGACTTAGCCTTAGGAGCCTCATATGGTGTAGTAGCAGTCCTAACAAGTTCCATATCAAACTTCTTGAGGATATCATGCACATACTTCTCTTGATGAATGAAAATGCCATCTGATTTCTGTTGCACTTGTAAGCCCAAAAAGAAAGTAAGCTCACCCATGGCACTCATCTCAAACTCACTTTTCATCAAATCTTCAAATTCTCTGCACCAGGCTTCTTTGGTAGAACCAAAGATAATATCATCCACATATACTTGCACAAGAATGATATCCTTGGTGCTCTTCTTGATAAAGAGAGTCTTATCAATAGCACCTCTTCTATAACCATGTTTCAGTAGGAATGAAGAAAGCCTAGCATACCAAGCCCTAGGTGCCTGATGTAATCCATATAGTGCCTTAACCACCTTGTATACCATATCTGGATGATGAGGGTCCACAAATCCTTTAGGCTGAGTGACATACACTTCTTCCTCAATCTCACCATATAAAAATGCACTCTTCACATCCATCTGATAGACCATAAATCCCATGTAGGAGGCAAAGGCCAAGAACAGTCTTATGGCTTCTACTCTTGCAACAGGAGCAAAAACCTCATCATAATCAATACCCTCCTCTTGTCTGTGACCCTGAGCAACCAACCTAGCCTTGTTCCGAACCACAATACCCCGTGCATCCCTTTTACATTTGAGAATCCACTTAGTTCCAATAGCATATTTACCAGGAGGCAAATCAACAAGTTCCCATACATTTTGATTCAAAAATTGTTGCATTTCCTCTTGCATAGCAGCTACCCAATCCTCATCACCTAATGCCTGTGAAATACTGGTAGGTTCAACCTGAGATAAGAAACAAGCAAATAGACAATGTTGATAGTCTATATGATTGGTCCTGTGTTGAACCCTTATGTAGCTGAGAAAAGCAGATTCACCAAATGATGTCTTCGACCCGCTTCTAGTTTGAACAAAGGGAAGTAGGATCACCAATAATAAGGGATTGTGGATGAACTGTGTTAATCCTCTTTGTGACATTAGGACTAACATCCACTGATGTAGCCAGATTATTAAGTGTTGCTCCAAGGTCATCATCATAAGAAGAAGAGTCAAAGATGCCTGTTCTTGACTGATGATGAATGCCATCCAATTCAGAGGTAGAGTGTTGTGAATTGGCTAAGTCAGATGGAGTGGCAAATCGGGTGGGAGTCTCAGCGGCAACTGCATCAGCAGCAACGTTTCCATTATCAGCAGGAACAGTTGCATTACCAGGGGAAACAGATACATTGCCAGCGGCATCAAAGTTCCTGCGGGCCTCATCAGTTGCCTGTTTTAAAAGTTCCACTGTTTCCTTGGAGAATTCATAACCAAACTTTTCAAAGATCTTCTGTAGCTGCATGTTCTTGGCGTTGGAGCTTTACAAGTTCTTCTGCATACCCCATATCATTAGAGGGCACATCATGAGCAGCTGAGTTCTTGGTACCTGAAAAGTGGTTAGAGGAAAAGAGGGAACAAGTATAACTTGTTCATCGATTCGAATCGACTCATCATCTGAAGAACTCGCAATGTTAGTGGAAACCTCTGGGTGTTCTGCAGAAATGTTAGATTTATAACGAGTATAACCCAAATGGTCAGTTAGATAATCCAAATCAAAGTACCACTCTTGACCTGCACCTTGAACATTGAGCTTGTCCTCCATAAATCTGAGATTCAGAGTCTCTTCAACCCTCTTTGTGGAGAGATTATATACTCTGTAAGCTTTACTATGAGCTGAATAGCCTACAACATATCCTTCATCGCCTTTCCCATCAAACTTGCCCAACTGATCACTAGTATTGAGGATGGTGACATGACAACCAAAAGGCTTAAGATGACTAATGGTAGGAATCTTGCCAGACAAAAGTTCATAAGGTGTCCTTCTGTGAGGATTTGTGATTGAGACCCTGTTCAAGACATAACAGGCAAGTGCTAACGCTTCACCCAAAACATGGTAGGTACTTTGAATCGCAAGCATTGATCTTGCTGCTTCAATGAGGGTCCTATTTTTCCTTTCAGCAACTCCATTTTGTTGTGGAGTCCTGGCAGTGCTATAGTCCCTTTTAATCCCCTTTGTAGCACAGAGTTCTATCAATTTAGCATTCTTAAACTCTGTCCCATTATCACACCTAATTGCTTTAACCTTCTTGTTCAACTGATTCTCCACCGTGGCAATAAAGTCTTGAAGAAGCTGGAATGTTTCACCTTTAGTTCCCAAGAAGAATGCCCAACTATATCGACTATAATCATCACCACCACCAAACAATAGTATTTATGATCAATGCTTCGATAGATGTAGGACCAAAAGATCCATGTGTAGAAGCTGCAAAGGCTCAGAGATAGTGCTGACAACAGTAATGGCCTTATATGAAGCCTTGTGTTGATTTCCCTTGTTGCAGGCCACACAGTTGTGCTCATTGGTAAAGACTTTGGAAGGCAGTCCATTAACTAATCCAAGTTTAGCAAGCTTGTTGATGGTTTTGAAGTTCACATGAGCCATCCTTCTATGCCATTTATTAGATTCATCCAAGGATGCTTTGGCCACCAAACAAGCTAAATCTCCAGCAGGCTGGACATCATTGAGATTGAATGTGTAAAGATTGTGTTTTCTTGGTACCTTCAGAACAACTTGATCATCGGTAGTTGGAAATCTTTAGAAAGAACCAGACATTCAGTATCAGTGAATAGCACAAAGTTTTTCTTGTCACAAATTTGGGACACAAAAAATAAATTGAAATTTCTCAATGCCTCTATATAATACACATTCTCAAAGTCCAGTTGGGCTGTTCTAATAGTACCCTTCCCTGTGATTTTACCATCTCCTCCTCCAAAGGTAACATTACCTCCATGAATACCTACAAAATCATGAAGCCTGTCTCTATTCCCTGTCATACTCCTAGAACAACCACTATCTACAATACCTAAATCTTTATTGGAAAGAGGATCATCCTACACAAAAAGAATTACAACAACATTAGTTTACATGGAGACCCAAGTCATCACTGACTTGGGCCTGCCTTGTGGATCTTAGTTGATAAACCTGTAGATTGATGAGATCCACTATTGTTCTTGGACCTTTGCATATAAGTTGGTCTTTTGGGTTTCCAAGAACAACCTGCTGAGGGCTTAACAGCAGTGTCCCTCCATGCCCCCCTTTGATGTAAAAAGTCAGTGTTAACAGACCTATAATCATTTTGAAAATAAGTGCTTGTAGGTCTGTTCAAAGGTCTATTAACATTTCTTCTCCAATGAAAAGAAGATGGCCTGTCAGCAGCAACTGGGTTACCAGCAGCAACTGGTCTACCAGCAGAATTGATTCTGCTGGTCCTTATATATGTTCCATTGGGAACAAATGGAGGTATGTTGGCCACATCAGTCCATACATTTTTATATCTCTGTTGATTAGTGCACATATTCATCTTTTTCTCATAATAATCACAATCTTTGATAAGATGAAAAACACTCCCACAAACAAAACATGATTTCTTCTTAAATTGCTTGTTCAAAACAGGAACAGTCTTATCACAAACAAAATTATTCAAACCACAACCAAAATCAGAATTGTTTTTAACAAAATCAACAGAACAAGAAATGTTTCTAGAAAAAAGCTGTCTTTGAAAAAGTTTCTTTAACAGCAACTCTTGGGGCTTGAGGAACTTGTAAAGGCTTAGGAGAGGCAGACTTTAAGGAATCTTCATTTGAATCACAGTTGGCATATTCTTTAGATTGAGTCTCTGAAGTCCTGGAAGAACAAGAGACAAATGTGTTAGACTCACTGCCAGTGTCTGATAAGTCATTTGACTTTTAACCATAAGACATATGTGATTCATCCGAGTCGAGTCCGGATTGGGTGGCTTAACAATACCATTAATAGAAGAAGGAACATTATGCATTTTACCTTGTTTTATATATTCAACAGGTTTTCTATATTTATCTTCTTCTTCATCAGTGACAGGATTAAAAACACAGAATCATTTGGGTCATACACCTCATCTGGACCAATATAGTCCTTGGCTCCTAACCCCATTTTAGTTTTAACAGACATAGAGCTATTTACTAGTTTATGTAAGTTTTTAGCCTGTTCTTGCCACTGATTGTGCCTAGCCACCTCTGAGTCTAACCCAGCTTGAAGACCTTCTCAGCAACAACTTTAACAAATTCTTTCTTATTAAATTTTAACTCATTTGAGGTGTTATCAAAATCTCTTTGCAAAACATTTATTTTCTCCTCAAGAGCCATTTGGTTTTGATCATACCAGGCCTTTTGTTTTTCTAAAGCTTTAACTGTTTTCTTATAGGCCTGAACTTGTATAAACAACTCTTTATATTTATCATTAACATCATCAAAGTCACACTTAAGAGCATCATATTGAGTACTACAACCAAATATACAACTGTGTACCTGAGAAGTGATGCCCATCATTGCAATTTCTCCAGCAGTGTCAGCAACCAGTCCAACTTGAGGCTCTTCATCCTCACCATCATTCACATGATCATCCCAGTCAACTCTGTTCCCCAGTGACAGCATGGCTGTAGGCTTCACCTCCTCAGCTTCCTTGATCTTGTATGCATTATATTTTCTTCTGTCACCTCCCTTCCTGTTAGGACATTCTCTGGCAAAGTGACCAAGTTGGTTGCATTCAAAGCATCTGATCTTCTTCCTGTCAAACCTAGCAGATTCTCTTCCTTTGTAACCAAACTTCCTACCAGAGCCCTCTTCAAACCTCTTGACTTTCACAGCAAGCATGGCCATCTTCCACTTAAGATCCATCTCCTCCATATTCCATTTATCCACTTGTTCAAAGTCTTCATAGGTCAACTGCTGTTGATCTTCAGATTCAGCAACAAATGAGTAGAGCACATCTTTTAGCACAGAAGTTGACTTTGATTTTCTTGTAGAAGATTTGTGTGTTCTGGATGCTGCTGATGAAGAAGTGGGAATATCAGCATATGTTACCATTGTGTTTCCACTGGTAGCACCAACAAAGGCATAGTGTGATGGAGCTTGAGAAAAGGTAGAGTGACCCTTGATGTCAAGCTCAAGAGACTTCAGCTTATTGTATAGATCATCAAAGCTTATGTAGTCAAGGCCCCCTTTTGCCTTGAGAGTAAGGGACACCTGATTCCAAGAAGGAGGTAGAGCATGAAGGAATTTGAGATTACATTCCTCAGTATCAGGTTTAGATTTTAACTGATTAAGCTGGCTAAGGATCTTTTGAAACCTGTCATAGCCCTTATGGACACCCTCTTCTTCAGAGATAGAGAACTCCTGAAAGCTTTGTTTGAGCATAGACTTTCTCATTTTCTTGGACTCATCGTTTCCACCAAACCTTGCTTTAATCCCTCTCCAAATCTGTCTTGCATCATCCAGATGATAGAAATCGCTCATGTGCTCATCTGGAAGAGCTTGTAGCAAAGTAGTCCTCGCCTTGGTTTCCCTTTGGACAGCGATCTGTTCAGCAGTTGTTGTGGGTGGAAGAATTATAACTTTTCCTTCAGAATCTCTTCCAGTAGCCTTCTTACTGTTTCCTTTAAGAATGATTTGCCAGAGATTGACATCCATGTTGGAGATATAGTTTTCCATCTTCATAGCCCATATCTCATATTCATCCTTCTTAAGGTATGGAAATTTAGCATTAGTGTTGGACATGGTGACCACTTGCTGAATGGAAGACTGGGTGTTAGACCGGTTGTTTGATGATTCAGACTGATCATCACTCTCAGCATCAGAATGTTTTGGTGAAGACATGTTATGGTTTTTGAGAAGAAAAAGGCTGTCTTCTTAGAAAGATTCTCACGAGGCTCTGATACCACTTGTAGGGTACAGTCCCAGATAGATCTTATGAGCCTAGAAAGATTATAGCTGTCCTGTGTAATCACAAAACAACTAAGGAGAACCTTTGCAAGAATTGTACTCACGCGGAAAATAAATACAAGACTTAATAAGACAATAAACACAATAACTTGATCCTCTATGTATCTATATTAATTCACTATTAATATTGTTAAAGACGTACATGAAACCCTAGCCACATGTTTCTTTTATAGCACAAGAAACCCTAATGCAGCTTGCTAAGCACTCAAAAGATATGCTATCTATTCCTATTTTAACTCAAGCATATCACAACTAATAAACTAAGAAAACGAAAACTACATATCCGTAGAAACATATTAACTATCATAGGAAACTGCACACTATCAGCAGAAACCTTTCTATCAGTGGAAATAACATAACTATCAGAAGGAACCCTATCAGAGGAAACCAACTGTTTACATAATTCCTAACATGAATGACTCACCTTAATTTTCTTGAATTGTGTGATTCACACGCAAGTGCTAGGTGACAGCAAGGAAGTCACGAGTGGGTGTGGGCTTAAGGTGACTCACTCACCTTGGTTTTTAATCCCTTGCCTTCTAGCCTTAAGTAGTAGCATATAGAAAAGTTTGGAACAACTAGTTGGAATAGTTTGTATTTGAGAAGGCCCATTACGCAACACGAGGTCCTATTACACAATTAAAGAAATACCTGATTGAAAACAAATTGTCGACTAAAGCAGACTTGAAGGCGATCGAGAAGAAGAGTGGGGATAAAATTATAATTTTACAAAAGCCCGTGATGTTAATTACTCATTTCTCTTCCTAATCCCCCAAAAATGGACGGAACAAATCAACACATAAAGCTCATAACTTCCCTCCCTCCCACCTTCCCATCCTCTACCTTTCCATCTTAAGAAAACTCACAAACACCCATTTTTTTTATTTCCCTTCCCATCCCCTTGCATTACTTAAAAAAAAAAAAAAAAAAAAAAAAAAAACTCGAGAACAGAGCGTTAGGGGCACAAGTTAATTAAGCACATAAAAAAAAACCCACATGGACTCTCACAAAAATACAAAAAAATATATTTTTGTGTGGGTTTCTGAGTCTTCTTGCGCCCTAGCGCACAAGTTTAAAAAACCCTTAAAAAAGTAGCAAAAATATTAGTCGCATAAAAAAAATTAGAACATACAACTCAAATAACTTTTAGATCTTAGTTACAAGTAAAAAAGAAATACTAGCAAAACAATACTATAACAGCCAAAAAGTCGCATAAAAAATTACTACGTAATTAATTGGTATAAGTAGCATAAATTAAGTACAATGTATTTTCAATATTATGATATTTTCTTTTTTATCAGAGAAAGACAATATGATACAAGTCACGTAAAAAGTATATCATCGATTGCATAAAAAATACTCTTGTTTGACACTTACACTTGTATTTACAATTGAGCCAAAAGGATACAAGTTGCATAAGTTACATAAATCGCTGAGGTTTCTGAGACAAATTTAAAAGTGTTTTTTTTTAGAGGCAACGATTTAATCAAACATATCATTTTAAGGCAAATATATGAAATTAGTCCTAAACCTAATTATATCATACTAGATAAGGTAAGTGGGTGTCTAAAACAAGAGCGTGGTTAATTATAGTCAAGAAGATTATGCATATATAATTTTGTTTTCGTAAGAGCATGTTAGTTTGTTCTCATTTTCTGATGAACTCGCGTGGTACGATAAAATTGTTAGAGTAGATAAAATGGGGACTGTCTATGCTGATAAAAATGGCATGATACGTAGTATCTTTTACTGCCAAACCTTGATAGTTTATTATCCTCAATAAATAAATGACAATATTATAATATACATTATACTTCTTATTTGTGTGATCAGAGAGTCCAGCGTATGCTTCCCGTCTCTTTTAGAGATAAAAGAAATGTTGATGGTTTTACACCAGGTCAAGAATTCACTAAACACCACAAATATCTAGTTTATGAAGGTGAGAAGATGTTGAAAGAGACTGGTACTCAGTTAATGGTGGTTGCCGCACTATTAGCCGCTATATCATTTGCAGCAACAATTACATTTGCAGGTGGCTATAACCAAGACAAAGGTTATCCTGTGTTGAGGGATTTAGCTTTGTTTGACTTTTACATGATGTGTATTTGCTTATCTTTTTTGAGTGCTGCAGCATCAATCCTCAGTATCGTATCCTTCCTCTCAAATGGTTATGCTGAACATGATTTCTTGACATTAGTACCCAGAATGTGGATAAGAAACGTACTTTTTATTTACCTGTCTATAGTAGCTATGACCTGCGCTTTTTTTTTCAATATGGCCCTATTCTATAGAGCAAGGTTAAATATTATATTACCTTTCGGTTTCTTGGCAATTTCAGTAATATGGTTCTCTGTCAAAACAATGGCCTACCTCATGAATCCCTTCCGTGGCCAAGCTATCTTGCGTGATGTCCGAAGATCAATGCCTTCCTACAGAGCATAAGTTTGTAACAATTACCTTCTCTGAGCTTGCAATCTGATTACAATATCGTATGTATCAAGGCTATGTAACGAAAGTTGATGGCTGCTTTATGTTTGTTAGCATAATTACTTTGAATTTGAAACCTAAATCTGTTGTTTATTTCGTGGTTTTTAACTGAAATCGAGAGGAAGGCAGCTGAATATATTTCGTTTTGATTTTGCTGCAGTGTCCCCAAAATTGTTAGTGATGATGATATAACACCATAACTATTGTATATAAACTGGGCTTAATATATGGGCTTGGACCGGTATATAAACAATGTATATAAACAATGGCCTACCTCATGAATCCCTTCCGTGGCCAAGCTATCTTGCGTGATGTCCGAAGATCAATGCCTTCCTACAGAGCATAAGTTTGTAACAATTACCTTCTCTGAGCTTGCAATCTGATTACAATATCGTATGTATCAAGGCTATGTAACGAAAGTTGATGGCTGCTTTATGTTTGTTAGCATAATTACTTTGAATTTGAAACCTAAATCTGTTGTTTATTTCGTGGTTTTTAACTGAAATCGAGAGGAAGGCAGCTGAATATATTTCGTTTTGATTTTGCTGCAGTGTCCCCAAAATTGTTAGTGATGATGATATAACACCATAACTATTGTATATAAACTGGGCTTAATATATGGGCTTGGACCGGTTAAGAAAGAACTGGTTTCCTACTTTCCTTCCATTTTCTTCAGTTTCTCACTACTAATGAAGCTAGAGAACACAATGTTACATTTAATTGGAATGTTTGCATGACAACCTCCAATGTCGTGTAAAATATATGTTTATTCTCGTTTAGGTAACCACCAAAACAAGCTTGGTGCGTACAAACACGTATTTTGGTACATTTTATGGGTTCAAGTTCATATTTTTTGTCTAAATACTTCTAAACATGCACAAATTGGTGTCCAGAGGACCCTATTATGGTATTATTGCCACAAATCTTGATGTTTTTAACCTCGTTTCTTCAAACTTTAGTACATTGTGGATCCTTCAAGCACAACTCGGAGTCTCGGAAGATGTCTTATTAGACTTTTATCAAACTGCATGCGATGGATAAAATGAACTTCAAGCAATGGAAACGAAATTCTTTATCGCCTTCATGTGAGTTGGAAGTGCCTCCAGTAACGGTTTTATTGAGTCTATTAAGAGTTTTGAATATCTATTGTGATTTTCAATAAAGAAAAAATATGGCCACGTTGATAGATGATTATGTTGTTTTACTTCATCTCTAGTATATTCATTACAAGAGTTATGGTTTTGTGACGACAAAAATGGTCGCAAGAAGCCCAAAAGCACAAAGGTCTTTGGCGACAACTTTCATCGTGAAAAAGACGGTGCCCAAGCCTCGTTTTTATAGCTATGATGTTCAATGGTTTTCACGACGAATATAACGGGCTGTTTGCTTTGTCAAATCTTTTTGCGAGGACAATAGTTAAAAGTATTTACTTTATTAAGAGAAATTGAAAATAGATGATAAATACATTTAGTGACGACACATTAAAAGAACACCTAAATTATACATACATTTAGCACAACGGCACGGCGCATTAAAAGATAACAACTAAACTATACGTACATTTATCTAATTAAAATTATTAACAATTTTGCCGACGACACATGTTTTCAATTCGTTAAAGGTATTAAGTTTAAAGTAAATAAGATAATTTATAAATACCTTTTTGGAATGACACGTGTTGTCGTGAGTTGCGATGGTATGAAAAGTGATAACGAAATAAAAAGTGTAAAAAGTGTCATAAACCTTCTAATCTCAAGCAACTTCATCCAATGGCCAAGAGAGATAAGATCAATATATAAATCATATTTGTCATAAATCAAGTGAACCAATCATGTCCTTTTATTTCTTTATCAAAACAAAACAAAAATAAACTTTCGCCATTTTAAAAAAAAAATATCTTGCAAACCGTTAATCGTTACGCGATAAAACTCATACCATTGCGACGAGAATTAAATTATCCTTCTATAGATATGCACTCATATATACTTTCGACTAATTTTTTTTTCAAAATTTCCGCCTAAAAGAATCACGTGTGATTCGAAAATATCACATGTGATTTTTAAAATAAATCACATATAATTTTTAGAAATCACATGTGATTTTTCTCGTCGAGAATTTTGAAAAAAAAAAGTTCGTCGAAAGTATATATAGAAGTGCATATATATAGAAATATAATTTAATTCTCGTCGCGATGGTATATTTTTTGTAGCTTAGAGATTTTCGTTTGCAAGATATGTTCGTTTTTTTTAAGTAAAAAATATTTTTTTATTAATTTTGATAAAAAAAAAATGAATGGCTAAGATTCATTCATTGGATCCATGGCAAGTATGAGATATATATTGTTAAAAATAAGGACAAGTAACGTTCTAATTCTCTATCCCCCACTTAAGATAAACAACATTTTCGTTGTGTAAAATAAAATAAAAAACATGAAATAGAAAGAATTAGAACGAAAAACTCCCCTGAGATTTGTTTGGTATGATCCTCCATGATGCGTTTGTGAGCAACTTTTTATTTTCTTGTGTATGCAAGCGTCTGGATCCCAGCATGACTATAACACGCAAAAAATACAGAATGTATGTATACACCACTTCCTTGTAATCACCCTGTGTTAACAAACATGAAAATCACAGCTACTGCGTCTTTGATTAATCGATGGTTAGCTAGAATAAAAATTAAAAATAAAACCGTAAACTATCATCAGGTCAGTCGATACGCCGCACCTTATTAGTTAAGATGCGCTGTATCGAGCCTGGAATAAAAATTAAAATAAAGTACGAGTCAGATGTGATATGTCGCATCGCAAAACCAGGATGCGTTGTATCAAAAACCATTTGACATAAAGTTTTAAGTGCAGATATAAAATTAAAATGCAGAAAAATAAAAGGATAGATATGACCAGTACAGTAGATACGCTGCACCCTTTTTATGTGATGCACCGTATCGATGTGCAGGTCTAACGGACTCGAAAACAGAAACAGTAAAAATTTCAGGTTGTCTCCTGGTAAGCACTTCTCTTTATTCAATAGTCTTTAAGTTAGACTAATATTCAGTTCTTAATCTATCTCATGCATGCTCACATGTCCTCTTTTGAGCACTTCTGCCATCTTTTTGTCCCGAATGTATTCGGGTCCCAAATCAACGACTCCTTTGTAGAAGCCCTTAAGCTTTTGATATGGATGCTCGATTCCCTATAATATGTCAAGCGTGCTAACCTGCAATAGCGACCAAATCTTGTTACACTTCTCGTTGGAGAGGTGTTTAAACCTTGGATTTGAGCGGGCCATATGGAAAGTAACACCATCTTGACCATTGTAAAAGGTCATGATTCATGCAAACCGTTTTGCTTCAACACAAAAAACATCGCAAAATGGTTTTCCTATGATAATATCACCCCATATCTTTGTCGTGATACACATCCATCTTTTCCACTATTGCAAAATCTGTTATGATAGAAAATTTTCCAACAAAAATAGGCACATTCACAAAAGCTCTAACCACATTCTTCCCCTTATATTCAAGCTTCTTAATCATAATTGAGTTATAAAAATCCTTAGAAATTACATTAATAGGTAGAGTGTGTTATTTTTCATTTTCATACATGCTATATTCATTATACATCCGAGAGATGAGAGAATCCAAATATTATATGTGAGGTGCTAGTGTATAATTTTCGTGCTTGTTATGACTATTGTAGAGCTTGTATTTGTTGTAAACTATTTTAAACCAATGTTAAATTACCCCTAACTTGTAAATTGATTAGATAAAAGCACATTTGCTTGAGGACAAGCAAATCCCAAGTGTAGGGATATTTGATAAGGTTTTAAAACGTACGTTTTTAGCGGGTCATTTAAGCCCTAAACTAATGTGTTTATAATCAAATATTGCATAAATTTTTTCTTTTTCACTTTTTAGGTACTTTGGAAGCAAAGGCTAGAAATCATGCATATTTGGACGAAAAAGGATGAAAATGTAAAGAAAACGACCAACTCATAAAAAGTATGGAAAAGCGCACCAGATGGCGTCACAACCTACAAGGTGACGTTGTCACTTACTAGAGACGACTCAGTTAAAAGTTGAAGAAATAACAAATGACGCCGTCACTTGTTAAGGGAACTGGAATTCTCTGTGAAAATTATAAGGCGACGGCCTGGAAAAATAAAAAAGGGATGGCGTTAGATTATCCTGGACGACGTCTGAAGCCATAAAGTGACCCCATCACAAGGCTGACTTGGAAGAGACGAAACCCTAATGGCGGCGACTTGACGACGTCAAAATTATAAAGTGACTCCCTCGCATTTGTATTCGTATATATAGTTTTAGAATTTTCTGCATTTAGGGTGCACACTTGAAGGATAATTGTGGTGTACGAATTTTATTAGTTTTTCGCAGTAACTTTAGGGTTTTAACACCCTCATTCAATAAGAGATAAGTTTTTTGATTACTTCTATCATTATGTTTAATTTATGTTTAATTATGATTACTTGTTTCATTATTTTTTACATGTCTATCTAATTTAATATAGTGTTTGCTTAGATCTAATGAAATCTACTTGTTAACTATTAATTTTCCTCTCTTGTTTAAGTGGTTGTTACATGTTAGGTTAGGAAAACTTGCTTATTCCTTTAGTGTTGCGAGCTTGAACGTCCTAAATAACGTATTCAGGTCCTAGAGTGCACTAGTAGACTTTTCATTGTGTTTATTGCGTGAATTACGATTGTTGATAATAGGAGCTTTGGGGGAGATAACTTAGGTTACTTGGAGATCCCGGTTTCTTAGAGGAGATTAATACATTCATAGAAATAGGGCCCCACAACCTTAGTAATACAACGGGCAAATTAAACAAGGATGTGACAATTCGACTAATCAATAGGAGAAAACTAAGGAGTAGTGAAATCTAAGTAAACACGTTTTTACCTGTCATTTGAATCTCTCATTTAATTTACTTGTCATTTAGTTTAATTATAAGTTTCAATTAGTTTAATTAGTCATTTTAAGTAGTTGATAATCAAACCCCCAATCAAATACCGAGATTTTAATTGCTTTTATAAAATATAAAAGGATAAAAAGAATCATCCCTCACCTTAGACCTATTCATCATACATCTCGACCTTCCCAACACTATTCCCCTAGAGAATGATCAACCCCCCGTTTCTTACTTATACTACACTACAACGGTTAGATACATTGCCTAGGAGGATTGTAAAACTTCGTGTGAGGTTTGCAGGAATCCACATCAAGACCTCTAAACAACATTGAATCAAACCCAAATAACCCAACCCCCAACCCTACACACATCCAAATTAACGACCACTCGGGTATGAAGGACATGAGCATATTTGTGACATCTATTAAGGATATCCATGAAAGGTGAAGTGTTGTTCAAAATTCACACAAAAGGGTTATTTGCGTATGGCCACTCAGGTATGAAGGAGGATCAGTTACTAATGCTTATGTTTTTAGTTGTGATATGGATATCTTTAGTTTAAGCCTTGATAATGTATTATCAGAGATTAAGGTACCAAAATGGGCGTTGTTATCTGTGATCCTAAACAATCCTTAGAATTTTTTTTGAAATTAATTAATAGAGATGATGATGTTCATAAGTTGTATGAGTTGGGTGAAACAAATGAGTCAGTTGATATATTTTTTGCTCATAAGCCCCAAAAGTTATCATAATTTTACTTAAAAAACATAGGTTCAGAGGTTGAGGGTTGGGTAGAGCAAGATGCTAATTTTCGAATGACAAGTCCAACACCTTTTATGACTCGACGCAAATGGAAGGGGATTGATAGGAGCAAAAAGCAGGGTAGTGTAAGCAAAATACAAACAAGGAAATGTGTTGTTGTTATAAGAGAGGGTGAAGGTGTTTTTCATAACAAAATGGACAAAAATAAGGGAAAAGGAAAGCTGGTTGAGGATGAGGATGTTTTTTAAAATAAAAAAGGACAAGGCTATTGTAATAAATTATAAGCGAGGTTTGATGGGAAAGGGAAGGCAACAATGGTTGTGCAGGTTTTGCTGGTGATGATGTTCCATTCAAAGATGGTGGTGTTGAATATAGGTTGGTGGTGTTGGTGGTCTTGTTACGAGACCGTTTAAAAGTAGTGAAAATATTACCAATTGTGTACTTGCCCTTTTTGCAACAAGACCATCTAAGGTGAGGTTTCAATGTTGAATTGCATGGCATCTTTTTTTTTATATTTCTAAACTGCATTATACCTTAGCCAACTTGAGTATGTGGTGTTTGGATACTTGTTTTCACAGGAACAATAGCAATATGTTCATCACTTTTAGGTTCATACTTTGTATGTTCATCAGTTTAAGGATATCCAATATCAGTATGTAATTCGATTGAAGGTTCATCAGTTAATGGTTGTTTAGTTGAAGCTGTTTCATCGTTTGTATTTTATGAATTATCAATCAAAGGTTGTAGCAGACAATGAATCAATAGTTTTAGTAATTTTCAGGTAGTAGCAGACAATGAATCAGTTGAAGTGGTTCATCTTTTGTATTATGGACAAAATAGCCCTTTTGTAATTTTCATGTTATGGAAACTTTTAATTTGTATATCATGGTATAATCAACAATGTTATAAGGTTACATATGTTCAAACCATGATGCACAAATTAAAAGTTTCCATAACATGCAAATTACAAAAGTTTCCATTACATTAGAGTATGCAATTTGTGACTGTGTTTGTGTTTGTGATTGTGATGTCTGGTATACAAGAACATGAAAGTCAAAGTTACAAAGTCAAACTAACTACATACTACATGAAGTCATATGTGTTTGTGTAGTATGTGATTGTGTTTGTGTAATTTGTGATTGTGTTTGTGTAATCTGTGATTGTGTTTGTGTAATATGTGTTTGTGTAATATGTGATTATGTAATATGTGATTATGTTTGTGTAATCTGTGTATGTTATGTAATTTGTGACTGTGTTTGTGTTTTCCTACCATGTGATACAAGAACATGAAATTCAAAGTTACAAAGTCAAACTAACTACATACTACACTAGCTGTGGCTTCTTTAGTCTGCAACTATTTTGCTACCCAGTGATTCAGCAAAACCAACTTACTATCTCCCCTACTATCTTCCTACCAACTTTATATCTGCTACTATTTTACTATCTCTAATGCATGGTATAATCAGCAAAAACAAACACCCCTCAGCAAAACCAAACACAGTGGTAAATAACATCTGATGCATGAAACATATGTTCAAACCATAAGCAACAATGTTATACGGTTACATATGTTCAAACCATGATGCACCAAAAAACTAGAAAAAATACACATGTTTGACTAATGAACTTCAAACATGTATCTACGAATGTTGACATTGGATCTGCTTGTTACACCCTGTGCCCGTTTTGACTGGAAATTTAAAACTTTTGACGTGGAAACGTTGACTGTAGCGGAGTCACATTAAACACTTTATTAAACTACAATAATATATAACATTTAACCATTGAAAACACTTACAAGAACGTATACCTGAAAACTCTTCCAAAAAAATTACACATTACTATAACACAACCAACAACCCTTCTGTGACACCCCAACCCGACAAGGGTAGACGTGTCACATTCTGGTGTCATATCAGAACATACAAACAAAATTTACAAGCGGAAGCTTTACAAAAATAAATACCAAGTCATATAACAGATGACTTACAAAGAAAATACAAACCCCAATATGTCTAGAACAAAATGAAATGAAAAGGTAACTAGGGTTGGTCCACTCGGATAATCCAACTCTCAGCCCATCAAAGCCCATCTTCAAACCTAAACCTGTCGCAGGAAAGGAAATGCAGCTGAGCTTAAAAAGCCCAGTGAACAGATATAACAAAAGGAAAGCTAAACAAAATCAGAAATGCAAAGTGAAACAAGGAAGCTGATAACAAGGTCGTAACGAAATGAGAACAATGAGTCAATGAGGATCCTGCAGAAACACAATTATACAGATATCCCGAAAGAACAGATAACAAGGAGAACGAAGCAAAGCAAAGCATCGATGACATATATATAATGTCACACCCCCAATTTACCTGTTTTGCAGCGGAATGGAATTCCTGGGGATGGACTGTCATAGCATCACAATCACAGTTATATTGAACGACCTAAAGTGTCGTTTGGAAAATACATCGTTTGATTTAATAAAATAATCAGAGTTTACAAAGTAGGTCCCAAATGAAAATCAACTTGTGCGGAAATAAGTTTGTTACAATTCAAACGATGGTTTAAAGTATGTAAAACCCAAGTGAGACGCGTCGTCACCACGACTCCATGAGGTGTCCAAATGCATGCCATGAAGTGTATGCCTTAGATACCTGAGATAAAACATGCTAAAAGTGTCAACACAAAGGTTGAGTGAGTTCATAGAGTTTGAGTTGAAATGTAAAGCCATTCAAAATCGTTTATGCAGCAAAGGCATTGTAAATCGTTGAAATGTAAAGACTTTCAAAATCGTTTATGTAGCAAAGGCATTGTAAATCCACTCAGTTCCAAGTCCCGCCCATACAAAACTTGCAACCTGTGTGTTCACAACCCACTGCCAGAATATGTAGAGTTAATGTTCAAGTGCATGATGTCAAATGAATTCACATAATAGTGCATGGCTCAATGTATCGAAATCGTTTATGCAGTAAAGGCATTGTGAATCCACTCAGTTCCAAGTCCCGCCCATACAAAACTTGCAACCTGTGTGTTCACAACCCATTGCCAAAATGTATATAGTGTATGTTCAAATGAATATGTGTGTGGTTCAAATCGTTCCAAGACCATTAGTTCATGATATTACCAAGACCATTAGCTCAATGAATATACCAAGACCATTAGCTCAATGAATATACCAAGACCATTAGACCAATGAATATACCAAGACCATTAGCTCAATGAATATACCAAGACCATTAGACCAATGAATATACCAAGACCATTAGCTCAATGAATATACCAAGACCATTAGACCAATGAATATAATATGGAATTTCTAAATATGGCAATACTGTTACTTCGCATAACTAAACATTCAGTTCGGATAAACATATAATTTGCAAATAGTCATGAATGTCATAAAAGTAGTTGATGAGCATGTATCTCCCCCAAAGAGTTTAATAAAAATATTAAAACAAGAAAAGTGGGGCTATGGAACTCACGGTAATTCATATAAGTTAAAGTACTTGTGAAAGTAAATGAAAACAGTTTGAGCATGTATCTCCCCCAAAAGTAGTATAAAACAATTAAAAGTGGGGCTATGAAAACTCACGGTAATCCTTAAAAAGTTAGATTACTTATGAAAGTAAATGAAAATAATTGAGCATGTATCTCCCCCAAAACAGTTATGAAAACAAGTAAAAGCAGGGGCTATGAAAACTCACTTGGTGGAATGATGCGAAGACAAAAGTGAGTACACCGAGATGTAGTGTGATACGTAAATATTGACCTATTATAAATGATATGATATGCAATGAGTTGCAATGTAATGTTATGCATGCATTTCGTATGTCATTTATACCATTTGCGAGTTTTGAAAATAATACTTATCGTCGAAAAATACTCGTTTGACGTATTGACCAATCAAAAATCACATTACAAGTTTTTACGTCAAAATGTCATCCTACAATGGTTTTGTAATGATTTATAGTGAAATTATCACTTTTCGTCGTAAAACAATGTCGTCGGAATTTTCATGAAATTAACAAAAATGGCTTTGGAAAACTAGTCGTAAAATAGTGTACGTCGATCGTTAGAGAACGAACTCGACGGTTTCGGAGAGTTTGTATCGAAATCTAGAAGTTTCAGTTCAGGAGTTTCCGTCCAAAAGGTCTCGATCATAAAGATATTAAAGGTTAAAGATAGTGATTTTAGTTACCGTAACACTTATCTCGTAAAAATAATATAGTTTTTCTAAAAATAATAGTTACGGCAAGTTTATGAAACGTGTATATCTTAGTCGTTTCAAATCCGTTTTCTACGTATTATACGTCCTTAGCTTCGTATCAAAGTATACTAATATATTTTTGAGAAGTCGAAATAATTTGTGAAGCTTAAGGCTCATTTTTGACCCAAACAATGTAAAAACAGTTTGCTGAAAATTCTGAAAATAATATATTTCGTCGTCAAACTTGTAAAATCCATAACTTCTTCGTTATAACTCCGTTTTACTCCGTTCAAGCGGCCACGGATTCGTTTTAAAGTATATTTTCTAAATATCTAGGCCAAAAATTCGTGCCTACTGTCGGATTTTCCAGAAAAACAAAATAAGGACAGAACACTTTTATAACTTGTCGAAAATAGTTTTTCTCGTACTAAACCTATTCCAATCCCTTCAAATCAACTCCAAAGCTAATCTAATCCTACCATACACCTTCTTAGGGTGTCATGGGTTCCTAGACATCATCAAGACCAAAGAATACCAAGGGAATATTTATAGGATGACCAAAGTATAAGAATAACTCTAAAATCATGAAATAAAATGGTATAAATCACATAACATGCATACTTGCTCCAAAAATGAAAAGATACATATGAAATGATAAGGAAACATGAAAATGAAAGAATCATGCTTACAAGTTAATGTGATGAGGTGCAAGTAACAAGGATTTGCCTAAACACTCTTGGTTTTTATTTCAAAACCTTATAAAGAGTGATAACTAGATTGTAAATAACTTGAACTTGAGAAAGATTTTATGATCCCTTGGAGAACTCTTGGAGGCCGGTTTTGAGGATGAAAGAACCAAGAGAGAAAACTACTAACTTGTATTATTTTTGTGATTGAATGAATGAGAAATGAGTGAACTTTTTCTTTAGAGTGTAGATATAAACAATCAAGAAGCAAACTTTTTCCAACATTAATTGCAACCCTCCCCCCTTGGCCGGTTTTAGGGGAGGTGTTTGTCAAAATTTTTTTTTTATTACTTGTATATATTGTGTAAGTAAATATTTGATAAAGTGTAAGTAAATGTGTAGGAAATGTACAAGTAAAGGTAAATAGAAATTTTTAGGTAAAAGTAATTGTTAATAGATCAAAATAGAATGTAATGAGATAATAAAATTGTAAAAATACATTCCTTGTAAAATTTGAGTGATAAAATAATTATCGAGTAGTTTTTAAGAAAAACGTCGTAATAATATAAATTTAACGATTTATATTCAAAATAAATTCCAAACACTAGTTAAACTCAAAATATAGTTTTTATCAACTAACTGTAAGTATAAAAATATGTCGGGATCATTTTTGAAATTAACGGATTAAATATTAAAAATAATAACTCACGCGATAACGTTTATTGAATATAAAAATTACGCGATGAATGTGAAATAAAATGTCATGAATGAATTATCATGATGCAAATGATGTCAATGAAATGTAGACTAATCTTAGTCCATATGAAATGTTCGTGATGTTATGATCATGAATTCGCCGCTAAACCATAAAGGTTACGCGAATTTGGAACAAGTAAACCAAGTTTACAATAAATGTTGAAATAATGAGACATGAATTGTGTCGAGAAATGACCTGAAAGTACGGGTTGTCACATATAAGCACATACAAACCAGGCATACAAGCACCGAAACAAAATCAAGCATAGCAGACGTCGCATCCACTCAACATAAGAATAGCATGCAACCAAATCAGGAAATCAGAACATAAATAAGCCAAACGGAAACTAAAAGCAAGCGGAAGCACTTAATTACGAAATGAGCATGGCAATCACACAAGACAAATAACCCACAGTTAATAACATAACAGTATCATAACAGATATAAGCATGGCAGGTCGACAATTAGCAATAAGAACACAAATGGATAATCATAGCCCATAAACATAATTAAACGGAGGTATCCATAACAAACAGATAAATCAAATGATTACACGCAAACATGATCACCAGACCAATCAAGGTTCATACAACAGTAAGATAACATATATTCAGATGACAATAGTTGAATCATATAATCGCCTATTAATCATATCGTAACAGGATAAACAGTAATCACATAGAACATGTAACAACATAATCAAGTTCAATAATCATATAATAACCCGGTACGTGAATGGAATGATAGTCTGAAGTAACGGGATGAGAGTGTGACAGATCAAAGCAATGAAATATATATATATATATATATATCTTGGTAATAGAGTGAGTCATATAAGTGTACTGAGTAATGAACAATTAATACAGAATATGGTGCATTGGGAAATACAGATGGCACAATATAAGGATATCAAAAGTGTAAGGGTTGTCAGAAATCTACCACAAGCCCGGAACATATCATATCATATCATATCATAAGTAACCATTGTATTCGGAGGGGTGACCTCGGAATACCATACATAATAGGAGGGGAGACCTCAGTAACCAATGGAGTAGCTAGCTCCCGGAATGTGAAGACGCGTATTGCATACGACATCATTCACCATATAAATCATATCATATCATAACATATCTAGGATGCATCCATACGCCCCCTGGAAACATAGTGGCCAAATCATATACATATAGTGAGCTCATAATCATATAACATAATGGGGACGGTGTGCAACATCACTCGTACACACTGGAGTCATGCCATTGGTGCATCAATGACACGGTCATGTTACCTTCATGACTAGGAACACATATTTGGCTCGGGTATCAAACAGAAGGGTCAAAGCATAATCATATCATAAGGGTTCATATCAAAGGTTCAGAAGTCAAAGGTTCATATTAGATTTCCATAACATAAGTTCATAATCAGAGGTTCATAATCAGATGGTTCATAATCATAAGGTTCATAATCATAAGGTTCATACTCATAAGGTTCATAATCAGCAGTTCATAATCATCAGTTCATAATCATAACAAACGAATATCATAGCGAATAGAATCATATCAAAGGATTATGTCGGAATCATATCAAAAGGATCATAGCATAAGGAAATTTTAGCAAAGGAATATCATAAGTGAAGTAAAGTCAAGGATCAAAAAGTTATGAGAAATCCCTACTGAAAAGGGATAGAATATCTGTACCTCGTTCGAAGCAAGCAAAATAGGAAAGTACGATCACACGATGAATCAATCCCGCCGTCCAGAACCTATGAAATAGATAACGCTTATTAAGATCAGATTACTTATTTTAGACGGCTTTCCATTTTTAGCAGGTTTCTACTTTTAGTAACTTTCCATTTTAGGTAACTTTCTATTTTAGGCAAGTTTCCATAATTAGTAGATTTCCATATTAAGCTGCTTTCCAAAAATAGCAGGTTTCTATAATTAGCATGTTTAACCATAAATAATGTATTTAATGTCATATTAGGTTAATGACGAAAATGAGTATTATTATCGTTCAAGGATTATTTATGACAAGTTACACAAGTTTAAGGTCTAAAGTGTAAATATTACAAATTTTACTCATTTTACTCTTTAGTCCATTCTTTTTATCATTATTAACAAGACAACCTTCATGTTTCACTATTTTACAGAATGAGTTCTTTAACTTTTATCAAACTCGAAATCCTTTTAAAACTTTAATCCATATCGATTTCCCATTTCATTTTAAGTAAGTCGAAACCCTAAACATACAAGTTATATGACCCATTTTTAGTGTTTATTCTAGTCGAAACATATATCATAACCCATATTAAATTCATACGACACAACGTAAATCATGCGAGACCCCATTTTAATAATTATTAGCGACAATAGATGGCCAAAATGTACACGCGCTATATGACCCATTTTAGCTCAGTATTATTTCAAAGATAACATGCATAAGTCGAGTATATGTGAGTCGGAAGGATGTAAAACAGATTGGTATAGTAGTCGAATACATGGCCCTTTTACTTGATACTTTATGTGATCACTTTATATGACTCTAAGTAAAATTCAATTTATGCTTATGTCTTATTTTAGCATGATACAAGAAGAGATCAATATGCATGCCTCGTGTAAGATGGGGTCAAAACAGATTCCAAACATAATGGTTTTATATGGTTGAATACACATTCTAGGTTCATTCGATATACATGTGATCTTTTATATGATTTTGTGTAATCTTTTATCATATCGTGTGACAATTCGTATGCATGCTCTAGGATGACAACCTCACGACACACAATCAAAGAAAACAAACAGGAGGAAAAAAAATGAGATTGAGACAAACCCTAGCGGCTCGAGTGGAATGAAAACGAAACCAAGGCAAGCAAAACCCGCGACCAAGCAACCCTTGGACCTAGGACCACGACCAGGAACCAATCATTTGAACCATGAACCCACGCTCAGCAGCTTTGAACAAACCCCACGACAGCCTCCTGATCACCTTGTAGTTGAATAAAAGAGAGGAGAAACATGGACTGACGGAAGCATAACCCACGACAAAGCCAACACCAAACAGCCACCCTTCGAGCCTTGTAATCCACGATCAATCTTCTTGTACTCATTTTGTTTTTTTTTGATCGAATGAAAAGAAGAAGAACAAGGTCCAGCCGTCACCTTTGTGATTAGGTTTTTGAGTGTATTTTGAATATGTGAGATAATAGGTAAATGAATGGGCATTAAATGGAATAAATGGGAATTAAGAGAGGGGGCGTTGATTTGGACGAAATTATGGGGAAATCACAAGACAAATTTAATTTCTTCACTTTCCAAATATTACAAAAGTAGTTGGTTCTCATTTAATTTAATTGCTTTGGTATTTTATGTACAAAATTTCGATCCATGAACCTAATTAGACGTGTGATATGAATTTAAAACGCAAATATATCGGTTTCATTTATCTTGTACAATTTACATATTTACGAGTTAGGTTATAAACGTATTTAACGAGCTTGATGTATTTTACGTATTTTATAAATATTATACTCGAGGGGCAAAATAGGCATTTAACACGTTTACGATTTTTAGGGTTTTACAACTCTTCCCCTCTAAAAGAAAATTTTCGTCCTCGAAAATTGAAGTCGCAGAGGTACACGGAGTCGTACTAATCTAAGGCAGACGTAGCAATCCGTAGTTCCACACAGATCATAACGATTTCGGTTCCAAAGCGTACCAAAATTTGCACGTAGCAGATGTCGGTGAGAATCTCTCAAAGAGGTACAGAATTCCAAACGAACATGAGGGTTGACAAATAACGGATATAAGTCCTGGTCCATTCACGTACCAACCCCCAGGCATTTCCCAATACGTCGTATGATTTCAATAAGTTCAGATTATATGATCTCGGTATTATCACGTTGATCAGGCGTCATAATACTTGCATCACATAACAAGTTCTTATTGTCATCATATTCTGTCTCGGGCCATGACAAACCACATAACCAACATCACCACAAAACAGATAACATACAGGTAGCAAGCAACATACCAAAACAGATCAGATCCACATTCATACAACATATAACCTATCAACCAACTTAACATACCACAAAAGAGATAAGGCCACCAACTAGCTCGAACGGTTCCTCATGACTCATCACTGACGATCCAAAAACAAAACTGAGATATGACCAAAATGCTAATGATAAAACTTCACGATTCAAACCGAGTTCTGAACAAATCAAGGAAAAGTAATACCGATCAAAATCACTTAGCAAAATATCAAACCGCCTCAAAACGCGTGACAAACAAATCAGAGTAACACAAGTCGCGCCCAATCATATGAAGTAGATGAACCTTCTCAGCCACCAGTTGAAGCTTGTCTCTGTCTTTGCGCCTTTGGTTGATCCGTCCAGCTCCCTCCAGCAGCATCCTGATGTCTCCAGCAACATGGCAGTCGGGTGCGGCTTCTGCTTCATGAACCTCTCCAGCTCAGGAACTGCTGCAGCAACGCAGGGTCGGCACCATCATCTTCGGCTCTACGAGTAATCTCCATCTAAACAATCGACAACGGATGTGCGACGCCAAAAAAAAACAAAATTCGATGCGAAACAAAGAAGGCCAATTTAGTGAAAACAAAAGAATATCGAAGTCAAATCTGAACGACAATCAAAAGGAATCGAAAGAGATCAGAACAGACGGAAGCCTAATGTCTACCCAAGTCCTCACAGGTCAATCATAAGGTCAACAAGACGAAACCTTTGCTCTGATACCATAATTGTAACACCCCAACCCGACAAGGGTAGACGTGTTATATTCTGGTGTCATATCAGAACATACAAACAAAATTTACAAGCGGAAGCTTTACAAAAATAAATACCAAGTCATATAACAGATGACTTACAAAGAAAATACAAACCCCAATATGTCTAGAACAAAATGAAATGAAAAGGTAACTAGGGTCGGTCCACTCGGATAATCCAACTCTCAGCCCATCAAAGCCCATCTTCAAACCTAAACCTGCCGCAGGAAAGGAAATGCAGCTGAGCTTAAAAAGCCCAGTGAACAGATATAACAAAAGGAAAGCTAAACAAAATCAGAAATGCAAAGTGAAACAAGGAAGCTGATAACAAGGTCGTAACGAAATGAGAACAATGAGTCAATGAGGATCCTGCAGAAACACAATTATACAGATATCCCGAAAGAACAGATAACAAGGAGAACGAAGCAAAGCAAAGCATCGATGACATATATATAAGCACATACAAACCAGGCATACAAGCACCGAAACAAAATCAAGCATAGCAGACGTCGCATCCACTCAACATAAGAATAGCATGCAACCAAATCAGGAAATCAGAACATAAATAAGCCAAACGGAAACTAAAAGCAAGCGGAAGCACTTAATTACGAAATGAGCATGGCAATCACACAAGACAAATAACCCACAGTTAATAACATAACAGTATCATAACAGATATAAGCATGGTAGGTCGACAATTAGCAATAAGAACACAAACGGATAATCATAGCCCATAAACATAATTAAACGGATGTATCCATAACAAACAGATAAATCAAATGATTACACTCAAACATGATCACCAGACCAATCAAGGTTCACACAACAGTAAGATAACATATATTCAGATGACAATAGTTGAATCATATAATCGCCTATTAATCATATCGTAACAGGATAAACAGTAATCACATAGAACATGTAACAACATAATCAAGTTCAATAATCATATAATAACCCGGTACGTGAATGGAATGATAGTCTGAAGTAACGGGATGAGAGTGTGACAGATCAAAGCAATGAAATATATATATATCTTGGTAATAGAGTGAGTCATATAAGTGTACTGAGTAATGAACAATTAATACAGAATATGGTGCATTGGGAAATACAGATGGCACAATATAGGGATATCAAAAGTGTAAGGGTTGTCAGAAATCTACCACAAGCCCGGAACATATCATATCATATCATATCATAAGTAACCATTGTATTCGGAGGGGTGACCTCGGAATACCATACATAATAGGAGGGGAGACCTCAATAACCAATGGAGTAGCTAGCTCCCGGAATGTGAAGACGCGTATTGCATACGACATCATTCACCATATAAATCATATCATATCATAACATATCTAGGATGCATCCATACGCCCCCTGGAAACATAGTGGCCAAATCATATACATATAGTGAGCTCATAATCATATAACATAATGGGGACGGTGTGCAACATCACTGCATTACACTGGAGTCATACCATTGGTGCATCAATGACACGGTCATGTTACCTTCATGACTAGGAACACATATTTGGCTCGGGTATCAAACTGAAGGGTCAAAGCATAATCATATCATAAGGGTTCATATCAAAGGTTCAGAAGTCAAAGGTTCATATTAGATTTCCATAACATAAGTTCATAATCAGAGGTTCATAATCAGATGGTTCATAATCATAAGGTTCATAATCATAAGGTTCATACTCATAAGGTTCATAATCAGAAGTTCATAATCATCAGTTCATAATCATAACAAACGAATATCATAGCGAACAGAATCATATCAAAGGATTATGTCGGAATCATATCAAAAGGATCATAGCATAAGGAAATTTTAGCAAAGGAATATCATAAGTGAAGTAAAGTCAAGGATCGAAAAGTTATGAGAAATCCCTACTGAAAAGGGATAGAATATTTGTACCTCGTTCGAAGCAAGCAAAATAGGAAAGTACGATCACACGATGAATCAATCCCGCCGTCCAGAACCTATGAAATAGATAACGCTTATTAAGATCAGATTACTTATTTTAGACGGCTTTCCATTTTTAGCAGGTTTCTACTTTTAGTAACTTTCCATTTTAGGTAACTTTCTATTTTAGGCAAGTTTCCATAATTAGTAGATTTCCATATTAAGCTGCTTTCCAAAAATAGCAGGTTTCTATAATTAGCATGTTTAACCATAAATAATGTATTTAATGTCATATTAGGTTAATGACGAAAATGAGTATTATTATCGTTCAAGGATTATTTATGACAAGTTACACAAGTTTAAGGTCTAAAGTGTAAATATTACAAAGTTTACTCATTTTACTCTTTAGTCCATTCTTTTTATCATTATTAACAAGACAACCTTCATGTTTCACTATTTTACAGAATGAGTTCTTTAACTTTTATCAAACTCGAAATCCTTTTAAAACTTTCATCCATATCGATTTCCCATTTCATTTTAAGTAAGTCGAAACCCTAAACATACAAGTTATATGACCCATTTTTAGTGTTTATTCTAGTCGAAACATATATCATAACCCATATTAAATTCATACGACACAACGTAAATCATGCGAGACCCATTTTAATAATTATTAGCGACAATAGATGGCCAAAATGTACACGCGCTATATGACCCATTTTAGCTCAGTATTATTCCAAAGATAACATGCATAAGTCGAGTATATGTGAGTCGGAATGATGTAAAACAGATTGGTATAGTAGTCGAATACATGGCCCTTTTACTTGATACTTTATGTGCTCACTTTATATGACTCTAAATAAAACTCAATTTATGCTTATGTCTTATTTTAGCATGATACAGGAAGAGATCAATATGCATGCCTCGTGTAAGATGGGGTCAAAACAGATTCCAAACATAATGGTTTTATATGGTTGAATACACATTCTAGGTTCATTCGATATACATGTGATCTTTTATATGATTTTGTGTAATCTTTTATCATATCGTTTGACAATTCGTATGCATGCTCTAGGATGACAACCTCACGACACACAATCAAAGAAAACAAACAGGAGGAAAAAAAATGAGATAGAGACAAACCCTAGCTGCTCGAGTGGAATGAAAACGAAACCAAGGCAAGCAAAACCCGCGACCAAGCAACCCTTGGACCTAGGACCACGACCAGGAACCAATCATTTGAACCATGAACCCACGCTCAGCAGCTTTGAACAAACCCCACGACAGCCTCCTGATCACCTTGTAGTTGAATAAAAGAGAGGAGAAACATGGACTGACGGAAGCATAACCCACGACTAAGCCAACACCAAACAGCCACCCTTCGAGCCTTGTAATCCACGATCAATCTTCTTGTACTCGTTTTGTTTTTTTTTTGATTGAATGAAAAGAAGAAGAACAAGGTCCAGCCGTCACCTTTGTGATTAGGTTTTTGAGTGTATTTTGAATATGTGAGATAATAGGTAAATGAATGGGCATTAAATGGAATAAATGGAATTAAATGGGAATTAAGGGAGGCGTTGATTTGGACGAAATTATGGGGAAATCACAAGACAAATTTAATTTCTTCACTTTCCAAATATTACAAAACTAGTTGGTTCTCATTTAATTTAATTGCTTTGGTATTTTATGTACAAAATTTCGATCCATGAACCTAATTAGACGTGTGATATGAATTTAAAACGCAAATATATCGGTTTCATTTATCTTGTACAATTTACATATTTACGAGTTAGGTTATAAACGTATTTAACGAGCTTGATGTATTTTACGTATTTTATAAATATTATACTCGAGGGGCAAAATAGGCATTTAACACGTTTACGATTTTTAGGGTTTTACAATATATGAACCATATTCTTCAATTGGTTCAGCGCCAAATCCATCAAGAACTAAATTAGAGAGTAGATAGTTCGATATACTTTTTCCCACTCCTCTTCATCAGACCCTGTGACAACCCGTACTTTCAGGTCATTTCTCGACACAATTTATGCCTCACTATTTCAACATTTATAGTAAACTTGGTTTACTTGTTTCAAATTCGCGTAACCTTTATGGTTTAGCGGCGAATTCATGATCATAACATCACGTACATTTCATATGGACTAAGTTTAGTCTACATTTCATTGACATCATTTGCATCATGATAATTCATTCATGACATTTCATCTCACTTTTAATGCGTAATTTTTATATTTAATACGTTATCGCGTGAGTTTTTATTTTAAATATTTAATCCGTTACTTTCAAAAATGATCCCGATATATTTTTATACTTACATTTAGTTGTAAAAACTATAATTTGAGTTTAACTAGTGCTTTGAATTTATTTGGTATATAATTCGTTAAATTTATATTATTACGACGTGTTTCTTAAAAACTATACGATAATTTTTATATCACTCAAATTTCACAAGGAATGTATTTGTACAATTTTTATTATCTCATTACATTCTACTTTGGTCTATTAAAAATTCCTTTTACCTAAAAACTACCATTTACCTTTACTTATACATTTTCTTACAATCTTAACAATTACACAACTTTTATATACAAGTATACATTTACACAATTATTAGAGAGAAAAAAAAATATATATTTGGGAAACACATCCCTTAGAAACCGGCCCTATGGGGTGATTTCATTTAATGTTGATAACATTTTCTCTTTTGATTGTATAGATTTACACTCCTTCCATAAAACACATCACTTATCACATTATTCATTCATTTCACTTATTCAAGACAAGTAAAGTTGCTCTTTTCTTTTTCTTCTCTCTATAAACCGGTTCTACAAGGATTTTTCAAGGGATCATCACAAGTTTTTCCAAAGTTCAAGTAATTACAATCTAGTTACACTCTTTATTTAGGTTTTGAAATAAAAACCTAGAGTGTTTAGGTTTAACCTTGTTACTTGCACCTCATCATATTCACTTGTAAGCATGTTTTTATCATTTTTCATGTTTCCTTTTCATTACATATGTATCTTTTCATTTTTGGAGCAAACATGCAAGACATATGTGATTTATACCATTTTACATGATTTTAGAGTTATATATATATTATGGTCATCCTATAATTATTCCCTTAGTATACTTTGGTCTTGATGATGTCTAGGAACCCATGACACCCTAAGAAGGTGTATGGTAGGATTAGATTAGCTTTGGAGTTGATTTGAAGGGATTAGAATAGGTTTTGTCCGAGAAAACTATTTTCAATACGTATAAAATAGGTTCTGTCCTTGTTTCATTTTTCTGGAAAAACCGACAATTGGTACGAAATTTTGGCCTTGATATTTAGAAAATATACTTTAAAACGAATCCGTGGTCACTTGAACGGAATAAAACGGAGTTATAACGAAGAAGTTATGGATTTTACAAGTTTGACGACGAAAAATATAGTTTTCTGAAATTTCAGCAATATATATTTATCTTGTACGAGTCAAAAACGAGTCCTAAGCTTTACAAATTATTTCGACTTATCAAAAATATATTAGTATACTTTGATACGAAGCTAAGGACGTATAATACGTAGAAAACGGATTTGAAACGACTAAGATATACACGTTTTCATAAACTTGCCGTAACTATTATTTTTAGAAAAACTATATTATTTTTACGAGATAAGTGTTACGGTAACTAAAATCACCATATTTAACCCTTATTATCTTTATGTTCGAGACCTTTTTGACGAAAACTCCTGAACTGAAACTTTTAGATTTCGATACAAACTTTCCAAAACCGTCGGTTTCGTTTCCTAACGTTCGACGTACACCATTTTACAACTAGTTTTCCAAAGCCATTTTTGTTAAATTCATGAATATTCCGACGACATTGTTTTGCGACGAAAAGTGGAAATTTCACCATAAATCATCATAAAACCATTGTAGGATGACATTTTGACGTAAAAACTTGAAAAGTGATTTTGGATTGGTCAAGACGTCAAACGAGTATTTTTCGACGATAAGTAATATTTTCAAAACTCGCAAATGGTATAAATAACATACGAAATGCATGCATAACATTACATTGCAACTCATTACATGTCATATCGTTCATCATAGGTCAAGATTTACGTATCACATTACATCTCGGTGTACTCACTTTTGTCTTCGCATCATTCCACCAAGTGAGTTTTCGTAGCCCCTACTTTTACTTGCTTTCATAACTGTTTTGGGGGAGATACATGCTCGACTATTTTTATTACATTCATGACTATTTGCAAATTATATGGTTATCCGAACTGAATGCTTGCCATACTTAGAAATTCCATATTATATTCATTGGTCTAATGGTCTTGGTATATTCATTGAGCTAATGGTCTTGGTATATTCATTGGTCTAATGGTCTTGGTATCTTCATTGAGCTAATGGTCTTGGTATATTCATTGAGCTAATGGTCTTGGTAATATCATGAACTAATGGTCTTGGAACGATTTGAACCACACTCATATTCATTTGAACATACACTATATACATTTTGGCAATGGGTTGTGAATACACAGGTTGCAAGTTTTGTATGGGCGGGACTTGGAACTGAGTGGATTTACAATGCCTTTGCTGCATAAACGATTTTGATACATTGAGCCATGCACTATTTTGTGAATTCATTTGACGATTTCTGTTTGAACATAAACTATATACACATTTTGG
Source organism: Chrysanthemum makinoi (assembly GCA_910596185.1). Taxonomy (NCBI): domain Eukaryota; kingdom Viridiplantae; phylum Streptophyta; class Magnoliopsida; order Asterales; family Asteraceae; genus Chrysanthemum; species Chrysanthemum makinoi. The sequence continues at coordinate 312,753,443 of OU343222.1, read as the reverse complement.
CAATGGGTTGTGAACACACAGGTTGCAAGTTTTGTATGGGCGGGACTTGGAACTGAGTGGATTTACAATGCCTTTGCTACATAAACGATTTTGAAAGGCTTTACATTTCAACTCAAACTCTATGAACTCACTCAACCTTTGTGTTGACACTTTTAGCATGTTTTATCTCAGGTATTTAAGGCATACACTTCATGGCATGCATTTGGACACCTCATGGAGTCGTGGTGACGACGCGTCTCACTTGGGTTTTACATACTTTAAAACATCGTTTGAATTGTAACAATTTATTTCCGCACAAGTTGATTTTCAATTGGGACCTATACTTTGTAAACTCTGAATGTTTTATTAAATCAAACGATGTATTTTCCAAACGACACTTTAGGTCGTTCAATATATCTGCAACTGTGATGCTATGACAGTCAATCCCCAGGAATTCCATTCCGCTGCAAAACAGGTAATTTGGGGGTGTGACAGATAGATTGGTATCAGAGCTTCAGTTTTGGGGGAGATAGATTGGTATCAGAGCTTCAGTTATAGAGAACTAGGTTGCATCATTGACCCTAGACTATAACTACATTATCATAGCATCTCATCGTTTCATCATAGGTGCATGTTCACTCTACATGCGGTTTATACGTACATTTTTCGAGTTATTCACTTTCATTTCACATTGATTGTCGCATGGATGCCTTTAAATGCCCATCCTATTATCTTTTCCTCATACTCTAACGTGGAGAATTCCTTGTCATTCCCTATCACAATTTTTTTTTATATCAGCTGATTCATCATCGATAACGACGAATGCCGAGATGAACCTTTAAATAGGGCGAAGTCACTCTCACTCCTTTGTTTCACCACTAACATGTCGAGTTACACGTTATTCGCACACTTAGTCACTAAACCATTATACACTTGAAGCACTTACGACACCTCATAACCCATCTTTTCGGAACCCGTCGATTATTTTGAAAAATAACCTCAAACTTACCATTTCTTATCACATCTCTTTGGAGTGTTTATTATTAACATCGGATTTTGCTACGTCTCACATTTCCTCTTGTTTTGAAGAAGATATGGCACCGAAGAAAGCTACAGTTGAAATGACCCAAGCAGCTATTCAAAAGTTAGTGAATGATAGCATAGCTGATGCTTTAAGAGTCGAAAGGGAAACAGTGGCTGCTGCTGCTGCTGAGGCCGCGGCTGCTGAAGCCGCTAGGCTAGCTGCCGCTATCTGGAAATGCCGGAGGATCCGGAGTTAAGAGATGTTCGTACAAGGATTTCAAAAGTGGTAAGCCCACGAAGTTTAGGGGATGAAGGAGCCACGCCATGGTACGATGGTTTGAAAATTTGGAATCCGTGTTTTTGCTTTGTAATTGCCCGGGTGATAGTAAGGTCAAATTTGCTACAAGTACATTACTCGATGGAGCATTGTCGTGGTGGAATTCATATGCTCAACCGATGGGAATGGAGAATGCTTTCAAGCTTACTTGGGAGCAATTTAAGGGTTTGGTGACTCAGAAGTTTTGTCCTCGCATCGGAAGTGAAAAGTTGGAGACGGAGTTCTACGAACTAGTAACGATTGGGTACGATATTGACACATACATTCAGAGATTTCAGGAATTGGCCGCGTTATGCCCGTCGATGGTACCGGATAACGAGAAGTTGCTAGAGGCTTTTATCAGGGGACTTCCCGAAGTTATTCAAGGAAATGTGACTTCGTTTGATCCACAAACAATCGAGGAAGCTATTAGGGTGACTCAAAAGCTCATGGCCCAGGTAGTGAAGAGAGGTAAGTACACCAACACCAACCAAAACAACAACAACCCCAACAACCGCACCAACTACAACAATAACCAAAACAACAACAACGACGATAACCAAATCAACAACAACAAAAGGAAATGGGAAAACGACCAAGGAGATGATAACAACAACAACCAAAACCGCAACACTAACCGTCATCAACAACAAAATAGAAGGCAAGAAACTGCAATAGTATATGTTGCTGCGCCAATAGAAGGCAGAGGTTATGCTGGAACCTACCCACTATGTAATCGATGTAAGTATCATCACACGGGTCTTTGTCCTGCTAGGTGCTACAAGTGTCAGCAACTGGGACACCTTGCCAAGAATTGTAGAGTCAAGGCCATGGTTACATGTTACAGATGCGGGGAGCAAGGACACTATCGGAACCAATGTCCTCAAAACCAAGGTCAACCAGTTGAAGGTGCTCATGGGAATGTATATATGTTAGAAGGAGGAGGAGGAGCTTGTCAAGGTATCAACGACGCGGAAGACTGAAGAAGTTCGGAAACTAACAGTCTTATTTCTCCTTATGTACTATGTCGTACTAAGTTTATGTTTTCCATCATATCCGAATCTTTATAACCTAAGATGTATTTCTGTTTGATAAACCACTTGTTGTAAAATATTCTCATCTATCGTACTTTATTTTCTTTCCGATTTGTTATCATTTACGAGGATTTCAATTTTTTTTTTTTTTTTTTTTTTTTTTTTTTAACTATCATTTTAACGACACTTCTCCATGTCTTCTCTCCTCGATGTTCATCACAATTTTAACATCAGTTGACTCAACACCAAACATCATATGAGTCGATTAGTCCAAGCATTGCATAGTTACTCCTAAATTATACATAGCCTGATCACCTATGTCTAATTCAGGAAGAATCATGCAATGAAGGGAGTAGTAGGCTTATATGTGTAAGCAATTCCGTAATCGAGCCAAATTTTCAAAAGATTTTCTTCAAACCACTTGCTTCCAGTTTGATCCGCGTGACAGTTCTTGTTTGATGAGTTGCAAAGATCGAGCTAGAAACAAGTTGTTACCTAAACCGATTTAGCCTAATCGTATGACAGTTCTTGTTTGATGAGTTGTGGGATCAAGTAAAAATCGGTTACCAAAAAGTCTTTTGAGGGTTTTGCTCGAGAATGGGAAGGCTTGCCTCATCAAACCCTAACCCGATAGACTAACACGAACTGAATTCAGGGACTGAATTCCTTTTTGGATGGGCGAATGTGACAACCCGTACTTTCAGGTCATTTCTCGACACAATTTATGCCTCACTATTTCAACATTTATAGTAAACTTGGTTTACTTGTTTCAAATTCGCGTAACCTTTATGGTTTAGCGGCGAATTCATGATCATAACATCACGTACATTTCATATGGACTAAGTTTAGTCTACATTTCATTGACATCATTTGCATCATGATAATTCATTCATGACATTTCATCTCACTTTTAATGCGTAATTTTTATATTTAATACGTTATCGCGTGAGTTTTTATTTTAAATATTTAATCCGTTACTTTCAAAAATGATCCCGATATATTTTTATACTTACATTTAGTTGTAAAAACTATAATTTGAGTTTAACTAGTGCTTTGAATTTATTTGGTATATAATTCGTTAAATTTATATTATTACGACGTGTTTCTTAAAAACTATACGATAATTTTTATATCACTCAAATTTCACAAGGAATGTATTTGTACAATTTTTATTATCTCATTACATTCTACTTTGGTCTATTAAAAATTCCTTTTACCTAAAAACTACCATTTACCTTTACTTATACATTTTCTTACAATCTTAACAATTACACAACTTTTATATACAAGTATACATTTACACAATTATTAGAGAGAAAAAAAAAATATATTTGGGAAACACATCCCTTAGAAACCGGCCCTATGGGGTGATTTCATTTAATGTTGATAACATTTTCTCTTTTGATTGTATAGATTTACACTCCTTCCATAAAACACATCACTTATCACATTATTCATTCATTTCACTTATTCAAGACAAGTAAAGTTGCTCTTTTCTTTTTTCTTCTCTCTATAAACCGGTTCTACAAGGATTTTTCAAGGGATCATCACAAGTTTTTCCAAAGTTCAAGTAATTACAATCTAGTTACACTCTTTATTTAGGTTTTGAAATAAAAACCTAGAGTGTTTAGGTTTAACCTTGTTACTTGCACCTCATCATATTCACTTGTAAGCATGTTTTTATCATTTTTCATGTTTCCTTTTCATTACATATGTATCTTTTCATTTTTGGAGCAAACATGCAAGACATATGTGATTTATACCATTTTTACATGATTTTAGAGTTATATATATATTATGGTCATCCTATAATTATTCCCTTAGTATACTTTGGTCTTGATGATGTCTAGGAACCCATGACACCCTAAGAAGGTGTATGGTAGGATTAGATTAGCTTTGGAGTTGATTTGAAGGGATTAGAATAGGTTTTGTCCGAGAAAAACTATTTTCAATACGTATAAAATAGGTTCTGTCCTTGTTTCATTTTTCTGGAAAAACCGACAATTGGTACGAAATTTTGGCCTTGATATTTAGAAAATATACTTTAAAACGAATCCGTGGTCACTTGAACGGAATAAAACGGAGTTATAACGAAGAAGTTATGGATTTTACAAGTTTGACGACGAAAAATATAGTTTTCTGAAATTTCAGCAATATATATTTATCTTGTACGAGTCAAAAACGAGTCCTAAGCTTTACAAATTATTTCGACTTATCAAAAATATATTAGTATACTTTGATACGAAGCTAAGGACGGATAATACGTAGAAAACGGATTTGAAACGACTAAGATATACACGTTTTCATAAACTTGCCGTAACTATTATTTTTAGAAAACTATATTATTTTTACGAGATAAGTGTTACGGTAACTAAAATCACCATATTTAACCCTTATTATCTTTATGTTCGAGACCTTTTTGACGAAAACTCCTGAACTGAAACTTTTAGATTTCGATACAAACTTTCCAAAACCGTCGGTTTCGTTTCCTAACGTTCGACGTACACCATTTTACAACTAGTTTTCCAAAGCCATTTTTGTTAAATTCATGAATATTCCGACGACATTGTTTTGCGACGAAAAGTGGAAATTTCACCATAAATCATTATAAAACCATTGTAGGATGACATTTTGACGTAAAAACTTGAAAAGTGATTTTGGATTGGTCAAGACGTCAAACGAGTATTTTTCGACGATAAGTAATATTTTCAAAACTCGCAAATGGTATAAATAACATACGAAATGCATGCATAACATTACATTGCAACTCATTACATGTCATATCGTTCATCATAGGTCAAGATTTACGTATCACATTACATCTCGGTGTACTCACTTTTGTCTTCGCATCATTCCACCAAGTGAGTTTTCGTAGCCCCTACTTTTACTTGCTTTCATAACTGTTTTGGGGGAGATACATGCTCGACTATTTTTATTACATTCATGACTATTTGCAAATCATATGTTTAGCCGAACTGAATGCTTAGTCATGCGTAGTAACAGTTTTGCCATACTTAGAAATTCCATATTATATTCATTGGTCTAATGGTCTTGGTATATTCATTGAGCTAATGGTCTTGGTATATTCATTGGTCTAATGGTCTTGGTATCTTCATTGAGCTAATGGTCTTGGTATATTCATTGAGCTAATGGTCTTGGTAATATCATGAACTAATGGTCTTGGAACGATTTGAACCACACTCATATTCATTTGAACATACACTATATACATTTTGGCAATGGGTTGTGAATACACAGGTTGCAAGTTTTGTATGGGCGGGACTTGGAACTGAGTGGATTTACAATGCCTTTGCTGCATAAACGATTTTGATACATTGAGCCATGCACTATTTTGTGAATTCATTTGACGATTTCTGTTTGAACATAAACTATATACACATTTTGGCAATGGGTTGTGAACACACAGGTTGCAAGTTTTGTATGGGCGGGACTTGGAACTGAGTGGATTTACAATGCCTTTGCTACATAAACGATTTTGAAAGGCTTTACATTTCAACTCAAACTCTATGAACTCACTCAACCTTTGTGTTGACACTTTTAGCATGTTTTATCTCAGGTATTTAAGGCATACACTTCATGGCATGCATTTGGACACCTCATGGAGTCGTGGTGACGACGCGTCTCACTTGGGTTTTACATACTTTAAAACATCGTTTGAATTGTAACAATTTATTTCCGCACAAGTTGATTTTCAATTGGGACCTATACTTTGTAAACTCTGAATGTTTTATTAAATCAAACGATGTATTTTCCAAACGACACTTTAGGTCGTTCAATATATCTGCAACTGTGATGCTATGACAGTCAATCCCCAGGAATTCCATTCCGCTGCAAAACAGGTAATTTGGGGGTGTGACAGACCCAAAGTACAAAGCCTCCTCCTTATCATTTTTAGCCATTGTTACTGATAGGGGCTCGTTAGGATTGGGAAATTAAGGAAATTACGTGTGTTTTGGGGGAAAGTAGGGTTGAGAAATTAAGGAAATTATGTGTGTTTATAACTTGATGAAAATCGCGGGGAAAAAAACGCGGGTATAATCCGATGAAAAAGGCGGCAAAAAAAAAATAGTTAAACTTGTTACAAGTATCGTCCCTATGGTTTTGAAGCTTAAATGGATCATTTTGCCCCTCACGTACGTGACACGTAAACATACTTAACGGACCAAACTAAAGCCCGTTCGGTCAAAGGACAAGTCAATGCAAAATGGACAAACACAAGAACGAAATGTGCCCTTTCTGAGAGTTAAGGACTAAACGTGTAATTTTGGCCTAACCATAAGGATGATTTATGTAATTTGCTCTTTTTTCCTAAACTCTCGTTTAGATGTATTAAGAGGTTTAGAATCTTGCTCAACAAGATTTGAAAGAGGATTTTTCTACCTTTTAATGATACTAGACGAGTACCCGTGCATAGCAACGGGAATTTATAGCGAAAGATCGTTTAGTGATAAAAAAAGTTTATGGGTTATAAACGAAAAATAATAAAATTTTGAAGATTTGGGGATTAAACATAATGTTTTGAAACCCGATTCGACCCTGGTGGTTCAACCGGTTGAACTGTTTCAGTCGAAAAACGGGTCGATTTAAACCGAGTCAACCCGATGGGTTGGGTCGAAAACGGGTCAAATTAAACCGGGTCAAACCGCCGGGTTTGAAGCATCCCGGGTCAACTCGGTTTTCGATGTGTATTAATAGTTTCGTTTTGAAATATATCTTTTCAACATTTATTTTTTTAGTTTCAACTTTTCACTTTTTACTTTTTGGTTTTTCTTTTATATATATTATAGTAGGGTACCAGCACGTTTCGGCGGCGGGTAACCTGTGACGATTAACCGGATAAATAGATCTCGATGAGACCTAATTCCACCAGTTTTTATCGATTTCAACGGGTCTTCTTTGGTTCATTTTCAGATGGCTTTTATTGGTTAGCCGAACTGGTGGCGACACCGGTTCCTGGTTGAACCATTTGGTCTGGTCCGGTTTTCAAAACTATATATACCATCAACTTGTTAGCTTGTAGTGTATAATAACATGTACTTTTCATTTTAGGGTGTTTTAAAAATAATATTAATTAGTGTGTTTAATTATTTTATATTTTGGATTATATTGTAGCTGGTTTAAAACAAGTAGGGTTGGATCAGTTGGAAAACCCCTTGCCTCTCAACCGAAAGGTCAGGGGTTCAATCCTCACTCCCTACAAAAGGCCGGAGGTCCTTTCTACCTTTGGTAGAACTGGAAGCAACCTCTCTACCTTAGGTAGGGGTAAGGCTGTCTACATATTAACCTCCCCCAAACACCGGAAACGGTATTGGGTACCCATAACCCGTGGAAGACGGTATTGGGAGTTACTTTTTACTTTCTATTGTAGCTGGTTTAAATTGTAGCTTGTTTAAATTGTACATTCTGAAAATTTTATTGTACTTTTTATTAAATGATATGATCCCGAACGGTGTTTTCAGAGCAAAACTTGAGGTCGGGAATATTATCGAGAAGATGAGAGAGGGAAGGCTGAGGTGGTTCGGCCATGTCAGGAGGAGGCCACAATCAGCGCCTGTAAGAAGAGTCGAAGCGCTAGTAGTTGATGGTGTGAGAAGGAGGGGTAGACCCAATCTCAGGTGGGATGATAAACTTAAGCTCGACATGAAGGAGCTGCTCTTGTCCGAGGACATGACCTCAGATAGGAATTTGTGAAGAGATAGAATTAGGATTTGCGGGTAGTTCAGGATAGGTGTTAGGTGCCCTTTTTTTTTTTTTTTTTATGCCCCTGCCTTAGTTTAGGCCCCTTGCGTGATTGCTTTTGCCCTTTGTTGCCCCCTTAGGTTGCCTTTTTGCCTTCGCTTTAGGTATCGTCTTCCTTTGTTTTGCTCCCTTAGGTTTATCTGCCTTTGCTTTGCTTTTGGTTTACCCGTAGGTTGCCTTGTGCCCTTAGGGTTGGTTTTTGTTTCTGGTTTGCTGTGTGCTTTTGTTTGGCGTTTGTGCGTGTTTGGTCTGCCCTTTTTCGCCTGCTTTTTGTTTGCTGTCTTTATGCCCTTTTGTTCTATCTTATCCTCTTTATCACCCGCACACGTGCACTAGCCGGAGGTCTCATTGGAAGCAGTCTCCTTACCCCCGGGTTTATCCCTGGGGTAGGGGTAGGCACTGTCTACATTCTACCTCCCCCATACCCTGCCTCGGCGGGATTGGGTATGTTGTTGTTGTTGTTGTATTAAATGATATTTTAATTAGTTGTTTTTAATTTGGTAGATATGATTTTATTTGGTTGTACAATGTGAATAAATTATTGTACTTTTAAGTAATGAAATATTTTAATAAGAGTATTAATTATAATATGCATTTATCTCACCTTTGACTTTGAAGATTTCACTTTTTCTAAGGTTTGACCATACACTTATTATATGTAGTATAAATATAGATATAAACTAGTTTTTTGTGTTCTAATCATTTTGAAATAACAAATAACGTTATGGCTGTTTTGTTTGTTGCTAGGAATCAAAATGGGCATTGGATTTGGTACGGGGTAGAATGACAATGGATATGAAAAAATGTATCATTATGATTGTTTATGGTTAATAAAATATGGTATGAAAAAATGTATATATATTTGAATTTTGTAGTGGAAAAAAGAAAGACCCGCAGGAATGAATTTCATAAACAACAAATTGATATATAAATTGATGTATATGAATCTATGATTATGATATATCAATTTCTTTACCAGGCCCACAAAACAAACACCTTTAACCACTTATCATTATGATACCATCAAAGATTCAAATTGTGCAAAATCCTCGGAGCCTCCTAACATAATAAAACAACACACTTTTCACCCACCTCTAACCGCGTCAATCTATTAAGAGCTTATTTTTAAATAAGAAATGCCCGCCACAATTCAAACCACACTTATCAATTATAATTTCAGTGTGTGAAGAAATGGTGATGCTGTGTTTCCTTTTAGACCTCCGTACATTATCTCCTCCTTTACTTCGCGACCTAAAACAGGTAATTAATTCACCTTACCTAACTCATTCATTATCATCATAATTCGCAATTCGTTTCGAATCGATTTACCGATTCATTTCGTTTTCAGTCGTTACTGCAGTTAGCGAATTTCTACGCAATTACAAGACCTAGATGTCACAAATCGATGAAAGCGAAACCGCTATTAGATCGGATCGGAGTTTGTTATGTGTTTAGAGATCGAATATCTGGTTCGACGGAGGTACGTTGTTATGTTATTAAGTTATAGAATTTGTATAGTTATTTTGTTTAGCTTAACGAATGCTGAATCAGTTGTAGCTGTTAGTTATATCAGTTATAGGTAGTTCAAGTTATATGCTGAGAGGACGGAATGGACTCGATCTTTTGTTAGTGATAATTTAGCTTTCGTTTATGTCGGAATTCAATTTGGAATCGATCTGTTTATTTTTTTTAGTTTAATACGAATATTATTAGATTTATGATGAAAATGTGAAGCAGGTGTTGCTTTTATTAAACTTTACGTAAATGCGATGGAATTCGACAAAAGATTAAACTGATGCAATTTTTAGGTTTGTAAGAAGTATAGACGCTAATTTAAACGGTCGATTGCTGATTTAGTTGTAGAAGCTGTTAGTTACAATTTTATGCCTACGGATGGACTTGATCTGTTTTTGATATTTTAGTTTAACAGGCAAACCATCTAACGAGTTGTTACTGCTGAGGTATAGTTACATTTGTGCTGCAATCCGAAATTCCGAATTTTTCGATTTATGATGAAAATGTGAAGCAGTCAAGCAGATGCCGCTTGTATTGAACTTTATGTAATGTTACGTTTTAAGTTTAAATATGTGCTCTAATTAAGTATTTAATAGGTACATTTTTTTGCGGTTCATGTTTTACATAGTATTTTATCTGAACTTATTGAATGCTGCGTTAGTTGTAGCAGCTGTTAGTTAAATCGGTTATAGGTACTTCTAATTATTGCAAATTGGATAGACTCAGCGTAGGCAGACTGACAGTTGAATCAGTTCTTACTGCTAACGTATACTTAATTATGTTATGCGACTCGAATATTACTCGATGATAATGTGAAGCAGGTGCTGCTTGCATTGAACCATATGTACTGTCAGGTTGTTAGTTTAAATAGGCTGAGTGTTGAATTTCATCAGGATGTGATCTATTAATGTTATTAACGTGTATTTAATCTAAATCAATAGAACACCGAATCAGCTGTTGCGTACTTTAAGTTAAATCAAAAGAATGCAGAAAAGAGGAACTACATCTGTTTCAGAATTTGCGACCTGTTTTTAGTATGTTTGGTATAACAGGGAAAACGCGGATTTAGTTCTTACTGTGATGGTTAATTTATACTTGAAGAGCAATCTGTATCGGTTTTATGCGTGATGACATTGTGAAGCGGATGCTACTTGCATCGAGTTTATGTTATGTTAAGTGTTAAGTTTAATTACATAAGGATGTTTTTTTTATTATGTGCTTTGTTTTGTGGTTTATGTTATGTTTTAGATGAAGGTATCATATAGGCCAAGCGGAAATTTCAGTCTGCGTGATTTTCATCATGCTGTTAATAACTTGCCTACTGATGCATTCTTGCCAGAATTCAACAATAATGTAGCTGTCTCCTGTTGTGGTAAGTGGTTCACTCTGTTGTCAGATACAGATAATTTATGGAATACTCGTTTTTTATTGATTGTGTTGCTTATGGGTTCGTTTGCTCGTCTTTTATAAAGTTAGTATCTGTTGCCTGCAGATGTCCACCTTCCAAGTGTCCTTAACGATAAAGTTTTGTACTCATGGGGTGATAATGAAGATATTGGAAGAAAAGTGATTGTTATTAGTTCATGTCTACTCGAAGATATAGACTCTGTGACAAAGATGGCCTTAATGGTGAGCGATTTCAATTACTTGTTTATTGTGTAATTTTACTTTAAACAGGCTTTCTGATGTAAACGCTGAATAACTCTCTGACAGGATGCAGCAGACAAATGTGTCTCAGTGGACTTTGTGATGTTGCAGAAAGTGTCGAGTGGTCTTGGTGCTCTTTCAGAAAGTATCGACAACTTCAATAGGAATATATGCGATCTTGAGAATTGTTCGTTCCGTAATCATCTTTCAGGTAGTAATTTGCTTTTACTGTACCCAAATTTCGTATACGAGTCTAATAGAACATGTCCTTTAAAATGATAATAAACTACTAATTTGTTTGGATTTGTTATAGTTTTAGCCATATAATGTTTGTTACTGGTAAATAAAAGATATAAAAGTACATGGAAAGATTATTAAATGAACAGAAATTGCATAAGGCATGCTCTTACATTTCACATGTTGCAGATGCAAAGGTGTTGTGTGCGCTGGTAAGAGAATGGCTAAAGGATTTGAGAGATGAAGCAGAACAACTGCAGGCTCGTCTTAAATTCAAGAGAAACATTCTAGGCTCGTTAAACCAAATATGCTGCAATCTGTTCCCATCTTTCAATCGCATCATTGATGAGTTTGAACCCTGCCAGGTATTATATTTGTACATGACCCATTACCTATGACTATGAAAACTCAACTAAGTAGATCACATAGAATCTGCATATTCTCAGAATGGCAAGTCACGCAAGCGAACTGCTATATTACTGCAAAAGAGTTGTATCATAGCCTATGGTTTTGTTAAAGAAGTTGCCCTCTAACAATAGAAGATAATTCTGTATAGGATATTTTTTATACTTTTTCTATTGTCTTTCATGGACTAGCATCCAGAGTTTACTCTTTATCTTCTCTCGTATTCTATTGTGACAGAGAGTCTTAAAAAAACCATTGAATGCCATTGATCTGTTATATCGTTTTCTTTAACTGAATTAACTCTACTCTATCAGGTATGTAGGTGCCATAGTTATCCATTGGATGATGAACGTGGAAACAAATTGGTGAAGTCCACTTATTTTCCAGTCACGGGTAATGAGCTTGCCGCACTTGATCTGATTGGAAACTCTCTGAAAGTTGGCGAGCATACAGTCCTGCTCATGCCCTCCTTTCACTACTATATAAAGTTGCAGCATGCTACCTCACCTATTGACTTCAACATTATTGAAAGAACTAACTTAGGGTCTTTAAGTGAAGGTAATCCTCACACCCAATTCATTTTTATAGCAAGATTTGTATATCTTCCTACCTGAATTTCGTGAGACTGACTAGGTAGTTATTGCTTCAAAACTTTGGCCACATGGAGCTAATTTACTTATGCTAGGTGCATAGATAGACACATAGATTTCAATAACTCCTTTTGCTGTTTTGCTTCGGATTAGCTCCAGAATCTTAGTTTTTTTGTTGGGCGTTTCTTTACTCTGGTGGGTCTAATCTTTCAGAAAACCAAAGATTTCCATAGGTGTTAAAAACTTAAAAGATAGTTAACTAATACAAAACCATTTGGCTGGACCATATTAACTTAGAAGCCACTAGTTATATATGTTTTTTGTCTGCAGCCAGGTTTAGTCTGTGAAAGCTCTTGTTATTTCTTCTCCTTTACTTTTTGGCCTTTTGTAACAGGGTTGATTGTGGGGACTCCAATTGTTGTTGTCCCATCTACTTCTAGTGAGCTGGATGATACTGACCAGGCAGAGTTAAACAACCAAGGTTGCTGAATGGTTCTGGGTCATCTTTTTCAGTTTCATTTATAACAGGATTCTCCTAAATGATCTTGTTTCGCCATCAATTCCACAAATTTTCTTTGGATGCAATTTTGCAGTCTTTCAAGGGCTTTGCAGTGCCCTACATTATCTGGATCAAGGATTGGTTTGCTCGTCCAGATGTAATACAGAGACTATGAGGGAGACATCAGTCCAGTGCTATTACATACTTTTGCCTTCAAATAACGGAGTGATGTTGCTCAGGGTGAGTTCTGTTTCCTTTTACTAACTGTAGTCTACATGAGATTAGATACTAGGGATTAATCATGTCTCATGTGAAGGAATAAGTGTGATTTGAGCCCATGACCTTCAAATTGTTACCACCTATGGGATGGGCTTAAATACAACTCGTCAAATTTTATAATGATATTTCAATTTCCTTATGATTCTTACCTTTTTATGACTCCTGCAGAGGCTTGCAGGATCAGAAGAAGTGATACCGATCCCTGATGTTAGCCAATCATTTGAGTCTACAGAAGCTAAGGATATTAGAGATTCTGTAAAAGCCTCTTTACTTGAGGTTCGATCTCTTTGATTATTAGCTCATCTAGTACCAGTGTGTATCTTGGGCTCTTGGCTTTGGCAAATGCTCTACATATTCAATATGCAATGGTCTGACACGACCATCTTTGAAAGTGTGACATCTAAGTGATTTAAACATAGTCTTACGAGCAAAAAAGCAGGAGACGTGAAACCAAAGCCAATAACAAACGAGCATACTTTCTGTTATGCTGAAAATTATAATACAATCTTTTGTTAGGCAGTTTGTCACAGACTCTCATAATCGATATATTACATTAAAATTGAAACCAAAGGCCTGTACTTGTTGTATACCACAACTCATGACTCTTTTACATTCTGTTATGTTCCTCAGATTGAAGTAAGGGACTACAATCCCATCCAACATGAAAGGGGATTCCATCAAAAACTGAATGTGCTTGTGAAAGAAAGCTTGCATTTTGGGTAAATATCTTCACTTTTAGCATGAGTGTAGTACTATAATTAATTTATGAAACTCCAGCTAACTGTGACTATCATTTTTCTTCCTCTACTGCTACACAGTTTAGCTTCCCCTTAAAACATAAGATCTGAGTATCTTAACGTCGCATTGACTATACATATACAGGTCATTACCTGCCAAATCAGAGGAGTTACCTCCTGAACCAACTTCAACTCAAGGAAATTCGTTAATTGAATCTGAAACCTCAAAGCAAGCAATGGGTATGGTAGGCTCTGAAGGGGAAATCCCACAGTTGGATTTTAAATCTGGACGAGATAAAATTACAGAACGTATAACAGAAGAATGGGAACAACTAATTGTCAATGAAATTCCTAAGATCAGTTCTCCCACTTGTATCTCAAAACCAAAGTTGGATCATCTGGCCTTTACACCGCTTGAGAGTAGTAAGCCACTGGACGAAAAAACATCAAGGATTCTGGAGAGGCTAGAAATACCAAGGAAGCTAAAATCTAAACTAGCTTCGCCAGTGATCACATCAAGCAGTGCCCCTGTTGATACATGCATGTTGACAAAGAAGCCTCTTATCCCATTTCAGCCGACTCAAACATCAGATACGGGAACAGTTGCAAGCCAGCCAATGAGACCCAACTTCCAAAGGCTGAAACGGAAAAATAGATAAATATACATAGAGATTGCGGATAGGAGAGCGGTCCCACCAGTTGAGGTTCATGAGTTTGGCTTGCTACCTTCTTACAAGTAAGTGTTCTTCCAAATTTATAGTATACGCTTTTTACACACACCACTTTGTTGATATTGATCTTAAGACATGACTCTGAAATAACATGATTTCCATCGTTAACCTGAAAATGATTAGAAACTCAATATTCTGCATATCTATATCGACTCTTGTCATGTTATCCATTAAAATTAGTCAAGTCCATTCATCTGTTTGAGAACATGTCTATTGTTTAATTGTTAAACTAGACTAATCAAGATTTAAGAATTGAATATTCAAACAAATCTAGTGGTTAATCGCTAAACTTATGATAATACTCAAGAGTTAGGAAGGAGTAATTAATCTCATAAAGCTTATGACAGCATTATGTAATTAATTCAACTATAAGATGTTGAATCAAGGCCAAAAATTCATTACAATGATTGGTCGAATGTTTTTCTTTTCTTGTTTTTGAAGTTTATATGAAATTCCCTCTTGATGTAATATGGCCACTTATAAAAACCTGGACCATACTATTTAAAAAGCAGCAACCATTCAACTATAGAAATTAGTCAATTATGGATTTGAACTTTGAACTGATGAGTGTAATGAGAAACCAATCAAAGAATGATTACTACTTTCCAGTCAAGACCGTGTATTGTGTTCAAAAGAGGCCTTTGCAAGACTATGGCACTTTGGCCTTGTGATTCCACATGGATGTGTAAAGTAGTTCAAACCATGTATATTTACCCGTCAAAAAAGGAAAAAACGGAGAAAACATTTCATATTAAAGATAATAAGGTAACTAAATATAAGTGGTGTTGTATTAGACGTCAAATGGCGGTTCTCAGCGAGATGGTTGATTTTGAGTTTTGTTGCTAAATTTGAGTCAAAATAAGGAAAACAAATTACACCATGTAGTTATACCAGAATTCTCAAAAGTGAAGTTACTTTTTATTTGGTGGAAGATAGCTAATGCATTATCACCTAACGCATTATCCTTGAACCTTACCTGTTATTTGCCTTTGGAGATGTCCTGAACATGAGATTAGCAAGAGATAGTTCTAAAGAAGGAACTTAAGTTATTAACTTCAAGGTATTTTCGCGTCGAAAAATTATGACAAGATTGTACTAGAATTTAAGAATAGTTAGAGAGCTGGGTTAGTACTTTCTGAAGGTATCTATTTTTCTCAAGATCAGTTACAGGATAAGTAATTTTTGAATAAATAATTTATCAAGGTATTTTATATTTAAATTTAAGTGATTTAGTTTTATAAGATTGGTAAGAGAATGGGATTATTGAACAACTTAAGGCAAGTAGAAAGGGGGACATGGAACCATGATCGAGGTAATACCACCTAAAGGGGCCGAGCAGCATGAAGTATAAAGATAAGATCCGCAAAATAAATATGCTTAAATAGTGCTTTAAATTTTAAACTAGAGCCTTGTTGTTCATTTAAAGCCAAAAGGACCCGAAGTGAATATTATGCAATCCTGTAAGTTACAGATAACTCATTTGCAAAATATGGAGAGGCATATCCACAACCAATGGTTTCATCTAGGCCGGACTCTAGCCTAGAAAATATGGACAAAGTTGTTTCACCTGTTTAATATACAAATTAATTAGTCGGTAAACAGCTTCACATGTTATAACCAGTCTTGTAAATCATTTGTGTTTTTATAGCCAATTCATTTGTTGCTTTTTACATAGGCCAATCAGTTGTATAGATTGTTTCGCCTCATTTGATCAAGCCCATCCGACCTTACTAACAGAAGAAAGTGACTTATAAAGTTGCAATAGTTCTTTCCCTTAAAAGTCAAAGATATATTTCCCACTGGAGCCCTTCTGATGATATGCTGCCATGTGCTTGATTTAGGCCTTCAAAAATTTGATTTAGTTTGCACGTCTATTTCAGTACTCATGTGGTGTCTATCTCAACATTATATGTCTCATTTCGTACCTACTTGATACAAGTAAATGACATATCTAATGGGCACCAAAAAGCTCGTTTACAATTTTATTGATACTCTTATCTTTTTGGGATGAAGATAATCTACTCCATCTGTTGATTCTTGCATTTCACGTGTTTGATACTCTGATCAGCATGAAGTAAATATATCATCATTTCTGTTTGCATACTGATATGATAAATAAGTATTATGAAAAACTAAGATTAGGAAAGTTCCAAAAAATAAAAACGGCATTTAATGCATTCATATGTATACTATACTGTATGTCAAAATTTGCAAGAAATATATACATTTCGGGTCAATAGTTAGGTGACCAGTTGGTAGTTCTTTTATTTTTGTCTGCCACCCAACCACCACCATATATCTTAAACAAAATAAATAAACAAAATTTACTTAATTTAACGTCAATCCAACCACCATGATGAGAGGATGACACCAGCCATTACTGTAACATCTTCCTTTGTTTAATTCTCAAAAGAGCTTGATGGTGGATCTTTTTTCGTAATTATTTATAAAATTTATCCCACTACATTCGCTGGCAGCCACAACAATCATGGATGTCCCTATACTCCTTGCATTATCCTTTTACAATTCTCATTCTATATTAAAAAATCTGAATAAAAAACACAAAAAGAAAACAACATCATCTTAAACTATAGAAGCCCTGATCTTTGATTCTTTGTACAGACGATATATGATTCTAGAAGGGTTTAATTTGATCACTTTCTTGAGGTCCTTCGAGGGGCAAAAAGGACAGACTTTTAGAAGTTCTCTTTGTGAAACTCAAATTTGGTTGATGTCTTATGTGAGAAATCATGAGCTAGTTGTCTCAGCTCTTTTGTTGGTGCCGGTGCTCCACAATAAAATACACCTGTAGATTTTCATGACACAATAATTAGATGATGCAATAACTAGAACTATATGTTTTTTTTCAGTATCTATGATATCATAATCTATTCTAACATAATATTCTGTCTATTATATTATTATCTATTCGCTACGCAATTTAAAGACACCGTGTTTTCACCCATTTCAACACCTTTTTGACGCGGGGATACAATCTGACACCAACTTAAGTGTGTATTTCTTCATCTTTTGATAAGCAATATCAACATGGCGAAGAACACTTGCAGGAATAACAATATTATCCTCCTATATTTTGATCCTTATGCTTTTGTATTCTACCTTTTTTGGCATGATGCACCTTTCCTTATCGGTTTTGTTAATGAGATTAGTTTATTAGCACTAGATGCCAATTAATCTCCATTAGCTGTAAGTAAAAGACCAGCCACTATAACTGTTGTATTTTAGCTTTCTAAGATCCACCAATATTATTGTTTTAATATCTAAACTTGGAGTTATTACAAAAACTATTCCAGGTTATAGGCTATCTTTTTAGGCATATTACTTTGTATGGTCCCATAAGAACTTGTTCTATCAAGATATAGTATGAAAAGGACTGTGGTTCAGGAACTATAACGCGCTTTTTGGTTTTAATTACCAAGTATTCAAAGGTCATCTATGAGTATTGGCAAAAAAAGCTGTAGAGGTTATATTTGGTAGTCAATATATGAAGTCTCTAATTTGGGTTGCTTTTACTTTCTTGAAAAAAGCTAAAACATCTGTTTAGGCCACTAAGCCACCACTAGTACATGTCACTTTATAATTGAAAATTTCCCTGTAGGTCTCTACAAAGTTCACTAGAAATTTTCTACTGTCTAAAATTAATGAATATTTTTCTTTGTATGGATATTTTTAGTTTGTATAATTAAAAGACCCAATAACAATGATTTAGTAGAGGGACTGACCTATTCTGGAACCAGTGTGATTGAGAGCAATGCGCTTATAGACGTTTCGCCAGTTGGGTTTCGCAAAGTGAGACTTAACACGAGTACCCGAGACAACATCAACACCATTTTTGGCATGGTTAAGTGATTGAAGCATAGTAATTAGGGCCGATCTCGCGTCACCTTCCTCATAAACACTTGTGCAATAGTTATGCATCTCTATGACACCATTTTTGTCCATTTCAGCAGCCTCATTCATAACGCCTTTAAACCAGTCAAATGAACCCTGTTCCCTCGTGACCCAGTAGAAGTAAGCTCTTGTTGTTCTAAAGTTACTCGTGCTGGATTTATTCTTTTGTAACGTGCCACCATTTTCCATGGCACTTTCTTCCTCTTCTTTTGCTTTCATGTTGTTCACAATGTCTTTCACAATACTGATCATGGGGGTTGCTCCAATTCCTAACCCTACTAGCAATACCACGTCATATTTCTTGTAGTCTTGTGCTGGTGCTCCGTATGGACCGTCAATTAAAACTCTTGGAAAACTGTAAGAGTTTGAACCTTATAATTAGAAATAAGAAGACAATTAAGTTTATAAGTAGTTGCTTCAAGATGGGCGGGTCAGTCGGGGTTTGGGAATAGGTCGTTTTTTGGTATGCGTCGCACAGAACTGGTCGGGTTGATCACACACACCTTTTATCCGTTTCTTTGTTGAATAATTAATGCTTTCGTTATAATTAAAAAAAAAAAAACAATATAAAATACACTAATAATGTTGATTTGGCTTGTCTAAGAAATAAAGCACAAACCAAATCAACCTATTCACAAGTAAATGGGTCGAAACTGACACACCTATTCTCTAGTATTTTTTTCAGTTAGTACTTGAGACATTTTCTTAATGTTTTGGGTAAGAAAATTTATGCAAAACCGTTAATTTATACATGAAAAAAAATTTCCAAATGATGAAAAAATCTTTTTTTATTAAAAAATAAGAGGTTTTATATCCACATATTTGGACCACGGTGAAAAAGTCCAAAATTCATAAATCTGTGGTGTTGCCAACTTTTTATAATCTGTTAAATGTCCTTGTTTAAATGACGTAGACATATAATGCTCTACAGCTAAACACTTTGTTACTATGTCAAATTTTTTGATCTTGTCTGGACACTTTTTAGATACTTGATCAACGCGGTCTATAATTAATAGAAGAACATTAAACTCGCTTACTTTGGACTTTCTCCTTTGCTATCAGCTCTAAGGAGACCACTTTTTCCATTACGTGGAGGCTGACATACCTGCCAAACACCAAAAGACACACATTAGGTAAAAACATAATTGTTACACGTCATAAAGTACCCTAAATTACCAACTTAAACTATAAGAATAACATGTCGTGTACCTCTGAAAAGACAATTTTTAGTTGCCTAGTCCAATCACCTAGAGTCCGGATATGCACACTCAGGTAGTCATCTCCAGGAGCAGAAGTAATGGAAAACGGGTGCCTGTGAAGACGTATTGATTGTTAAGTTAGTGTCATCACAAGACTTTTTAATTATTAAGTGTGAATTTTAAGGTGCAACTCACCATTCAAATGGGGAGACAGCAGCACAATTGACAAACATGTATTGCCCACTCTTGTATTTGAACCCGTTAGGCTTTGTCATATGAAGTGCCAATACATTCCCAGGATAAACCGCCACCTTTAAGACACACCAAATATCTTTAGACATCTCATTTTCAGTAGTAACAGAGGTCTCAATATGGGTGGATGAGATTACTGGTCAAAACGGGTTAAAATACACTTTTGGCGACATTTTTGTTTTGACCCATAGATGTAAGATTATACCTTAAGTATTTTGACCGGCTTGACACTGGATCGGAACGCCCTTATTAATCTCTCACAGGCATAGAGCGAGATAGGAACTGCTAAGTACATCCACGTCTGATCCAAAAAACCACGGCATAGTTTGACAGTTAGAAGTTACAACTTTTAGGACAAATAGATTGGACAACTGCGAGAATATAGAGGAACTAACCGTCTTTTTGTACCAGTCCTTGGTGAGGTAAAGTTTGAGACCATGAATTATTAGCAGCGTGTAGACAATAACAAAAAGATGATGGGAATACCAAAATGCATTAAATCCCGTTAGCTTCTTTAAAAATGAGGGTAGGTTGAGTGTGCCTCGCCTTAACCACGGGGTTGCTAGTGTGAAAGCTATAGTCATTAGTACTACCATTATGATTCCTGTGTACCCTACTGGTTCCTTCAAAAAATGCCAATAATTCTTGGCTTGTTCCCCGAAAAACTGTTCTAGCGGTTCATACTGTTCTTTTGTTGCGTGAATTAGTCTTGGGAAGTCACATGTTAAATGAGAAATTGCATGTAACCCAACTCCAATCGAGATCGCAACTGCAATAACCTACAAGAATATAGTGTTCACAAGACTTTAATGGCCATAACATCATTAAACTTTCCAAATCTAGTAATATCTCCATTGGTCCCTTGTTAGTCATTGTACACATTTCTTTACATTCAGTCAACAAAAGATGGGTTTCTTTCCTCTTGACTCATATGTGCAGAAAAAAGTAGTAATGTTAAAAACAAACAAATTAAAAATATGTTGGTACTAAATGCAAAAAATAAAAACCTAATAATTATTATACTCACTTTGTGGAAATTAAGATTGTCATCAAATGGAACCGCGACACCCAACCTTGTCTTGTTCCTCAGCCATGTTATGGTGTTTCGACACACGGGTAACAATATAATCGCCATGTTCAATTTAAGAGTCTCGGCTGCTCCTTTAGCTATACACACACACGGTCCCAATAATTCATACACCACTCGGTTCTTGTATTGAATATACTTCCATGTAAACAAACCAACCATCACTGTTATCCAAAGTACAATCACCCAACATCTTTTCCAGTTGTCCATTAAAAAGAACTTAAAATCTTCATACCACCTTCTTATCGGATTCCCATAAGGCGTAGTTTTTAGCTTTTGGCTCAACATTTGGCTCAGGTTTCGGCTTTCACCTCTCACGGTGTGCGTTGGAGCTTGTAGCAACAACAGCTCCAAGTTTTCAATCTAATTAACAAAAAATTTGTTGAGAATTTCTAATTCATATCATCTTAAATATTGATAACCATACTATAATTTATAGCCATTTACCATGATGTAACCTTGGTTGTCAGGGTCTAATTCTTCCATGATCAATGCGGCGTATTCGTCTGCTTGTTTTTGAATATTTGATAACTTGTTGGCTGAAGCACTAAGGCTAATAATCTGTGCATCACATAGGTATCAATTATTCAATAATGATTAGTGCAACATATTCTAATCTACCACTACCATCCTTCAATTTCTTGTCTACCACACCTAATGTTTTATTTTAAATATTTGGACAAAAATATTACACACCTCTCTTACTTCGTCTTCTGTAATTCTACCATCTGCATCTTTATCAACCCTGCATTTATATAGCCGCATATAATTTCCCTGATTTTTGTTTCTTTTTTCGTAAAAAGTTGATAGTGAAAATAGCAAGGTACTTTAATTTATATAAAAATAAATGCTTACATGTCAAAGAAAGTCTGTAGCCTGGAATCAAAACTCTGATCATTAATTTGGTCCCAGAACTCTCTCAATTGTTCTTTGTTAATCGAGTCACCGGTTATATGATGTCGTCGTGAAAGTGAGTCAAACAACTCTCCAGCAAACTCTTTCGATTCTTTGTTCATTCCTATTTATAAGAAACATATATTAAATACCCCTGAAAAGGTTAAATACAGCCAAAATTATTAGAAACATGAAGAATAATACCAATGCATTCGCCAAAAAGTGAACGTGGTAGTAACCCGTTGGTATCCTTGGTAAGATCATTAAACCTTTTCTCTAAAGCAGCCCATGCTGCACCACCATCATTCTTACTAATAAACTTAAGCCCCTTCAAAGCATGAGCAGCGGCTGATTTTGTCCTCTCTAAACGACCAACGGGTCGTTTAGAAAAAGAAGTCAAACGTTTCAGCTCTTGCGACACTTGCCTAATCCTCGACGATGCATTTCTAACCACAGATGACCCAAAAGAAGACCGTTTCTCCAAACCTTTAGCTAACAAAGTCAGCTCAGGATCCTCCATATCAGCACCACCAGCTGTCTTCACACTATGTACAGCCACCGAGTCATCACGAACATCCAACGTGATCTCAACATAATCATCATTATTATAACTAGACGTCAAATTCCCACTATTGCTCCCAGGAGCACCATCAGGAATATTAAACCTGGCACTTTTTTTGCCAGCTCTTTTGTTCAGCGGTCCACTGTGTGAAACTAGTGGACCGCTGAACGCCTGCCTGTCCACTCCGACAACTTCTGTGTCAGAGTGGTAATGATCATGACGATTATAATTCTCCACCACCCCATTTCTTCCATCACCAGTACTCATGTTTTGCATTTGCATACAAAACTAACCAAATAGATATAAAAGTAGAACTATCAAAATGTGAATGTATAATCTTTATAATAGTGGACTTTGTATAGGCTTATTGTTGTTGTTGGTTTTTATTTTTTTTGTATGTTGGCGAAACAAAGAATGAGAGGCCTCCCACTTATATGGTGAAAGCGTGTGTGGGAATAAAATAAGTCAATGAATGGGTTGTCTGATTTTTTAATTTTTTTCTTTATTATAATTTTTTCATATGAACACCTTTACGAGCCAAAAGTCTATCTTCATAGTGTACCCATTTGTATTTTTATAACTTTTGTGTATACATATTTTATTTTAAATAAATACTACTAGTAATTGCTTTTTTAAATAGAATAAAACAAGGGATGAATTTGTGTCTGTGGTCGGAACCGTCAGTTTGAGCCTTGAATTTTTCTTTGATTTATTTTTAAAGTAAGTAGTTGAGATGCATCGTAGTGTATAATACTACAAAAGTACAAATTATATCGAGTATATAATATATAGCAGTATGATCTATTTGTATTAGAAGATACCCTGTCTTGATTTAACATTCTGTTTACAGGAATATAATATTTTCTTTTCAAATTAAAACTGGGATGTAATATAAACCACTGTCAAATAGTCTAATGGTAAGGTACATAACTTCCTTACAAACAATCAAATGTTCAGACCTCACTAGATGAACATTTGACGGTGGTCATGAAGGGTTCAGAAACAATCATGAGATTTCACACGCACATCTAAGTAAAAGATTCGCCCTCTTCTAATGTTATAGACAGCGAAGCGTGGTATGACGGTATGACTAAGTCTCACGCTTTAGAAGCTATGGCGAAGCCATAGCGTTTTCTAAGGCGTGACTCAAAGCGGTACAAACTATGAAAATATTTATAAATTTATATATTATATCATATTTCATATATATCGAGTTTATAAAAAGTGTTATACATAAGGAATTAAGTCTAGAAACTATCATTGTATGTAATCTTCTTCATTTCTTTCAAAAAACATTTTTTATCGGAGTTAAATTCAAAAAAGGCGTCACGCCTCACATCTTAGCATGTCTTTTCACGCCTCATTTCACACCGCGCCTAGAACAAACGCCTTGTTCTATTGCTTAACGCACGTGAATGTCACGTCTCGCGTCTTAACGCCGTCATGACACTTTTAGAACCTTGCCCTCCTCCAATAACGTACCTTATCCGTTTACCTGTTTATATAAGAAAAACTGGAAAAATCATCCATAAAATCCAGTTTAGGACTCATAATCCTTGTGAACAACTATTAGCAAGTATCACATCTCGAAATATCTTTTCAGCAAACTTTTTGCGAAAATCAACCTAAAAAGGTTCAAACTTTAGAGAATGTATTGATAGTGCCCAACTTCTAAGAAACTCAAACTTGTCACGTTTTGTGTAAGATGAGTTATTAACACAAACTTTTTCTCTATGAAGTTAAATTTTTTAGCTAATCATATGGCATGGATGGGAAAAACTCTTATGACATAGTTATTCTATTTGGCTATTAGTAATTCATTATTTGGATCACGTAATCGTATTAGTTTCTTCCAAATCAAAGTATGTATAAATTTTACTTGTTTTCATCATTAAATGTGTGAATTGGCGAGAACACCATTATTCCATTGCTTTTTGGCATCAATCATTATCCATCCCACAAAGAATAGCTCCGCCAACTCTCTTGTCTCAGTGGGGCATCAACTGGAGTGAATACGAGACCAGACTTGAACCCTTAACCTTTTATCCATCAAATCTCTGCAATAGACTCATACATTTTTTGAGAGATGAGGTACCAACTGAGTCGAATCCCTTGGTAATTTTATTGGTTTTTATTATTTTGATATTTGAATAATCTTTAAGTGAAAAAATAGTACAGTAACTTTGTTTACCCAAATGCCAATTTTTCCGAAATATATATTTTAAATTTGTTTTATTTTTATCAGGTAAAAAGATAACTAATAATGTATATCTTATTAATGTCATTTACTTGTTAATTTGATATAATGGTTACATATAGAACGAGGGTAATGACAGATTAGAATGAATTAAGTTATTAATTTTCGATTTAATACATGGCAATAATGGTCTTCTATAGTTCTATGAGATTTATATAGTTTGGTCCATACGCTCTATAGCACTATGTTGTCATTAACCAATAAAAGGGAAATCAGTTATAAAAAAAGATTGTACCTGAAGGTGCTAGATTTAAAATGATTAGTAACGATAAACAAATTCTAGAAATTCAAATGAAGCGGAGTCACATTGTTAATAAATATGTCGTGATGCTTTTTAATTGCAAAGGCTCAAGTTCAAATTGCAAAAAATATATTACATTGTAGGTTAATTTGGATTTTAGATATTTAACCTTTTTTTTTTTTTTTTTTTTTTTTAATAATTTATGGTATCGAAATTATTTTTGTGTAATATAATATTTTTTCGATATTTTAAAAGCGACTACCGTACCATTATTTTTAGACGAAATGACTTTTAAATTTTCAGCTATAACGATAGTTCATATTAGTTAATCATTTCAACTGAAAAAATAGCCGATAAAATTTTTCATAAATTTGAGAAAACTTTATATTACACAAAATATATATGTGAATATATTAGCTACAATTAATCAGCCAATTGGCTACAATTTTTGTATTAAAAATGTGGGTCCTGATTCTTTTATATGGTGATTTTGTGCTTACATTATGTCTGTAAAAATAATATAGTTTGAGAATTACACAAGATATTGGTACCTAATCTCCATTAATTAGTTTAGTCGCATTTTATCAAGTGTACATAAGTGATAAGAAAATTGCTAACCCAAATTCGAATAAACTTTGTTGAACTCGTGGTGTTGATGGCACGTTTTTCTTTAATTAGTGTTGGTAGCCCCAAAACTTGAAATGATATACAAATGTACTTATATTGTTTCGATTTATTAGAGTGACCCACATTATTTCCTTGACTATATTTTTTCTATATGTTTTATGGGTTAGATTTTGATGTACTTATAACTTTTATTAATGAGACCGGTTCAAATTTCATAATGGGTATGTTTGACGCAATGAGTTAAGACTGGAGCTGGGGCTAGGACTTGGCTGAGGTTGTGGCTAGGGCTTTTATTATAAAGCAAATTACCAAAATAATCCATATCTAAAGTTATATTACTAAACTGAACTTTTTACATATACTTTACCAAAGTGACCAAAAGATGTCACGATCACAATTTTGCTTTTCCATTCTCTCACATGCCCACATAGCAAGGTAATCTCAAACACTCCTGTTTGTTTATTTTTCCACAGGTACACTGTACATAATAAATGTTCATGTTATTGTTTAGATCAAGTTCTTTTGGATATTATATTGGTTACCTAGCACGAAAAACAGACACAAAACTATTCGTTTACCCAATATCCCTAGTTCATTCTCCTGATGAGCTCGTTGATGTAATCTTCACGGTTTCCAGCATCTCCACCTTCAACATAGTGGTTCCTCTTCTTCTTCATGCCACCCAAAGGTGCCTTCAACTTAAATGGCCACAATTAAATGAACAAAACTACCCACTCGCCCAGACTCACCTTCCTTCCTCGCCTAGCACCCCATCTTCCTCGCCCAGCACCCCATAGGCCCATACCCTCGCCTAGCCCTCATCTTCCTCCGCCTAGAACCCTCGCCTAGGACCCTGCCCATACCCTCGCCTAGCCCTCATCTTCCACCCAGTTCCTCGCCCAACCCCAGCTTTCCTCGCCCACATCCTCGCCCAACCTTGCTCCCCTCGCCCAGACACCAGCTCCCTCGCCCAACCTTGCTTCAATACTCGCCCAATCGAAAAGTTCATTTTGGTAAACAATAAACGCGAGGTTCATATTTGTAAAACACTGGTGAAATTGGTTAATTTAAGAAATTTGCTCTTTATTATAAGCCTAAGTTGAAATTTGTATTTTTGTAGACTTGTTTGGCAAATGGGCTGGGGTTAGGGCTTATTATTGCAAAATTACTAATAAGTATATAATTAAATGAGTTTTATGGCATATGTTAGATATTTTTGTGGGTAAATATGTAATTTATGGTACATAAGCCACAGGCTAAAGTTTTTAGCCCCTTTTATGGGGCTAAAGTTTTTAGCCCCTTTTAGGGGCTTATGATTTCATAAGCACGCATGACAAACGAGACTTATTTTATAAGCCGACTTATTTTAGAAGCTCAAGCCCCATAAGCCCCTCCCCAAACACACCCAATATCTGTCAACCTTATGCATTATGTACTTTATACAATAAAATATTGGGTCATTTTTTGGAAAATATAGTATATAGTTTAAACTAAATGCTGGCTAAATGAAAAAAATAATAATAATAATAATAAAAAAAAAAATCTCAATGATCTGCTTATATGATTAACGGTAGCAAAGTTGACGGGTTAAATGTGCAGGATGACGAGTAGTTTTCAGCAAAATAAAAAATAAAAAATAAAAAATAAAATAAAAAAGTTTAATCGACAGGCAATTTTAACCCGTGATTCATGTTGTACTCAGATGTGAGATCTTCACAAAATTGACATTCACACTTCAAAGAGAGTTAGCCTTTCTTGTTAAACGGGATAGCAAGTAGTTTCAACACCTTGTAAAATGGGTTGGTTGTCCATATTGTTTATTGTAATTTTTCTTTCTATATTGACAAAAGAATTAGGCTCTAAGAAGGGGGCCGTACAACGAAAACAGGGACAATACACAAACAAAAACAAAGCTACAATACAGAACATCAAGAGATTGAAAATAAATCATAAGGTTTTGAAATCCAGTTGTTCCGATTTGCCAATTGTAGGAGTGTTTATGGAGCGGTTTGGTTTGAAATTTTAACTATCTATCGTGGGACGGGTAGTTCAATTGAACCGTACTAAGCAGGTAATCGAATATGTGGTAACCCGAAATGGGCGGTTACCTGCGGCACAAATCATCGTTAACTTTGTTTAAACAATTAGTCGAATTGAACCAAACGGACAATGATATATATATATATATATATATATATATATATATATATATATATATATATATATATATATATATATATATATATATATATATATATACTACTTATAATGCACGAAAGCACATCACTCTTAATTTTAAGACGTACAAGAAATTAAGCATGGTTTACAACACTTTAATTTACCTAATTTTCAGAATTACAACAAAGTAAGCATATTGTACAACAAAATAAAGCGTGGTGTCATTTTAAGACCAAAATTCTTTCAAACAACATTAATGCTATTAAAAACACTCTTTCACAAAAAATTAACCATTTAAGCACAATATACAATAAAGTGCAACCAATTTTCAGATTTACAACAAAATAAGCATAGTGTACAACAAAATAAGCACGATGCAATTTTCAGACTTACAAAATTAATGCTATTAAAGTGGTCAATGTTATTAATAACTATAATGACTACTACTTACAAGAAAAAAAAACATAGTGTACAACACTTTAATGCACATAATTTTCAGACATACAAGACAAGAAGCATAGTGTACAACAAAACACCACATAAATACAATTAATACAGTTATTAAAACACCCTTTACATAAGAAATACAAATTATCAAGCATATTGTACAACCAAATTAAACACAATTCCTGCATTAAATTTAACTACTACAAATAATAAAGCACATTATACAAATATTCAAGCCCGAACGGGGCAACAGGCCGAATGGGCTTAAGCCCGAACGGGCGCGGATCAAACGGGCTCGAGCCCGAGCAGGCACGTGCCAACGGGTTCAAGCCCGAACGGGCACGGGCTATACGAAATTCTTGATATCCGTAAATTTATTGTTAAAAAGAACATAATAAACTAAAATATATTATTTATCGAAAAATTTTATTTCAGGGTATGGTATGTGCTAAAACACATACCTTTTCATTATAAAAACTGACCCAAAACAACCAAGGAAGAGCCGTTTATTGCTAATATTTGTGGTTTTCTTGAGTTTGTGCTTGTGCAGGTACGGATATGCAAAAACACACAAAAAGGAGCCAAATCAGATGTAAATCCGAGCACGAGAGATCAAGAGAGTTTAAGCTGAGCCGGAAGGTCGGGATTATGCATTCTGGAAGATTTTATTCTCTAAGGATGAATTTTGAAGTTTCAGTCAAGTTTGAAGAAATGTCAAGATTAGTCCCTGCACTTTGAGATTTTGGCAGAATTGATCCCTCAAAGTTTCAGATTTTACAAAATTCACCCTTGGATTATTTGAGATTGACATGATTGGCCCTTGATAAAGATTTTCAGAAAGTACATTTGTGGTCCCTGGATTTTCAGATTATTCACTTTTGGCCCCTTAAAGCTATCTTGGGTTTAAGTTAAGTCCAAACCCCAACATATACCTCTTGGCCCAAAATGAAAGAACCGGTTCCAAGCCCAATACCCAATCCCGGTTTAATAGTCTTACCCGGATAACTCAACCAACCCGCTACCATTTTACCCGAGTCAAAAACCCAAGACCCGGTCAACATGCTTGAAAAACAATAAAAAAACCCAACCCCGCCTTTTATTTACCCCAATTCTGGAAAACATGAACCCTAGATTTACCATGTGGTCAATTGGCCAAATTAACCACAATTAAGGGTACTCTCGTACTTTTATCTGACACACACTGACACATGGGAATGCCAGGTCACCCATCCGCGTGCAATCTCTCAAATGCTGCTCTCCTATTGGTCGAAGATGCGTGTAAGATCCAATCCAAGGGTTGTTATCAAGTGGGATGCGTGGAATTTGATCCAAGGGATGAAAACGAGCTCAAAGAAGCACAAAGGAGGAATTCGAGAAGCTTCCCAAGACCTTGAGCTTAGCTATATATAGGACCCTTTATTCATTCACAATGTATCTCATAATTTTCTTTTCTTCTCTCTAGTATCAGTAGTTTAATTAGTGTAATTCTCATTTCTAATGATTTAAGTTTCTTTGTAATTCGTATTTTGTACTCAAATTATTTAGTTTAATAAAATTCAAGTTTTCATTTTCAAGTTTTTGTTTAAAGTTTCTTATGTCTTAAATCTGCTTATAATCCTAGTTTAGTGCTTATTTCAGTATTTTAAAACTTGTTTCTAGTTTATTTCTTCAAAAACTCAAAAATACAAAAAAATCAAATAAAATCATTAAAAAAATAAAAAAATCATTTTAGATCTATTCTATGGATTGATCCATACTGATCTACTGTTTCTCAAGGTTCATATAAGCTTTTTATAGCTTATTGTGAGCTTATTCTTATTTCACATTCAAATCACAAAAAAATTTAAGTTCACTGCAGTTGCTACAGTTTCTGGTTATGATCTGCTGGTGTTGGATCTGGATTGGAATGATGCAGAAGCAGAATTGGGTTAAAGTTGAGCTGGAATTAAAGTAGGTTAGGGGTTTGTTAGGTTAGAGGTTCACTATTTCATGATTGCAAGCCATAGTCGCTAGGTAATTTGTAAGTTCTCATATTTGTTTTGTTCATTGAATCAATTGTTTGCATCTGAATTTAGTTATAATCTGTAGTAGTTAATCTTAGTTTAATGTTAGTTTAGCATAAATTAGTAATAATCTGTTTGTTAGTTCTCATTATTAGTTATATACTAGTGTTTGGAATTGGTGATAGATCTGTGGTAGAGGTAAGTTTATCAGTGTAGAGTATTGGATACATGCTTAAGTAAGATATTGATAGAGATCTCTAGTCTGAATTTGAGCAGCTACACACCAATAGTCAAAATCATCTTAGATCAGTTCTAATATAAGAATCTGTTGGAATTTTGAATAGTAATAAGCTTGATTTAGGGTGTTATAACATTAGAATTGCTTTATTTAACTTTGTTTAAGCTTAAAACATTGAAATCAGTTCAATAATTTGGATCAAAATTCACTTTGGTCAAAATTTCAATTCTGTCATCAAAAGTCAAAACTGTCAATTCAGTTTTTCAACAAACTTTGTGAATCAATCTCTGAATCATTTCTGAGTTTCAGTGTTTCAAACTTTGGGATTTGCAATATTCAATTGGTCTAGTTGTGATAACTGCTCTTTGTCAAATCTTATCAAGTCATTTTAAGCTCCAAATCAGCTGTTCAATAAGCCACTATTTACCCTGTTCACACTCAGTATTAACTGAGTGTGAAACAGGTAACTTGAAACTGTTGCATTTGATTCATTTCTAAGAGTTAGAGCCTGAGATTTGGTTTAATTGTAGCTTGCCAGGTGATCTTTAGGACTGCACTGTTGGTTTTGAGATTAGCTTATTGATTAAGTTTGTGCACAAGCTCAAACATAGGACCTGATTCACTGTTTGGCTAGATTAGGCAGTTAGTTTTAATCATTAAACAGGGCTTGTAGCTTGTTATGATTATGTGTAATCAGTTGCTATTGGTTTATTCTAGCATAATCTAGCTTTAGTCACTGTTAGGTAGCTTAATTAGCTTGTTTGCTTAATTTAGTAGCTTATTCTCATAGCAGTTACACTATAGCTTTCATATTTTACACATAAGCTACTTGTTTCTTATTTTTCATAGATTGATAATATCATTTTAGAATTTTCCTGAGAATTTCATAATTTTTGGTCATTGTTAGCTATTTTTCATATTTTAAAATAGATTTTAATCACTTTTTAATA
This sequence comes from Chrysanthemum makinoi, assembly GCA_910596185.1. Classification (NCBI taxonomy): domain Eukaryota; kingdom Viridiplantae; phylum Streptophyta; class Magnoliopsida; order Asterales; family Asteraceae; genus Chrysanthemum; species Chrysanthemum makinoi. The sequence goes on along the minus strand of OU343222.1, from coordinate 312,721,844 downwards.
GCTTTTATTGCAAATAATTGAGAAAAAGTTCCAAAAAATAATTTTTCAATTTTCTCAGTTTAAGAAAAATATAAAAAACATAAAAAAGATTTTTCATTATTTTTCCACTTTTATTTGGAATTTTTCACAATTTAAATTAGATTAAAATAGTTTTAAAATTGTAGAAAATAGAAAATTAATCTGAAAAATACAAAAATAGTTTTAAAAAGTCTTTTGAGTTATTTGTGATTTTTAGAAAATAGTTTCATATTTTTCTCTTTGATTTTTATAATTTTTAGAATTTTAAATTAGTTTTAATAGTTAAAAATTAGATTTTAATTCTAAAAAAATACAGAAAAATCCTAAAAAATAGTTTTAATTCTAAAATAGTTTTCTAATATCATTTCTAAAGTAAAAGTAATTTTAGGCATTTTTAGGATAAGATTTAGACGTAGTTGCATTTTAATTACGTTTTATTAATTACGTTTTAGTTTAATTTGCACTTAGGATTTCCCGTAGTTTAGATTTCCTTAATTACTTTCCCTATTCCCGTAGTTTAATAAAATCAAAATCATTAATCCAAAACATCGAGCATTAAATTCCAAACCAAGAACGACGTTGGCAATTCACGCCTCGTTGGGAAACGATTCGGGTTGACTAATCCGTATACACAATCACACACGGGATTTGGTTTATTATTCTTTTTCCTAAGAGAATTTGAATCTATCTTCGTGATTATTTTTGATATCGATATTAAGGTTTTATCCACACACATAACCCTTAAGCCTTCATTATCAAAGACTCAGTGTCAAGGCCGTTTTAAGTTTCTTACAGTTAGTCATTCACAAGTGGCTAGCTTGTGTGAGCAAGCTTGACGTGTTTGGAAATTGAGAATCAGGGTACCCGCCGCTGCAACGCGCGGGTACCCTGCTAGTAACCTATAATGTAAAATGTTGTTGTGGTAAAATTAAAAAACATTGAAAAGATTAAAGTTATAGTAAAATTGTTCCGTTAAAATAAAAACATTAAGATCGTCGTTTATAACAAATTAACTGAGAGTGTTTATTTGGCGTTAATCTATACTACTTATAATGCATGGAGGCACTTTACTCTTAATTTTAAGACGTACAAGAAATTAAGCATAGTTTACAACACTTTAATGCACCCAATTTTCAGAATTACAACAAAATAAGCATATTGTATAACAAAATAAAGCGTGGTGTCATTTAAGACCAAAATTCTATCAAACAACATTAATGCTATTAAAAACACTCCTTCACCAAAAATTACAACCATTTAAGCACAATGTACAATAGCTGCAACCAATTTTCAGATTTACAACAAAATAAGCATAGTGTACAATAAAATAAGCATGATGTAACTTTCAGACTTACAACATTAATGATATTAAAGTGATCAATGTTATTAATGACTATAATGACTACTACTTACAATAAAAGAAACATAGTGTACAACACTTTAATGCACATAATTTTCAGATGTACAAGACAAGAAGCATAGTGTACAACAAAACACCACATTAATGCTATTTAATGTAGTCAATTATTTAACTGGTCAATAAATACAATTGATACACTTATTAAAACACCCTTACATAAGAAATACAAATTATCAAGCATATTGTACAACAAAATTAAACACAATTCCTGCATTAAATTTCACTACTGCAAATAATAAAGCACATTATACAAATATTCAAGCCCGAACGGGCAACGGGCCAAATGGGCTTGAGCCCGAAACGGCGCGGACCAAACGGGCTCGAGCCCGCGCAGACACGGGCCAACGGGTTCGAGCCTGAACGGGCACAGGCTATACAAAATTCTTGATATCCGTAAATTTATTGTTAAAAAGAAAATAATAAACTAAAATACATTATTTATCGAAAATTTTATTTCATGATACCCGCCGCTGCAACGCGCGGGTACCCTGCTAGTATGTTATAATCAACAAGGATTGCTACGATGCCGCCGCGTTGCGGCGGGGCATTTTATATTTATCGATATACTTGGTCAGCGTTAAATTGTAGGGAAAGTTATCGATGGGGCGTTGTTTCTGGAATTTGAACCTGGTAGTTGCCGGGGAGGGGCGGACACTGAATGTTCATGACAGTAAAAAGGCAGTAAACGAAATAAGAAGAACGAAGTACCTGTCAATAGATGAGTGCACCCTTTGGCACAACATAGCACATCTCCTAAACACATAAGGACCTCGACCGAGATATATGGAGTCGTCAATCTGAGCGCCAAAAGACGTCGTAGTAAACGTTTGATTATACGCCCGGATATTGTCCATAAAATGCTTCGTTAAAATAATTTGTTGTATATACAATGGGTACTCACGAACGGTACGCACAACAGCCCTGCCCCTAAACAACATCGATGATATTCAGCTGACGCACCCGAGCCACCAGGCATTCGTCAAATCAAAAAATGGCACAACAGTGCCTGCAAACCCTATTACAGGTGCCGAAACGGGCATAATCTGTTGGGGACCTACAATGTGAAATTACATACCTTTGTAAACGCAAACCCACCAAGAAAAATAAAACATAATTTTAAAGATGTTGATGTAACAAATACCTTCACGCTGTGCATGCCTATTGTCATAAGATGTGGATGCTTCCGCTGCACCAAAATGAGCAGCCCTTGTTGCTGCAACAATGTGTGTAACTATTTACAGCAGAACCTAAAAGTATAACATATAACGAATATGGGCCCATTTTCTAGAAACCAAATATAGACGCATAAAAATTAGGTGTGATACCTTCGGCAGTTGTAAATGGCGGGACAGTTGCACCGGCCGAACACGACACGTTGATGGTGAAACATCTATGGATCAGAAACTGAAAATAAGTATACAAAAACACTTAAGGATATACAAACGCAAAAGAAATGTGACAACCAAAATAAGGAACTGAACGTATTGCAGCTGTAAAAAGCTATGAATGAGCTAAGAAAAAATAATGTAGGCAGTACCCCGCACGCATGAACGGCTGGTATTTGAAGGTGAAAACACAGCTGCTGATGACGATTCAATATTAGTTGGATCTGCAACAACATTCAGAAGTTATTACAATGACACCCAAAAAGAATTGTAACAAAAGCGCATCGGATCTAAAACGACGGACGCGGGAATCATATATAGTACATGTGCAAGTTTGATGAAGCGATGCAACCTGACCAGCAGATAGTAGACGTGGTGTCGCTGGAACACCTGTGCACCACAAAAGCACAATAAATATACAAACAACAAAAGGTTATATGAATATACAATGAATGGAAAAACCAATATCTTAGGAGACATACAATATGAAGCATTAGGAGACCGCCGTATACCCGTTGGCCGAGCACGACGTGAGCGAACATTAGGCCTTCTACCTAGACACAAAGAAACAAACATAGATGTAAGACAGTAGAGTTATAAAACAAATAAAGCCGATAATTGCAATTAAAATAAGTGTACCATGTCGTAGATCCTCTGATAATCCTCGAAAAATAAAGTGCTGCAGTTCTGTATCAACAGGAACTGGTGTAGCGACACCTCCAAAGAAAATCCAACAATCGAGCACCACTAACATAAGCCTTTGTCATTTGAGACCCTTGCTGGCCTTCTTCACCTGTAGAAAGCATTAGGAAAGCATATGAACAATACACACTTTTGAAGAGACAGTTGCTACAAAGTATTGGTAGTTGAAACAATACCATATGCGCTGGACGGTCCCAATAAAATTGGTGCACCATGCTGTGACTGTTGTGACATGTCTGTTAAAGAAAATTGTTGCACCGCAGTGTCAGAAGTAGCGTGTGCCACGATACTCGCATCAAAGTCTAATAGTCGTGCTACACTAACATCACACGTTGCCATTAGAGGAGTTTGGTACGCATCATTCAATAAAGTATACTTACCACCACCGCCTGCATAAACATTTATCAATACACAGCGAAAAACGATTTTGTAAAACCAAAAAGGGAAAAAACTATTGGTAGTTCAAAGAATACCGTCGGTGGTGGACATTCCAGCAATAGTGTTAGAACACCCATCCAGGTAAAGACGATCAACAAATTTCGAATAAGAACCACCAACCGTTGGAACATACAATGGCTAGTATTTTATAACTATTTTACTTACAAAAAGAACCATCTGTAGTGTTTTACTTACAAAAGATAAACCAACTGTTGTTTAGTATTTCACTTAAAAAAGATAAACCATCTGTTCTATAGCAGCTTTTACCTATAACGATTCCGAACGCCTTGCTGAGAACCTAAAAAAAAGGCATTAAACGATGCTGAGATAATAAGTTTTATACCCAACACCTGCCTGCCAACAGATCATTAGGCTCGGATTTGTGAGTGGAAAATGGTCAAAAAGGTCAGAATCCCGCCATGGCTGCAAAAAAACGCGGTTCAATGATAGCAAGTATCCTTTCATGCCATCCGGTTATTTCCGTGCCAAGTTACGGTTCAGACCTCAAATAACCAATATCATTTGACTCAGATTGATTAGTAATCAAGAAAAGTGAATACACCCGCCATGGTACGCAAGCGTTATAGTTCGCCGTGCCAAGAGACGGAGACTCACGACTTTAATCGAACCCACAAATTCATCACAGCCTATTATAACCAACAATGGGTTGGTTAACTAAAAACCCGAGAACAGAACGTAAGCAAACCCCAATCTACGAAATAAGAAAGTCAGCCAAAACAACATTCTCTTTACCAAATACCTAAATTTAACCCGCATGAATACAAATAAAGTTAAACCCCGAACAAAACAATGGAAAATCAAGTAAGCTAATTAGCCGGGATAATAAGTTCATCCAAACACGCCCCTAACAAAACAATAAAACCACCGTAAGCCATAAGCAAAATCAAATAGGCCAATAAGCTGTCATAATAATCAAAATCCCAAACCTAAAAACCTAATTAACATCAACATATTCAAATTGTAACTCCGAAAGATATCTATTAAAGAAAATCCAGCCCAGAATCATAAAAAAACCCCATAGTTTCATCTTTTTTTCACAAATAATCACAAACCCACACCAAGTTTTTTGTACATACCACAAATACGCAACAACAAACAACAACGATTGAAGGAGCGATTACCTAATACCATAGCAGCAGACAACTGACAAACACAGGACGTGTGTTGAGACGGAGAAGTCAAGCATCGATTCTTGAGACTGAGGACACAAATGAGCGCGCCACGTATCAAATAGGGAGACACGTATATCGCAAGAGGCGAACCGGTAATAGGGCTGAAGAAGATACATGGATATGGCAATTGGGCTGAAAGAAAAAGCGGGAGCCTAAACGACAAGTTTTGTTGCCGTTTCGTATGCTTGCATTACTATATATATAATTCAATCAAATGTGACACATAAGCGTCGGTTAATGTTCACCGTAATTATTAAAAATCTGTTATACTATAAAACGAGTATGATAATATATTCATTACTTCTACAATTTTATTAATATTTAGTTAAAATTTATTTGTACTACTTATAATATATTTAAGCACTTCCCTCCTATTAAATTTTTAAAATTTCTTGAAGCAAATACAAGTGAAAAAACATTATTTACAAGTACTTGAAGCACAAACAAGTTTAAATAAAAACACTATTCAACACATACAATTAATACGCTATTTAAAGCATCCCTACACTAAAATATACAATCATTTAACCATAATGTACAATCTAATCAAGCTACTACTACAAGCACTAAAAAATAAATCTAAGAAAACTAAAAAGATCTTAAAAAACATAAAGCGATCAGTCCAATTCGAAAACGTAAATCTAAGAAAACTTTTGCTTCCACTGCCATCAGTCACATGTTATTATCCTCAAGCATATGGTTATGGTTACATTAGTGATTCTCTCCGTTGTAAAACTTCTTCATCAATAATGTTCTGCTAAAACATGAAAAATCCCAATTTTGTTCAAAATTTTTTTTGGCAAATAATAGCTTGAATACATAATAAACTGGATTACTGGAATACATAAAAAAGAAGCATAGAAAGAAAATATACTACATTTTTTTGTCAAAACACATTAAATGACAAAGAAGCTTAATCAAACAACAAACAAAGCATTTTATGGCTCTTAAAATTTGACTAGACTAACCCTCGAAAACCATCACAATCTCTGGTTATGTTGGCAAAACCGGTTGTCTACGGAGTGTTGAAACCCGACGGAATCGGTGAACCAGTGCCAATTTTTAGTGCGAAAAAATAACTTTGATTAGTTATGACTCTTACCTATTGAATAGAAAAGGAAGAAGAAAATAATAAAATCTGCGAAGTTTTGAGAAGTAATAAAAAGAGAAATTGAAACGTATGCAAAATAACTTGTAAAAGTAAAATACCCCAACCCTGAAATGTTGTAAAACTAAAATACCCCAACCCTGAAATGTTGTAAAACTATCTTGACCTTGGTTCGCATTTTGGGCTTCCAGCCCATCACAACCCGTCAGGTAAAATATATATTTTCCACGAAATCAATTTGACTTGAATATGTACCATATTAACTACACTACATTTAAATAAAATGCACAAATTACAAATTCAACCACTCACTAAAAAGTGTTTGTCTTTACCAACAAAAGACTGTATTTTTTTTTTAATTACCTTACCTATGAAGTGAATAACAATTTTTTATGTTTTCAATTTTCTTTCGCTTGCGACTTTAAATACACTATAAAGTATTACATTATGCTTATTTATGTATGATATAGATTGCTATTACATTAAGTTATTTCAATCTAAAATTCCCTCATCAGTGAAGATATTGACATAAAAATTGTTTTATAACTAAAAATTATTAGGATCTCGCCATCATAACACGCAAACTTATAACATATAAAATATAGTGTAAATATTTAGTATATACTATTATATTTAATGATTAGTTTGTGTATAATTTTATAAAGCAAAGTGAACAACTATCACCTTTATATTGCAAATTTGTAACTGCATCAGTCTCATACCTTACTTTTTTTTTATATGATATAGCTTGTTATTGCTCAAAGTTATTCCAACTTAAAAGAATCATCATCTGTAAAGTTATTGTCACGAAATATGTATAATCGTAAAACATTGTAAGCTAGGAATTTTAGTTTCAGGGTACCCGCCACGGGTACCCTGCTAGTATTCATATTATGCACGGTCCACTTCAGGTAATCACATGTAACTAAGAGTGAAAACCAAAAATGAACCGTGCTAAGTGGATTTTTCCGGCTTCAGGATTCTCGGTTTATTCAGTTTTCGATTTTTATGATTTCGTATTGAGCGACTCGACTCGATTTGTCACTTTCTCGAATTTTTTGAACACCCGTAGCCGATTAAGACTAGAGATGCGCAGGAAATCCATAACTTCGACATCCTTTGAATATCCGGGAAGATATTGTTAGATTTGTTAGTTGGCCCAAATGGTTTGGGTCCATCAGATTTAGAGTTTTGTTGCATATTATCAAAACTATGTATTTAGTATAAATACACATGCTTTCTCATATGTAATTGATTCGATCAATAAAACTTTATTGTTATCTTACACGGGGTTTTCTTTATTTTACATGGTATCCGAGCTTTAAGTAAGATTCATTTAAAAAATTTGTTATCCTCTGGTCATCGGCTACTCGTCAGTAATTCGAAGGGACCATAGTTATTTTCGCTTTATTTTTATTTTTTTGTTAGGAATTACTTTTTAATATTCAACGCATAAATCCTAAACCATAGCCGTCAAAATACACAAAATATGTACCTTAAGTTGCCTTCAACCAACCATATTTTTTTCCTTCTTCATCAAATTGTTTTCGTTGTTGAAGATCATTGTAATTTTTCGCAAATAGTTGGTCGCAAAATTGCCGCTCCTACCTAAAAGCAAAGCAAGTCATAACGTAAAAAATAAAAATAAAAATAAAAAAATAAAAAAGGTCACGCAAAGGAGGAAGTTGCAAGCAAGAAACAACTATGCCACCAAATACAATTATGCTTTCGTTCAACCAATCAACAAAGAAGATGATAGAAGAAAAGAAGAAGAGGCTTTCAACATATGTTCTAGTTTGTCGGTTCGAAAGTCTCCCGTTCAAACTGCGGGTGAGTGTTAGATATATTAGTTGGCCCAAATGGTTTGGTCCATTAGGTTTAGGGTTTTGTTGCTTATTATCAAAGCTATGTATTTAGTATAAATACACATGTTTTCTCATATGTAATTGATTCTATCAATAAAACTATATTGTTATCTTACACTGGATTTTCATTATTTTACATTTTCACCTTTAACAATAGCTATCGAATCCATATCTACAATGACGATCCTATTTCTTCGCTTCCATATTGCCAAAAAAAGGTGCAACAAAAGACACCCTCGAGAACTATATCAGTTCGAGCACAACCATTGGGATAGAACCGATGTTTGAGATATAGAACGAAAGAAACACCTCAGGTGGGTCCGAGTTCAACTAGCTCACATTTTCCTTCACACCTATAAATAAAATTTTATCGCAAACTTTTCTCTGCTAGCTTCACAATAGTTTTAGTGACCTTTATAGATGAGCCAGGCCTAATGCAAAACACATGAATGATTGCTCGCATTTCGTTTTGTGTTTATATACAATGAGAAACCTCAAAATTTTTATCAAAAATATATCAAGATCGCACGAATGAGACTACAGAGCCAAAATCTTATATCTAAAACCCTATCACTCACGCAGGTGTCAGTGTCCAACGAGGAAAGTGGTGAAAGCCGTTCATTGTGTAGTACCATTTAAATAGAGCAAACTTGGTAAAACATTCTGAAAATGTTATATAGTTAAACTTCTTAAATACTAAACAAGTTTTTATCCATTAACATGACCTCAATCATATTAATTCCGACTAGCACTAATAGTTACTTATTCTAACTCACTATCCAAAAAATTCATTTCATAAATTTGCACATTAATAAAATCTAAACAAAACTTGAATTTAACACATTGTCTTAAAGTAAAAAATTAAACTACATATATAGTTTTATTAAAGTTGAAGCAAGTTGTTAATGATTAAATGCATTGGTGGTTGCACCAAAGTATATTAAATCTACTACTTACATACACGGCCAATTTCGTGCCATCCTTCTATAAGTCGTCGTTAGATAATTGTTGTTTTAGGTTTGCTTCAGAACAGTTCTTATTTATCGTATTTACTTTGTTATTCATTATGGTTGAATATATAAAATTTACATCTCTTTTGTAATAAGGGAGGAAAATTAATTGAAAATGAGCCTTTTGTATCAATCAATAGAAGAGTTGAATTGCAAAATTTGAGCCCTCATATTAGTTAATTGAAGAGGCAAATTTAAAATTTTGGGTCAAACTTCATTAAAATTTCGTTTAAAAATTAGTCCAAAAAATTGATGTGTCAAAAATATAAAAAAAATAAATAAGATGATTTATAAAACTTTAGTTGTTAAATTTTAAACAAATTATACTGAAGTAAGTAAACTTATGAGTTTTAATGTATTTAATAACTTTATAAATTCAATAAATACTCTAATAGTTTGTACCCCTTAAACTTTATATTTTTTAGTCACATTTTTTAAATAAGAGTAAAAACTTTAAGAGGAGATGCGTCTATTTTGTAGGTGCATCTGAAATTTATATTTAAGTTCAAAACTTTATAAACTAATCTTAAACTTTATATAATAAATACCTAGATAAACTTTATATTTGTTTTCAAAAAATAACATCTTTTTGTTATTGTCGTAGTTTGAAATTTATCTAGAGGACAATCAAACAAGTAGAAAGAATTGTGCCAAACCCAATTAATACAACTTAAGTCAAAGCTCTGTTGGGAATTATGTGAAGTAGGATTTCTGCCGTCATTACTGCCGAAGGTTTCTGCTGAAGTAGAAGCAGAATCTGCTAAAGAAGTGATTCTTCTGAAGAGTACAAGCATTGCCGTGTTACTGCTGAAGGGTAAAAGCTGACTAGGATCGCGATGCGCTACTGTATTAAATGCTAACTCATTATTCTCTTTGAACGGCCCGAGGTTAGCATGGGCTTTATTGTACTGCTCAATATAGTTTAGTGTATTAGTCATTAAATGCATGCTTGCATGTTTAGTCGATTGGGTAGTAAGAGATTAGGGTTCCTTGGTTATAAAAGGAACCAAATGGTTTGTAATAGATATCGATCTGAAACATAGAGTTTCAGTAAATAAAAAGATCCATAGAGGATCTAAGTGTTCTTAGTAATAACAACTTGTGTTTACATTCCGCTTTAGAACACGAGTTGTAGAGATTTTCTATTAGTTTGCTTATGATTACATAAGCAACACTAACGATCCACGAGTGCTAGATCTTTCAAGGTCTGAGAGTGTGCAACGAAATAAAACGTTTCAACAAGTGGTATCGAGCCTCGGAGAGTCTCTACGATACCGAGAACCTTATTTTCCTCACCCACATACAACCAAAAACTTATTCACAATGCCTGGAACTGATGATGAATCGGATGTCACAAACACCAACAACAACAACATCATCAAAAACACCACTTCTATGCAGCAACTTAGTCTCTCCAAAAGTAATGGCAAGTTTCCTTATCTGAAGAAGGAAGAATATGATCTGTGGACCATGAAGATGGAGAACTGGATCTCCAATATTGATTGGAATCTATGGGAGATAGTGAAGAATGGTAATGTCTAAAGAAGACCATCCCGATCTTAATGGTAAGTTTTCCATTGCTCCTCCCACAACCTGCGAAGAGGTTTTGGCGTGCAAAGAGAGCACAAGGTAAGAACCATCCTCCTCCAATCAATTCCCGAAGATCACTTAGGTGATTTTCACCACATGGTTGATGCAAAGGACATCTGGATGGCTCTTAAAGCTAGGTTTGGTGGCAATGAAGAGTCCAGAAGAATGAGGAAGTCCATGCTGAGACAACACTTCCAAGAGTTCAATATCTCTGAAGAAGAGGGTATCCACAAGGGATACGACAGGTTTCACAAGATTATGAGTCAGCTAAACCATGAATGCAAAACCCGACAATGATGATAGCAACTCAAAGTTCCTACGATCTTTGCCTCCATCTTGGTTGCATGTGAGTATAGCCCCGAAAGCTAAAGGTGGGCTGGACATGCTCACTTTTGACGAGCTATACAACAAACTCGGATCTCTTGAACGATGTCGATCTCCCTACCGTGCAACCTCCTCTGGTCATTCAGCCTTTGTTGGGACATCCCACTCGAATATGATGATGCATGCTTCAAGTCCATCCTATTTACCATCATCATCCTATCGTCCCACTCCTTCTCATCCTCAAGCTAAGACTGGAAGTATATTGGAGGATGTCCTTCACTCCTTTGTTGCAGATTATGACACTCAGATCGGTATATGAAGAGTTTGATCAAGTGGACCCACTTGAGATGGAGGAGATGAAGCTGAAATGGCAAGTGGCCATGCTTTCGATGGATATCAAGAGGTTTGAAGAGAAGGCAGGTAGGAAGTTTGGTTTCAAGGGGAAGGATCCAGCTCGATTTGACAGGAGCAAGGTCAAGTGCTTCTCTTGCCACCAGATGGGTCATTTCTCTAGGGAATGCAAAGACAGGAAGAGTGGAGAGAGTAATAGCTACAATTCCTATCGCAGAATCGAAGGAAACTAACACTTGCAGCTCCTGGTCACCATGGATGAACAGGTCAACTGGCCGCACATGAACTGTGAATGAGGAAGCCGCTAATACTGAGAGAAGATTGGATTGTCGGCTAGGTGCACCTCGGAAGATAGGCATGATCAGTTTGCCTTCATGGGTCTTTCTCGTGTACACAAGCTGTATATTTGGTTGTAGTGAGAGATACAATGAACTAAAAGAAGCTTATGATACTATGAAACCTAGATACAATGCATGCTATGTTGATAATGAAGCTCATAAACTTTCGTTAAAAACATTAGAAAGACAAAAGGTTTGGTTTCAAAATAATCAGATAGCTTATGAAGAAAAGATTAAGGTACTTCAGTTGGATCTAAAAATTGCTAACATTAACTTGAAACGCACTGAAAATGAAAAAGTGATATTATTACTGAGAATCTAGAGCTTAAAGAGAAACTTGCTGAGGAAATAGCTAGACATAAACAATGGTTGATATCCGGTGACAATCTAGCTAAAGAAATCTATAGTAGTCGGTCAGTGAACTCGGAATAGGTTTATGTTTTCAAAAGTATGTAGGATTGGAAGCTAGGAAAGATGGGCGTAAATCTACACCTGCAGGCTTAGAACATTTTAGAAAGGAAGGTGATTTGCATGCTGTCCCTGGACCTATTAGAGGTGAATTCATGCCCACTGACCTGTCTATTACTGTTGACTTTGATGGATTACACCATCTGTATGGCAAAAAGTCAAAAGACTTGCCTGACAACGATGCTTCATCTTGTGACTTTGTCTCTTTCTCGGCGGTGACAATTCATCGGATCAAGGATCTACTTACACTGTGATTCAAGTGATAAGTCCGACCTTCCCAAGCCCTCACCTGAGCCTACACCCAAGCCTGCACCCAAGACCACCTACAAGCCTTCTAGGATAGCTGGCGAGGAATCAACTTCCAAGCCTGTTTCTCGAAGACTTGTCTTTTACATCTTTGCATAATCATTCGTTAAAATAATTCCTTTAATGCTTCGGTTTAAGTACTTCACTGTAATAGAACATCTTCTTTGTTGAATAAATCTTCCAAAAGGAAGACATGTTTTGTTTGTGGAAGTAAAATTCATTTGATTAAGGATTGTGATTTTTATGATCAAAGATTGGGTGTTTGTCGCGAATCAGAAACCAAGTCCTGTGTGGACCAATGTTAACAATATTCCACCTTATGTCCCACAAGCTAGAACTGACCCTTCTTGGAGGAAATCTCCTTATAGACTTTATGTGCGACCCACTAGCCCATACTTTAAACATGGTTATTGGCCTGCATATGTTGACTCTATGATTAAAAGGAAACAATGTTGGGGCACTACTGTCAAATCTGTCAAAACTTCAGCAGGTTGTTCTTGGAATAATAAAAGACCTAACTATCAATGGAAACCCAAGAATAATGGAGGATCTTTTTCTTCCCTTAACTGCAAAGTTTAAGGGGAGGCATATGCCTTGTTTATGTTGTTTGCTTACTTCTGTTTGTAGTTTTTGTATGGTATGTCTCTGTTTTGTCTCTGAGTTTGTTTTGCAGAATGCCTTGTTCTAGTGTGGTTCATTATATCTGGTCAAGTTAGCTAAAGCTTATTGCTTGTTTCTTCTGAAATTTAAAGTTCTGAAGCAAACAATTTGATTCCACTGAAGCCAAAATACTAAAGAAAAGAGTTTGAAGTCACTTTGTTCTTTCATTCATTCAAGAAACAGCTTACAACTTACAGCTTTCATATGCATCTTCAAGATACGAGCTATACACTTACGCTAATCCTAATCTAGTACATATCATCTATTCAAACATCTTAGTGAATGTTGGATATGCATGATCGCTCACAACTTTCACACTAGATGCTGGATATGCGTTCGTAGGACTTGCATAACCATCCATTCCGTCTTTCTAGATGGCTGGATATGCATGACCAATACGACGAAGATGCTAAGGATCAAAATGGAGAGGATGGACTGATGAAAACGTTGATGATGACGATGACCACACATGATGATGGAGAAAAATAATATGTCCTTTGTGCTTCATATATTCATTTCAACCAAAATGCAATCCATCCACCCTCCTTAAGCCCTTCCTTTATACGATGTGTGTTGATGCACCAAAACCAGTGCGAGAAAGACCTTGGACCACCTCTCTATCCTTAGGGAGTGGCGGATTTCTGGCTCGTGGCCTTCGTAGAGGCTGTGGTGCTGGAGATTGGGAGTATGATGTTCTCTCCTTACAGAGTCATCGAATCTTCAACGGGAAGGGAAGGCTCTTTCACATCGCAAGGGAGGCTCTTTCACTCTCTTTGAAGTGGCTTCCTCATCTAAGTCTTCATAAGGTGATGCATAAGAACTTAACGATGAGTTGTCTTCTCCACCGCCTGGATTGCTTGACAAATAACTTTTCTTCCACCGCTCAAAACTGCTTCTAGAGGTTGCATTGTCATCTGATGAAAGAATGATCTGGTTGGAACTACTCATGGTTATTTGTGATTAATTTTGGGGCTTTGAAGAAGCTAGGGTTTATAATGATTTTTGGGGATCTTTGATGAAGAGTTATGTGTGCATTGGGATCATTTTATAGACAGGTTCGAGGGTAAATGGGAATTAATGCGAGTGGTTGGCACAGTAATTCTAGAAACTTACCGAAGTCTTCCTTGTATTGGTTTGGTTTCTACTGAAGTGTACAACTTCAGATTGACCATCTGTTTCTGCTGAAGCGTTACACTTTCTTGGGTCACGTTGAAATACACGTAAGCTACGGTCAACCAAACGGTCTAATTCTTTTGACTATAAATTGAGCAACAACTACCACTCCACCACTCACATTATTCCACTTCAAAACAAAACGATTCCCTCTCCTTCATCCAAAACACCTCATTACGAGAAACAAAACCCTAAAATCTCAATTCATCACATGGCACTTGAATTTAAGAAGGATCACAACAAAGTTGCTTTTCTGGGAAAAGCTAAAGATGATGAGTTGTATGAACCGATGGTGGAATTCTTGAAAAGGTCCAAGCTTTGCTTTGCTCTAACACATTCTCCGAATGCTATATATGAATCACTAGTCACTCAGTTTTGGGCATCTGCTTCAAATCGAAGTGAAACAGAGATTGTGGCTACGATTGACGAAACAGAGCACGTGGTTACGGAAGAGCTAATAAGGAGGAAGCTTCGCTTGGAAGATGCTGATAGAGTATATCACTCTAATCAGGAGGCGGTGCTTACTGGACTGAGAGCGATTGGCTATCGAGGTACGAGGACTGACATTTGGCTGAAGAAGCATCTTTGCCCAAAGTGGAGGTTCTTGGCTCACACGTTGCTTCAATGCATTAGCAACAAGTCAGGTGGATGGGATCAGTTCTCTTCCCAACTGGGATGTGGTATTGTGTGTCTTTCCCAAGGGGTAACTTATAATTGGTCTAAGTTTATTTTTGATAACTTGGTTGAGAATATTCAAAGGAAAAAGAATAAGTTTTTGATGTACCCTAGATTCTTACAAATTATCATAGACACCTCTACTCAAGTCGAAGCCTTTCATCCCATAGGTGCCCTTTCAGCTAAACTATTTGCCTCTATGAGAACTAACTTTGAGGGGGCACATTATCCCTTGACAGAAGCTATGCTTCCTCAAGGCAATGTGATCTGAAGAGGAGAATGTTGCAAGCATCCCACCCTCTTCACATGTTGCTACTGATGGCAATCCATCAGTTAATTTTGATGAGGGCCCCTCCTTTTCTGCTGAAGCTTCTCATGTTGCTCTAGAGCAGCCTCCACCAACACCATCTCTAGCACATTGTCCTAGTCCACCACCAGCACATGATCCTCTTGATAATTTTGAGTCTGATCTGAACAGGATGGACACACCTAGTCCTCCAAGGGAAACGGTTGATGAAGTACCTCCTCATGTTGAGCATAACCATGTTTCCACTGAAAGGTCAAATGAAGCTCCCATTACCACAGAGCAATCGGCTGGTGGAGTTGAGGACCCCATTACTCTCTCTTCTGTGTATGCTCTTGTGAACAGGAATGCAACTGAGGTATCTAGACTGAAAAAGGAACTTGCAGAAACCAAGTCTTCACTTGGTAATAAGATTAAAGATCTACAGGGTAAAGTTAAGGACCTAGAGAACAGACTTGAAAAGGAAACCAAAAGAAAGTTTGTGGTTTCTTACGAGGAGGAAGAAGATGTACCTCAGTATGGGTCTCTTGATATGTTAGCTGATGTGTCTCTTAATGATCCTTCATCAGTAATTGCAGAATCTTCAAAGGAGAAGGAACATGTTCTTTACAAAAGGAGAAAGAGATCTTACTTGAATAAAACAACTACTGAGGTATCCAAGGAACGAGTCCGTCAAGGTGCATCTGGCGATATGTCCACTTGAAGCACCCTCACAACATGTTTCTTCAAGAAGACTTGGGGGTTTCCTCTGAAATTCCATTATCAATATTGCGATGATGAGTGTGCTAGGGAGCCTGCTGTTAAAGGGAAAGGTTTAATGGTAGAAGATGAGCTTGGTCCGGACACTGGTAAGTGAAGAGGAAAGGAGAGAACAAGACAGAATGCTAGCCGAGTATAAGGAGAGAAAGAAAGATGAGGAAATGGCTAAACAGTTGGAAGATCAGTCTACTTCTTCTTTGCCTCCTGAAAGACAACGGGAAATAGATGAAATGCGTTCTAAGCTTCCTGACTCTCATTGGGATGCTTATACTCAGCAAGTCATAGCAAACCCTTCACTTGCTCAGAGTATCTTAGGAGCAGACTTCAACAGTGAAAGTTTTGTGGAACAGATGATGGCTCGTGGACAACAAAGGAAGCAAGAAGCAGCTGCCAAGAGAAGAGCCATCATAGCTCAAAGGAATAAAGATAGACCTCCTACTAAAGCTGAAATGAGGATTGTGGTGAAAAACCAGAGCTCATCTCTGTATAACACTGGGTTGTCAATGAAGCAAGTAAAGGCTTTCCCCGATCATGTTTTGATTCGCAAATATAATCAAATCATGAAGTATTCTTCTTCGCACACTCCGAGCTTGAAAAGGATTGCTGGTGTTTCAGGTGCTCCTAAGACTAAGAGGACAAAGACAGCTGAGATTGTGGAAAATTTTGATGATATATCATGCTCTTCCAAAGTCTCTGCTGAAGCTACCACGGAGTTTACACACTCTGCTGAAACAGATCAATCTGCTGAACCACATGGTGTTCCCACTGAAGAAATAGTCATGCTCTCTTCTACCCCAACTGTAGCATCTGCTGAGGCAGAAGAAGATATTTTGGATAATAACGATAACGAGGTTCCTTCTACTGAACCATCGATGGTTTCTGCTGAACCTCATACAGAGATTGCTAGCTCTCCTAACAAGACTCCATATGTGGCATCTGTTGGCTCAGATGCTGAATTAGCAAGCTTAAAAACTAGGAAGGCTAGAAATTTGCTAGTAAGCATGAATGCCATTCGTGAAGATGCACCATCTTTAGGAATCTATAAGCCTGGAAGGAGGAAGAAGAGGATGGCCAAAATCACTAAGTTAGATCTTGAGGATGATGTGTCAACCTTTATTAAAGAAGGGTCTTCCTCTGATTTTCCAGATGGAAATAAAAATGTGTTGGTCAATTGGACTTTGACTAATAAAGAGCTAAATGCTATACATCGTTTGGACAAATCCTCAATGGAGTTCACCTTTTTGAAGGAGATACTCCATTTGGTTGACAGGGCAGACTTACTTACTCTGTACACTCTCGTCACCACCCATTACTGCACAAATGCACCACAAGGCTCTGGGATGTTCCTTTTGGGAGATCTTCATGTTCTGTTCAGCTCTCAATCTCCCAATGATAAAGGCCATTTCATTTGGGAGAACTCACATTTATGGAGAGTTGAATCTTGGAGATTCTATCCTCTTCCTCGTGTGCATGTAGTTGAGACGAAGGGTGGGATCACAGTCTGCATGTTGGCTGAAAGAACTTACCCATTGTCCAAAAGACTTATGGAGAGGATGCTGACTCAGAAGCTGGAAATTCCTCCAGATCCAATTGGCAATGAAAGACCACAGGCTGAACAACTGATTAGCTTGATAAAATCACAACTCCTTCAAGCTCAAGCTGCGTCTTCATCTTCATAATGGTATCTTTTTTGGTCCTTTGCATTATTTGTTTTATTTTACTTAATAATGTTTCTATTCCTTGTATTGGTTGTTATTCTTAGTAAAAAAAAAACTTTCTTTTGCAGTTTTGTCTTTGAAGGTTATTAACTCACCTGATATGCCTTGTGTGTATCAAAGAGTTGGCTAGTCCAAAGGGTACAGCTTTGGTAAAGACATGTCAAATCTGTTGATAGCTGTAATGGTTTGCTCAAAATCATAGGGTTTGCAACCACCCATGCTTAATTGCTGAGAGTTGTATGGTCTTCAATTCACCATGGTCTATTCCTTTTTGGAATCCAAGAATTGGCTAGCCCACACTTATATGGATTGTGGTAAAGGCAACTATCTCCATATTTGGTTATCAATTCACCAATTCTAAGAATTGACTAGTCCTGAGCAAACGGCTACAGGTAAAGACACATCAAATCCGTTTATATAGTTGCTGATTTGCTCATAAATCAGATGGTTATCAATGTACCATAGTTTACGAACTTAAAAATTTGGCTACTCGGTAGTAATGGCTATTGGTAAAGAGACATCAAATCCATTATTTTCAATGATTCACCTATCTCAGATGTTAACACACCTGGATGTGATGAGAATAGTATGCAACTGATAAGTATTGATGTACATTATGTCTTGTGTTGCTGCAAAGACCTGGAGTCTCAAAGGTTGATCATCATAGAGATGAGTTTGTTATTGGTTCTTTGCTACTGATGTGTGAAAACAATCCTCTAGTATTGAAGTCTCAAAGATCTTTCAAGGTCAGGAAACTGGAACTTAACCAAGTCAAATTCCAGTTTAGGGGAGGATTGTTGGGAATTATGTGAAGTAGGATTTCTGCCGTCATTACTGCCGAAGGTTTCTGCTGAAGTAGAAGCAGAATCTGCTGAAGAAGTGATTCTTCTGAAGAGTACAAGCATTGCCGTGTTACTGCTGAAGGGTAAAAGCTGACTAGGATCAGCATGCGCTTACTGTATTAAATGCTAACTCATTATTCTCTTTGAACGGCCCGAGGTTAGCATGGGCTTTATTGTACTGCTCAATATAGTTTAGTGTATTAGTCATTAAATGCATGCTTGCATGTTTAGTCGATTGGGTAGTAAGAGATTAGGGTTCCTTGGTTATAAAAGGAACCAAATGGTTTGTAATAGATATCGATCTGAAACATAGAGTTTCAGTAAATAAAAAGATCCATAGAGGATCTAAGTGTTCTTAGTAATAACAACTTGTGTTTACATTCCGCTTTAGAACACGAGTTGTAGAGATTTTCTATTAGTTTGCTTATGATTACATAAGCAACACTAACGATCCACGAGTGCTAGATCTTTCAAGGTCTGAGAGTGTGCAACGAAGTAAAACGTTTCAACAAGCTCTTTGCGTGCGAAAGGATCTAAAACTAGTATTTCATTATACAAACATGGTACTTTCTTATAAAATGATTAAATGAGTCGTGTTGTGTATGGAAGAAACATTATGTTGGAAGATGTTTTGCAAAAATGATTATCTGCAAACTTTGAACACTATTTAATATATGTTGATTTGTGTTATCATTGAAGAGAGCTTTGCAATGAGTTAAAGAATGTCCAAAATGAAGTTAATATGAATTAGATATCGTGTCTCAAAAGCGAGCACGCGCGATCTGCGAAAACAAATGCAGCTCTAAAAATTCGCCTAACTTTATTGATCAATTTTTACAGAATCAATTTTGTGCAATAAAAGATATGCAAATTGGGTTTAGTTATAACATATTTGTTTTATTATGGCAGTGATATTATCTTGGAAGACAAGACAAGTTTTCACTATTAATAATGCTATAACCTCATTTGGTTTTCACACACAAAAATGTTACTCCATATAGACAATTTACATCAAGCTCGTTCAAGAACACGCCATCCTTTCCGTGATCGTTCAAGCAACTTTTTCAAGTCCGACAATACATCTGCTTTGTCCGTTGTACCTTAAGAAACAGACAACAAATCTGTTTTATGGGGATCGTGTTAAATATGAGCCTCGTACCTTGACCTTTTACTGCTTTTTTTTTATTTATCTTTTAATAAGTAATTGTCTTTTGCTTCATCCCTATTTTATCTGTATCTAATTTTCTCTTCTTTAATTACCGTTAATTTTATCATTATTTATTGTAATAGGATTTTGTTAATATATTTTGTTAATATAGCGTAACTGTTTTTCTAGACGTTATTTACAATAATTTCTACACATTGTTATTTAATCTATGAGAGAGTTATTTTACATATCAAAATTTTCTTACATGACTCATCTCCACCATCCATTTAAAAATAAATCAATGGCTGAGATTAAAAGCATTTTATTATTTCACATATTTTTTATAATTTAAATATCTCTTAAACCGTTAATCGTTAAGTGAAAATATTTACACCGTCGCGAAGAGTATTTAATTATATTTCTATAGACGGGCACTTTGATATACTTTCGAAAAAAGAAAAAAAAAATCATTTTTTTCACCTTTTTTTTGTCTTTTTTTACGTTACTTGAAATTTGCATTAAAAAAATCATATATGATTAAACACTAATTTTAATATCATATGGGATATTAGTGTTAAATCATAAATAATATGTGATATCACATGTGATATGATATGTATATCATATGTGATATTACACTAAGATCACATGTGATATTACATATCATATATGATATAACATAATATCATATATATGATATAATACTAATAGCACATGTGATATTCAAATTAGTGTTTAATCATATATGATTTTTAATGCAAATTTCAGTAACGTAAGAAAACGAAAAAACTTAAAAAAAATACGTGAAAAAATACGATTTTTTTTTCTAAAATATATCAAAGTGTCTATCTATAGAAAGATAATTAAATGCTCGTCGCAATGATATTTTTTTTTCGCTTAACGATTAACGGTTTGAAAGTTATTAAAATTTGAAAAAATAGGATAAAAGTGGGTTTTTTAAATTGTTGGGATTAATATCATCCATTAGATTAAATAAAAATGGATGGTAGAGATTGATGACTTAGTATGTAAATAATCTTTTGTCCTCAAATAATCTTAAATCTTATGGCCCATTTGGTTAGGGGTTTTGGGGTTTGGATTTAGGCATGATGCCTAAAAAAGTTGTTTGGTACATGTGAGTGGTTCTCATTTTTAGGGATGAATACCAAATACATGGGTGTAGAGAATTCCCTACCCACATGACTACTTTTACCTTTTCTTTCTTTTTATGCGGGTCCTCTTTTATTCTCATCCATTCATAATTCTTTTATCTATTTTCAAAAAAATAATATTTTTAAAATTGTAAATTATATTCATTTAAAATATAATTAATATATTATTTAAATATATATTTCTCTCTCCTAATCCAATCTCAAATCCAAAATCAAATCCAAAACCAAACGGACCCTTAATCTATTTGTGTAATCATTCTTGTTGTTGGTAGAATGAATCAGTGGATAACTTACGATATTAAATTGTTTAGAATTATTTGCGCGTAAATTCACAAAATAAGATAAAAGTGGATTTTTTAAATTGTTGCGATTAATATCATCCATTAAATCAAATAAAAATGGATGGTAAAGATTGATCCTTTAGTATGTAAATAATCTTTTGTCCTCAAATAATCTTAAATCCTAATCTATTTGTGTAATCATTCTTGGTTGTTGGCAGAATGAATCAGTGGATAACTTACAATATTAAATTGTTCAGAATTATTTGCGCGTAAATTCACATATGATCACTTTAGGTTTGTTTGGTACATTATTTGCGCGTAAATTCACACACAAGCACTTTTAGTCTGTTTGCACCAATCATGAATGAGATACCCTTTTTCAAAAAAGTCTTTTTCATAACAAAATTTAACACATAAACAATTTATGAGTAAAAAGCCAAACACATTATTATCATGCAAGGTTTTCTTTAGAAAGATAGATTGATACAAAATATATACTAATGAGAAGATTTAGCCGATGGATTAATATGTGTTCAAGTCCAAAAGTCAAATAAAGTCAAGATGAAAAGTCAAAGATGAAAGTCAAACATACTATCCAACTGAAGTTCCCGCTCATTTACTTTTACCCATTTCCCTGTATATAAACACTACTTGTAATCATTTAGAAATTAGTCTATCAATTTGTAATTCTCTCTTCTTGTAAAAACTTTCATCAACTCAATAACAAATCCATTTTCATTTCAATTCGTGATTCTATTCCTATTTGCCAGAATTGCCTATTGTCTTGAAGGTACTACTTCATTTCCTTGTGATTTCTAGTAGTACATATCAATTGGTATCAGAGCAGACATTTTGGCACCAAGATTTTGTTGTGTTATCAGTTACATCTATCTTACATCATCATTTCATCATCACACATTCATATTCACATTTTCGCGCCCAATCCAAAATACTACAAAACCTCATTCTTTAATCCATTTCCTAATCGAAAAAATAGTTTAGTCCAATTCTTGAGTCTTTTTAGTGGTTCTTGATTAGTTAGTTAGTTTTCTTGGCTTGTTAGTTGGAAGTTTGTTACAATTCATACTCTGTTCTTGATCATTCTTAAAGTCATGGTGAACATTAGATCCATTGAGAGTGGGAATAGTAATCAAGAAAGGCATGTTTCAATGGAAAGTCAGTTAGAGAATCTCCTAAGAACCATGACACAAATGGGGGAAAGCATTAGAGCATTGGAGAATAGGATCAACAGTGGTTAAGGATCAAGTCAGAGAAATACAAGTTTGGGTGGTCATAATGGTAGCCAACAGATGCAATATAGTAGGGTAACAAGAATTGAGTTACCCAAGTTTGGGGGTGAGGATGTAAGAGGTTGGTTGTACAAATGTGAGCAATATTTTAGAGCTAATAATGTGCCTGATGAACAAAAGGCATCTCTAATTTCTATACATTTCTTGGAGGAGTTACGCCGTAACCTTCTGATAAGTTGGCATACTGAGTCACGCAATAGTTACGGCGTAATGTGAGAGATGAGTTACGCCGTAACTTCTTCAAAATAGCATACTGTGATAAATCTTTAGATATGTTTCCAGTTCCGCGTCTCTTTAGCTCCAATGCTCGTAATTTACCTGAAAGTGAAAAACAATGGAAAACAAGCGTAAATCCATATAAATGATATAAATAACGAGCATTATCATGGGAAATTGACACTTAATATTCAGGACTATTTGATGTTATCAAATATCCCCCCACTTGAAATCTACTTGCCCTCAAGTAGACCTTATTAGATAGATTCCTAAAAAGATATCTCCCATAACCTGGAAAATATGAGTTTACGAATCCCTTATGCTAGAATAAAACAAAGCCGAACACCTCACGAAAGGGGAACAAACACTCAAATCTCTCAACTATTCTAAGTGTCAATTTCGGGGTGATCACTCAATCGCACAGTCATAGCATGTATTCTATCATAAGCATGGCGGTTACACAAATATCCACCACTAGAGTTAAGGGCTAAACAATTCTCGAAGGCAATATGGGTAGACACGACAAAGGTTAAGGGGTGACTCGTCATTACTAACATGTAACGGCGAAGTGGACAAAATCAATGATACATGACCAAATCCATGGCCAAGACACCAAAGATTGCTCGCTGCATCACCTAGACACGCTTCATGACTAAAAGGGTAGGATAAGACATGGGATATATAATTGGTGTAAAATAAAAAACAAGCAGGTAGTCTAAATCTATAACCAAGTCATCACCACTTACCGTCCGTCCAAATTTCAAGCTTAGAAGTTAAGAAACCGGATCATGAAATGCAAGGTAGATGTGTCATTAGAGGACGTCGTGATGGGCACACTACCTTTTCTCCAACTGTTGGCATAACTACCAACTCCAATCTTCAAATGTGACCCAGGTGGCCTCCTCGATAATAAATCAATAAAGCTCATACTACAGTGCTTATAACATCGCACTTTACAATAATCATAACAATTTTTTTTCAACATAACATAACATAATATCCCCCCACTTGAGATGAACAATGGGAATTCGGGGGGTCTTCAATGATATTCAGAAATGTTGTCGATGAAAGCGTGATTTCCGAACCTTTCCACTCGAACCTTGAACTTAGGCAAATGATGACTTCCCAATCACAAATAAAGACTACAGGGTAGGCTAAGGTGTATCGAAACAATATATTGGGTGAACAAAATGAAAGGAATGGCTAAGAAGGGTGTATCTAGGGGTATCTTGCACTAAAGATGAGTGCAACAAAAACGGTTTCACATGGGGGTCGAAAAGTCGAGGTGAATAATCGATAGACTCACAATGGTAGGCTGTTTGGGTGATAATCCTATAATATTGCCTTCTAAAACTGAAAAGTCCAAATACATCGAGCTAACTCAACATACCTCGTCTATGGTCTCTAAATGATGCAAAGGCCAAGTTCTAAAGTTTACAAGCTACCGGCACACTCATAATTTGGTGGATTTGGGGTAAAATATTGGAAACGGATAAGGCTAATCTCACCATATAATATCAAGGGTTGTATGTGCTCGGCTAAGGTCTAATCTAGTTAGGTTAAGAAAAACTTGTCAAAATTTTAAAAATGGCATAATTTTTCAAAATAAACTAGAAAAAAGAGGGCGAAATAAAGTTCAAGAGATAATTCTACTTCCATCCCCCCACTTGAATTGTACAAAGTCCCATTTTTACTAGGCATTAAATAAAGGTGAAGAGAAAGGTAGAATTAGAGCGAGAACTTCCCTGAAATTTGCTCCATAAAGAAGGAAGGCCCACGAACAAGAGACGTGCCTTCGTATAAGCATCATGAAAAAACTTCAATCCCTGAAATCACAATACCGACAAGCATAATTATAAAAAGAAAAAATGAAGAACGAAAAACAAACCTAACTCACTTTCATAGGAATCACGGTTGCATTTAGCGAATGCAACAAGCCTTTTAAACCACTTGGTGTCCTAAGTGGAAGAGTGAAGTCTCGTGAGGGTTTACAGGGAACACACCCACAAAGTTCATTTAAAAACTAATACAAGGTTATTGTGTTTTAAAATGAAAGAATTAAAGCAGAGGAAAGTTACGTCGTAACTCCTTTTAGTGAGTTACGTCGTAACTGGCAAAACCTGGAATGAGCTGCAAAGCGAGTAGTTACGGCGTAACCACTGATATGGTATTACGCCGTAATTGGTAATGCGTCAAGAATTCTGCTGCTAAAAGGTTGGTTACGGCATAATCACCAAGATGAGTTACGCCGTAACTCTGTTCAGATCAGCAACTGCAGCAGTAATTACTTCCTCGTTTCCTGCAAAAATTGTTAGAAAACACAAAACCCAACAGAAAAGGAAATAAAAAAAAAGAAAGGGATAATTCGGGTTGTCTCCCGAAAGAGAACTTTTATTTATTAACGAGTCTTTAAGTTAGACTCAAAGCCGCGGGGCTTCTATTGGGGCCTTTGGACTTCCACAACTTCTTCCATGTCTAATTTATTTGAAAAGTCTGGTCCCAAACATGTGGAGAGACATACTGAGTCATGGCGTATCTTTTCTGCAGAAAATTAGCTCGTGCCCATTCGAAACGAAATTTAGTCTCATCTTCTCCGTCAATTTTAGCATACCCAAACTTTACTCGTAACCAATTTTCAAATGAGATCCCCTTGTATCCGACTTTGCTTCTCTTATCTTCGTCAAAAAATGCCCACTCCTTGCGTTTGAGCCATTTAGATTCAGGGTATTTTCCTCCATCGCAGATCTTACGATTGGGGTTGCATGTAGGCCATGCCATGGTGTATTCATCGTGCATGATAGCTGGTTCGTAAAAATGAATGGTCCAATCAATATCGATGAACCATTCACTAAAAGCACTATGCCCTTGTAACCATTTTTCTCTGATATCCTTTTCGTTTTCCCAGCACCACCAAACTTCTGCAGCTTCTTTAATCATACGAATGAGATACTTCCCTCCTCCATTACATCCATTTTTGAAAGGGGAACATGAGGGAAATATTACTTTGGTCCCCTCAACTAAACTGTAGGATCGATATATTATTGTGTTTGATGATTCGGGTGGTCTTGGATGATCAAATTACATGTTAGCCATTAGAGAGAGAAAGTAGAGAGAGAGGGAGATTTCTTGGTAGAGACTTGTAGAACAAAAATGTGAAAGGTTAGATTGAAAGCTCCACCCCTTCCATGGATGGAAGGGGTATTTATAGTTACAGACATAACGACCTCCTATCGGCCTGTGGATCAGGTATACAGTGGGTAAAGACCCGTCCTTCCTCCACGGTGTTGCTCTAAACTAAACTATGCTACAAACAAACTAATAAACTACTTAATAACGATATGTCTACGAGCTAACTTATGCTAAATTATATTTGGGGTGACCGACACTTCACTATGGAATTTCCAATTCCTAACAATCTCCCCCTAAGGGAGGTCACCCCATGTTTTACATTTCGAATCTTAGCATTCTATTTTGTCTTCTGTTTTGAGGCTCGTAGTCTTGAATTCTTCAATTTCTGCAATCTTTGTACTTTTGTAGCGATTCTTCAAAGTCCGCACTGATTTGTACTTTTAGTGGAGGCCTTTAACTGATCCACATATTTGATGATCTTCGAGATTACATTGAGATCATCAGCCACAGTAAATCTCGGGATCACCCTTTATTGTGTTGCCATCATGTGAAGTTGTGACTTTTAGACCGACATGCTCACACTTTTGAATCATGACATCTTTCCATCAGAGTAGCGGAAGCCTTACTGGTTCATGATATTTGCAGCAGCGAAGCAAAAGCATAGTATAAAAATATCAGAACCAGGTTATGTAGATATGCACCAGTAATGATTTCTTCAAATTAAGTGTGGATGCTGTGAGCATGCGGCTTTGGATTGACTCCTCAATTCTGATCAGCTGCAACCGTCCAAATGTACCTGCAAACAACAGTTAGCAATAAACACACGAAAGTGTCTTTGATCACTTTCGTTGAATTGAGGTACACGTCCCACGGTTCCCCGTTGATTAGTACAAGTACGCTGTGATCGGTAGGATTCCTAAGAATATCCTTGACAGGGTTTCGCAGCTGCTCTAGCTGTTCTCAAACCGGAACGTCTCAAAGAAGACAACACGGAGTGAGTGAACCAGCGAATTGAGATTCACTGATTGATGAAACATTGATTTGAAAAACAATCGCTTATTGCTTGAAGAAAGAGTTTTGCAATACGACGAAGGTTTTATGAGAAAGATCAATTTTCAATCAAAAATACTTTTTGTATTTGAGAAGAGCACACGTTCGATGTGCTAGTAAAAAGAAGTGGTTCGCACATCGAACGGTTTTTCCAAAAGTATTTTTTCAATCAGAGATACTTTTTGAGTTTGAAACATGAATACACATTCGATGCGCTAGAGAAAAGAAGATTGGCACATCGAACGGTTTTTCCAAAAGTATTCGTCAATTCCATTCCTGGACCAAGGTTGATTCAAGAGTGAATCGCCCCATCGTTTCTTTCCAGTTGTCACAAGCTTGATCTTTTTCAAGATTTCACATGTCATCCACCAAGAGCTTGTTTGATGTTGGCTCTAGAAGGATTTCCATCTTCATCTTGAATACTTTTACATACCACTCAGATGTTCTGGCAATACCACAAGGATAATGCGTAGGACTCTTAATATATACTTACTTTCCACATTGTGTGAAACAGCAAGTCTTCATTAATTTTGTGTCCTAACGAGATATTGTGGATGATCTCTTGGCTCTAGACTCAATTAGTGCACATTTTATTCCTATGCCGGAGACTAGGGAGAGGGTCTCCTTCTTCAATATCAACAATCTCTAAGAGAAAGTCGATAGATTATGTCGGTTCCCCGTGAGAATGAAACAAGCCCTTTTAAGAGGAACTTGAGTAGCTTGGGAAGTTTAGTGCAGTGCGTCACTGGGTCCATGACGTCTTGTCTTCAATACCAGTGTTACCTTAGTAAACACCAGTAGCATATGTATTGAACCCGGTTTCTGCCCTAAGGTTGAATTATTGAAGGGCTATTTCTTTTCACCTTTTTCACATTCAATTCTTTTTCATTCTTCAACCCCTTCAGTGCTTACCAAGACTTCATTATTAGAACCTTGTTGGGTTTATTCCAGTACTAGCTCTGTCTCAGTCGGCACTCTTCCCGTATCTCACTTTTCTCCTTTTTTCAATATACCTACGGACTCTACACTATCTAGTGGATTGTCCCTGGGTAGATCCCTCCGGCTCTGGCGGGATCGTGGGAACGAATACCTAACCTAACCATCCTTATAATACCGTACATAAAGTAAATTTGGTCGGTCTTTTGGTATTGTTCTTCTTCCATTGGAACCAATTGAAAATCAATCCAAGTACTTGTGATACATGATCAAAACATTTTGTACCTGAATTGTTTTTGATAATTTTAGAAAAACCTCCCCCTCAACATATGCATCATATATTTGAAATGGTTTTAGCACATGGAGGCAAGAGGACTTGAAAATCTCAGATTTAAGAATGAAAGATTCGTTTCTTTGATCAACAATTTCTAAAAGTTATCAACATCACTTTCCCGATCAAAATTAGTATTTTTCATACTTTGTTAAAGATATTTTATGGGAAAGGATGTGGTTTTCGAAAAGTTGCTCCCCCTCAACTTGTGCATGTGATTCTTGAAATTGTTTTGCACGAAGAGGAAAGAGTTCTTAGAATCACATTCACAATCATACCACCATACTGAAACCATTAGAAAAACAAGCAAGGTACTTTCTATTGAAACTTAAGAAATTTTGTTTTGTACCTTGAAAGTTTGTTTTCTTTTGAAATGCTCCCCCTCAATATGTGCTTCGAGATTCGATAGCGTTTAGCACATATGGGAGAGCAGTATGCACATTTGAATCAAATCGATCATCATTTACCAGATTTCATTATTAAATCACAAATTCTCCCCCGATCAAAAATATCAAACCCTTTGAGATTTTGGATCCCAAGTGATTTTATAAGGTTTATAAAACATGGGAGAATATGTGGCCAGGTTTAAATACTCATCTTGTTTTTGGATAAATCCTCCTCCTCAACATGTGCATTGTGTATTTTGAAATCGTTTGGCACATGGAGGCAGGAGTGCCTTTGAAGGACTAAAACCAATTCCATTTAAACAGATAAGAGATTTAAATCACGATCTCTCCCCCGATCAAAAATATCAAATCATTTGAGATTTGTGATCCCATCTGATTTAAATCATTTAGAAAAGTTTGGGGAAAGACGTGGCAAGATCTAATTTTGAAAAATGACTGATAAGGACCATTTTAAGACATGAAAGATTGTTAGTGTCAGGTATGATAGTTTTAAGAGATCTTTAAGTAAAATAAAACAATTTCACAATCAAACAAGAACAGAAAAAATTTCATTTTTGAAAGACCTTGATTCAAAAGAAAAATCATACCATGACTTAACATTAAATCTTTAGATCACCACTTAATTATTGTACAAACGGACTTTTATGAAGAAATATTGTATGAAAATAATTTATTTTAAATCACTCTCCCCCTCAATCGATGACCGTAGTCGTTGATTGAGTGACTTAGATTTTGATAAAAATGAAGTCCAGTGATTTTCAAGATTTAGTCCAATTTATTTTCAAAAACAATATTTTCCATTTTCAAAACAATTTAAATTTATTTTTCAAAATTGTTTAAAAATGATATCCTGCACAAAGATACGTTAGTGGTTGAGAAGCTTTTGTTGTTGTTGCTGAGGGTTGGAAGAAAAACCGTCTGCAGACACAGTGAGACTTCTTACGTTGCATTTTAATGCCAACTTAGGTCAAATTAAGCTCCGTTTCATCATTTGCTGATGAAGAAAACCATCTGCTGATGCAGTGAGACCTCTTACGTTGCATTTTTTCCATGCCAACTCTTCATAGAAGTCCAATTAAGCTCCGTTTCTTCATTTGTCAACCCAAGATATAGTTACCCTTTCCTTTCGGCATCCAATCATCTTAAATTGTGGGATCCGGATCGGGAACATTCTTATATTCATGATATCTGCATACGTTAGTGAACATACATACAAATATATGGTGGTCGACATCACCCAAACAGCAATCGACTAATAAAAGTCAATCCAACATATCAATCAGATCATACAAATGCATGGGAATTATGTGTTTATCAAACTCTAATCATCTAATCCTAACAATCATATCCTAGGCACCTAGTCCTTCAACATAGGTTAACATCATTTTCAATTAAGCACGAGGATAATTAAGAAAGTCCGTTAGATGATATAAATTTGAAAACATTCTCCCCCTCAATCAATGACTCATTTTCTAAAAGGTTTAAAAGCACTGAAGTCATTGATTGAGTTTTCAATTATTACTAAAACTCTGAATCAGATTGATTTGTAAGCAACTCATTTTCCACCATTTTGTAAAACACCAAATATTTTTCTGAAGAATTTTAGACGGAAAAACATTTGTGTAGGAACAACAGTCTTTTTGACGACATGCTTTCCTTGTTTGTATATAGGATAAGTGCACGAAATATTTGAAAATTTGGTTTAGCGCAGCACTTTTCTTTCTTTAAAAGAGTGGGTTGCTATCTGAAATAATAGCAAGCCATTGTTTTAAGCACGGTTTACAGTCTGAAATAACTGCAAGCCATCATTTGAAGCGCGGGGTTACAGTCTGAAATAACTGTAAGCCATATTTTTAAGACATGTTTAGAAAGGAATATTTACACCTCCTGCTCGAACTTCATCTAAAGTCCCGTGCCATTATTGAATGACATTTCTAAGACCGTAGATGTTATCGATACCAGAAGACATGTCTTGAGAAAAACATATTTTTGGTAATTTTAAATTTTCGGATTTTTATGTGTTTTTGTTGGTTTTATATTTTTCTATTTTGTTTTTGTTGGTTTTATATTTTTCTATTTGGTTTTTCAGATAAATATATACAAAGATAGAGAAGATGATATAGTTTAAGAAGATGATGATACGAGTACCGAGATAAGGATATCGAGCAGCCCCGTTGTAGAAGATAGAAGTCATCATCCCTAAAAATTTCACCACCAAAGCTTCCGAGGCTCTTGCATTGAAGAAAGAAATTGAACCATCTGAAAGTGAGACTTTGGCAGCTTCCCCCCAAACCGAAAATCCTTTAGCTGAGCAGATTCGAAGCTCTATTTCAAGCTTGCCTTAGCCGGGTGCACGAAGAAGCACACCATTATCATAAATCCCGCTGCTCCATTTAAGAACGATAATCGAGGATCTCCATTCGGGGTTATATCATCCAATAGAAGAACAACAACGTTTCATCCCACACTTAAATAATCTTCTCAAATTCCTTTTCCACTGAAGTCTGAGGCAATCCATTCCAAAAGGTGTCAAGAGAACAATTCCCCCAAGTAGTTGAATTGATGCAGTCAGTCTCTTTGTATAATGCTCAAGAACTCTCCCAAATACACATCATGAGGGGAATGAAAACACCTTCCCATGTTCACATTTTTCTTCCCTGATTATCGTGTATGAAGCTCAAGAACCCGAAGTACACTAATACCCAAGAGCTCTCCCGAATACACATCATGAGAGGAATGAAAACACCTCCACAATGTTCACATTTTTCTTCCCTGATGATCGTGTATGAAGCTCAAGAATCCGAAGTACACACATTCCTACCTAAAGAATAACTGATAACACCTCCCTCATGTCATACATTTATCTCCCCTGAATATGTCATACTTGTGTACCTCTTTTATCTTCAGAAACTTTCTCTTACATCTCTTTCCCCACATAGTTGGAATAAGAGTACTAAACGCCTTGATGAGTAAACCTTGAGTTTCTCTGCGGTCATGACATTTGTTTTCCCGGGATATCTTCAATCACTTAGAAGAATTACGTTCATCAAGTTTACTCGCTATGAGTCAAACCTTGAGTTTCTCTGCGGTAATAACATTTGTCTTCCCGGGATATCTTCAATTACTTAGAAGTATTAAGTTCATCAAGTTTACTCGCGTTTAGATACGTGTCTCCTTTCCCCTTGCTGGTTTTGACACTTCAGAATCAGCAACATATTATAAGCCCAAATACTAGAAATCTATTGAGAAGAACGCTTGAAGTCTTTGTGAGAATCAACTTGCTGAAGTACAGTGTGAGCAAGTCTAATTGGGGATTAAATCAGACATTTCACCCTCCCTCAATTAGTGCTCTCCCCTAAACCGACAATATTTATAATGAATGCATGAATTAAGAAGAAGTCTTTTGATAAGGTTTTAAAATGTACCTTTTTGAGGGGTCGTTTAAGCCCTTATTTGATCACTTTTGTATCCGTTATTGCTTAATATCGTTCCTTTTCACTTTTTCGGTCTCTTGAAGGCAAACTGCTGTAATGGCACTTATTTGGACGAAAAGGCGCGGATATATTAAGAAAATGGCCAAAGTCAAAAATCGAGACACTCAAGCTGCTAAATTACAAGGGGACGGCGTCACTGCTTAAACTGCGACGCCGTCAGAGAATTTTGTGACGGCTCAGTAGCCAAATTGCTTTTTTACACTTGACGGCATCAGAAAGCCGACGGCATCACAGCCACAAGGTGACGCCGTCACAAGCTGATCAAGACTATCACAGCATGCGCGCGAAGTAGTTGATATTGTTTTGGCCATAACTTTTGCATACGAACTCGGATTTAGGTGGTTCAAAAGCCCACGCGACCGGAACGAGAAAATCTACAATTTGGTGAAAAAATGGTCGTGACGCCATCACTCTATAAGTGTGACGCCGTCACTCTTTGCCGACAGAAAATCTGCCTATAAATATAACATTATAACTTCACTTTTTGTAGGCCCTAAACCCTAAGTCCGATTCTAGGGTTTAGGTAGGTGTTTTTCCAGAAACTTAAAGGGTTTCAAACACTCCATAAACATCGTGTAATGATTATTTTGTCAATACAATCCTATGGTATGTCTTCAATTATCACAATTGTTGCTTGCTCTTCATTAATTATGCTTGGCTAATTCACCTTGTGTTTGCTTATGATTGTATGAAACTTGTATATAATTAATTAGATCTTATTGATTTCTTAGTGATGCTTGTGTCTATCTTCATCATTAGGGGTGTGACAATTTCAATGAGTCTAATTGGTTTAGTTTATAATTCTTGCACCCTACAGTCTCTTGTTTGATTGGTTGTCTCTTATCTTAATTGTAATTAGCTTAGGAGTGCGACTAGGCTATCGTTGTGTTTAATACTTGATAAATCTTTGATAGTTTATGAATGACTTGGTGGATTTTGTTTACTAAACCAAAGATAACCTTAAAGTTAGTTTATGAATGACTTAGTGGATTTTGTTTACTACACTTAAAGGTGACTTTAAAGAGTTAGGGAATGCACACCTTATGACCTTAGAAAACACAACGCGTTAAGAATAAGGACGTGACAATTCAACCATAAATAGGACGTGACAATTCAGTAGGTAGAATTAGATAGCTAGCAAGGAGTAATACATCATAAGTAGATACGCTTCACGTTCCTGGTAGACCCATAATTTAGTTAGTATCTTTTGGGATAGTTGACTAGCAACTAATTCCACCCTCCCCTCCAAAACCGAGATTCATAAAATATAAAAATACAAAAATAATCATCCCTCATCTTTACACTTAAATCGACATATACTTCAGCCTAACGACACTATTCCCCTAGAGAACGATATCAATACCCGTGGCTTACCCCTAATACTACACTACAACGATTAGGTTCACTTCCTAGGGTGTTATAAAACTTGCTCGAAGAAAAGGAAGTTCCTTTGAACCCGAACGCGCTGCGTAAGCGTATCAAGTTTTTGGCGCCGCTGCCGGGGAATAGTTATTGTTTAGGCTTGATTTATATCTCGTTTAGGTCTACTCACAAGATTCCTATCAAGTGAGATATTTTTTCTTTTTATTAGCTTCCTTGTAGTCTATCCCCCTTCTTTGTGCCTTTGTTCGTAAAACTTGTCCATTAACTCTTCCGTTCACCATTATGGAGAACGCGAATCCACTATATTCGCGATTAGGTTTTTTCATAAGAAATTATGATATTACTAAAGCGGATTATTCAAGATGGTGGGAAGAAAGTAACCAAGTCCATAAACCTTTTGAGGGTTTCACCATTCCATCAAGCCCACAAAACACCTCATCTAGTGAAACCTATGCTTCGTATGAGCCTTCACCTAGGATAGACTTTCGTGAACAACCTCCATGTTTAGAAACTATTGTTAGTAAGGCCCTTAGGAGAACTGACCAAATTTGTGAAAATATTATGGAAAGCAACCAAGCATTAAACTATAAGTTGGATCAATTACTAAGTTTGGTTTCATCACGACCTAAGGAAATAGCACATGATGAGCATATAGATGATGTAGATGTGATTGAGGATAAGGTGAAAAGTCTAGACCCAAAAGGTATCCCACAAGTTCCACCATCATTTAAGGCATACACACCGCACGTGACTTACCCGGAAGTAGTAGAAGAGACTTTCGGAATCCCAATGGAGGTAGAACATTTGAACCAAACGCAACTGGAGAATATAGGTTTGAATACTTGTAGTCTCAGTCTTACTCTTAGTTCTAGGGAATTTCATAGTGTTGATAAACCGGAACCTCAATCTTTACTTCCATCCATAAATAAACGAGGAACCGACCCACCCATCAACCAATTTTGTCCGGGTAGTTTTAGGATGAAGGAAGCCATTCACACACCCCCTTCACCTCACGTGGCATATTTCCACCCTAAGGGTGTGTATCGCTACTATCACCCGCACTTAAACTTAAGTGTAGGGAAAACTTCCCCTTTATCTGTTGAATAAGGGTAGAGTCAGGCTCGTGACTCGAACAAAAACAAGCGCTTCTTGGGAGGCAACCCATGTGTATTTGTTTTTCATTTTCATTTGTGTGTCGTATATCTTTTATTGATTGTTTATTCTCATGTTTAAATTTGTAAAAAAGCTTTATTTTGTCTTTAACCTCGTCTTAATTACATATAAAGGTATTTTACATAAGGGATAAGTGTAGGGAGGATTACACACGTTTTCAAAAGAAACGTAAACATGAGAATTTCAATTAATTAAAAGATATATATGTGTGTTTGTTCGAGTCAAATGCTTGTATCGAATCATAATGGATGTTTTGCAGGAAATTTTTTCAGATTTTAAAGATAAAAATTTTCCAGATTTTTTTTGCAGAAAATAGCAGACCAGTTTTTGTCAGGATAACCTGACGGCGTCAGGATCGCAACCTGACGGCGTCAGGAAGGAGTAAAAACAACTGATTACTTTTTCTCGTTTTCTGAGCTACTTATAATTTTTTGGAATTTTCTAGGTCTTAATTTTCCAGAAATTCTGTAAACATCCATTCCACAAGCATTATATCTTATTTAAGTATGGAATTACATCTTGCTGTGATTTTTGTTTGTTCGGTTTGATGCGTTGGGTTGTCTGTTTTCTTAAAGTGTACAGGTTTAATTTACCAAGAAGAAGATACATAAGATTGGAAGGAGCTTTTCACGCATATATTCTTCTTGAAACGGATTTAACCACTACTTCACACACGGATCCTACCGAGCTAATCAGGGGAGTATTAGTTTCTTTCGTTTTTAATCACCTTCTATTATCATAACTTTGATACTTTCGGGGAACATTGGGGACAATGTTCAGTTTAAGTGTAGGGAGGGAAAATAAAACGGGAACTTTGAAACTATGCTTATCCTTGATTATTTGCTTTGTCCAATTGTATTTGTGTAATAAACCATGAGAAAATGTCGGTTAGGGTAATTTTGGCACCAAATTTAAAATTTTTCATGACATATAGGAGTGGGCCATTAGTTTTAACAAAAGCGTCTCACGGATAGGAAGTTATATGACTAGCACAAAACCCTTTACCACTTAAATTCCACCCAAAATGTGAGGATCGCCCTTAGATTAGTAGGAATTAAAGCATTCATCTTTAATGCTTAGAGAGTGAACCGGTAGTATATTAGATTCTAGAACTTGTTTTGTGATGCATTCCGAGATCGCTAGTAAGCCTGCACTTGTGTAGTTAGGAATAACTAAATGATAAGAGGCACTAGGATAACCCTTGTTTGATACCCATAATATAATTACTTCTTCCACCTCGGTTGAGTAATTCCCCCACACCCTTTGCGTTGTACTCATCTTTAGTACACGATACCCCTAGTTAACCCCTCAGAGCCTATCCTTTTCGCGGTTCTCGTGATGTTTCGGTTTTCTGGAATATCAATGAATGGCATTGTTTACACCCCACCCCCAAATGTACACCCAAATCGCCTTAGCCTACCTTGTATGCACTCACTTTTAGTGCATTATTGTTATCACCCAAAACCCTTAGTTCAATTATCTAGTTGCTTGCATGAGTTGCTAAGTTGAGTCATATCCTTTGTACACAGTTTTGGGACGATTGGGACTCATGGGAAAAGTTAAAGTTTTAAATGACTAAAAGGGAACGCCAATTCCCTTATCTGCGTAATAACGTACTCCAAGTGTTTTGATCTTTTCAATTCGGGTTATATTAGTGTTAGAGTAATAAAAACTCAAGTGTAGGGATGTGCTATAAATCCCTATTATTTTGATGTTATCGTAGAGGATGGTAAAGTAAAAGTGTATGAAAAAAAAAATCGAAAAAAAAATAGAAAAAGAGAAAAAGAAAAAAATAGAGTGTTCAAAAAAATATAAAAAATGCGGGCTACCATCCTACATCTATATTTAAATTTATGTTTGTTTATTTCAGTTATCTAGAGTTTAGATTGTCGAGTCTTGGCTTAGCAACGCCATTCTTCGTATGCATGTAACATTGAGATTTTTGACTTGCCACCACTAAAAAGCCTATCCCACCAAACCCTTTGTTTCCCTACCGTAAGCATAACGTTACAACCCTTTAAAAACCTCTTAGATAGTCTTTCCTAGGTGCTTACGCCAAAGCAATGGAGGTTTGATCTATTCTCAAGCCT
Organism: Chrysanthemum makinoi; assembly: GCA_910596185.1. Taxonomy (NCBI): domain Eukaryota; kingdom Viridiplantae; phylum Streptophyta; class Magnoliopsida; order Asterales; family Asteraceae; genus Chrysanthemum; species Chrysanthemum makinoi. The sequence continues at coordinate 312,685,078 of OU343222.1, read as the reverse complement.
ATGGTAATCTATGTACTAGGACCGGTTAATAAGTGTTTATCTTCCATTTCCAATTTATTATATTTCATATACACCCGAGAGATGTGAGTATCCAAACACCCCATGTGAGGTGCTAGTATGTAATTTCCGTGCTTGTTATGACTTTTGCGGGGCTTATATGTGTTGTGGATTGTTTTAAACCAATGCTTCATGACCCCTAACTTATAAATTAATTGGCTAAAAGCACATTTGCTTGAGGACAAGCAAATACCAAGTGTAGGGATATTTGATAAGGTTTTAAAATGTACCTTTTTGAGGGGTCGTTTAAGCCCTTATTTGATCACTTTTGTATCCGTTATTGCTTAATATCGTTCCTTTTCACTTTTTAGGTCTCTTGAAGGCAAACTGCTGTAATGGCACTTATTTGGACGAAAAGGCGCGGATATATGAAGAAAATGGCCAAAGTCAAGAATCGAGAGACTCAAGCTGCTAAATTACAAAGGGACGGCGTCACTGCTTAAACTGCGACGCCGTCAGAGGATTTTGTGACGGATCAGTAGCCAAATTGCTTTTTTACACTTGACGGCGTCAGAAAGCCGGCCACAGCCACAAGGTGACGCCGTCACAAGCTGATCAAGACTATCACAGCATGCGTGCGAAGTAGTTGATATTGTTTTGGCCATAACTTTTGCATACGAACTCGGATTTAGATGGTTCAAAAGCCCACGCGACCGGAACGAGAAAATCTACAATTTGGTGAAAAAATGGTCGTGACGCCGTCACTCTATAAGTGTGACGCCGTCACTCTTTGCCGACAGAAAATCTGCCTATAAATATAACATTATAACTTCACTTTTTGTAGGCCCTAAACCCTAAGTCCGATTCTAGGGTTTAGGTAGGTGTTTTTTCAGCAACTTAAAGGGTTTAAAACACTCCATAAACATCGTGTAATGATTTGTTTGTCAATCCAATCCTATGGTATGTCTTCAATTATCACAATTGTTGCTTGCTCTTCATTAATTATGCTTGGCTAATTCACCTTGTGTTTTCTTATGATTGTATGAAACTTGTATATAATTAATTAGATCTTATTGATTTCTTAGTGATGCTTGTGTCTATCTTCATCATTAGGGGTGTGACAATTTCAATGAGTCTAATTGGTTTAGTTTATAATTCTTGCACCCTACTGTCTCTTGTTTGATTGGTTGTCTCTTATCTTAATTGTAATTAGCTTAGGAGTGCGACTAGGCTATCGTTGTGTTTAATACATGATAAATCTTTGATAGTTTATGAATGACTTGGTGGATTTTGTTTACTAAACCAAAGATAACCTTAAAGTTAGTTTATGAATGACTTAGTGGATTTTGTTTACTACACTTAAAGGTGACTTTAAAGAGTTAGGGAATGCACACCTTACGACCTTAGAAAACACAACGCCTTAAGAATAAGGACGTGACAATTCAACCATAAATAGGACGTGACAATTCAGTAGGTAGAATTAGATAGCTAGCAAGGAGTAATACATCATAAGTAGATACGCTTCACGTTCCTGGTAGACCCATAATTTAGTTAGTATCTTTTGGGATAGTTGACTAGCAACTAATTCCACCCTCCCCTCCAAAACCGAGATTCATAAAATATAAAAATACAAAAATAATCATCCCTCATCTTTAGACTTAAATCGACATATACTTCAGCCTAACGACACTATTCCCTAGAGAACGATATCAATACCCGTGGCTTACCCCTAATACTACATGATTGGTGCAAAACCGTCAAGTTTAATCACTCAAGCTAGCCACTTGTGAATGGCCAACCGTAATAAATTTAAAACAGCTCAAACACCAAATGCAATTTAGATCAGAGGAATATAGTGGATTCCTGGGTCGTTAAGTCCCACGGAGGATGAATTGGTGTATAAACACTTGATCAGATGATAGAATGATCACTAAGGATAGTGATCAATAAGGATTTTGATGGATAATTACCTAAAGAAAAGATTAACAAATTACAGCGACTTAAATGCAAATTAAAAAAAAATAAAAGATAAAATATATTAAATAAACGCTATCACTATTTTTACAATGATGTTTTTGTGATTTATAAAATAAAATGACTTAAATAAACTATTTAAACTAAAACGTAAACTTAAATTATCTAAAAACTAGATTTAAAATGAAAACGTAAGTTATTTATAAAAATTACGCGAGTGCGCAAGCAAAAACGTAAAATTTGTGAAATAAAAGTCCTACAAGTGTAAAAACAAATTTTTTACGTACTATATGACAAAAGAAAATTTTAGAAAAAAGATTTATATTTTTTAGACTTTTATATTTTTTTATTATGATTTAAATAAGATTTTACACTAATTAAATGATTAAAAATACTAAAACTATTTAGAAAAATCTGAAACTATTTTATAAAATACTTAATACTAATACAAATTAAATAAAAATACAAATGATGAAAAAGCTGGTCTAAATAAGCTGTAAATAAGCTAAAACACTCGAATAAGCTATATGAGACAAAAGGTTGTTATGTATTAAATTGTGTAGAAGATAACCAGTCAAAGACCCAAGGGCAACTGGCTATACAGGTACACACTATCACTCTCAAGGTTGGGAGGTCTCAGGTTCGAGCCTGCCTCCCACCCTTTTTGCAAAACATTTTATTTTTGATTTTTTTCTTTTACAAAGTTATTAAGCTAACTAAGATAAGCACTTTTCACAACTACAACTTTTTATGAAAATGATTAATAAGCTCAGAAACAGCTTAATATCTTAACAGTTTTGACTTATGAGCTTATTATGATGAAATAAGCTCAAACAAACTTGCAATATGAAACAAAAGCTTAAATAAGCTAAAACAAAATAAAAGATACTTATGATAAGCTAGAAAACACAGATAAGCATACTGATAAGCTATAAACAAGCAATAAGCACTTATGAAACACCTTTGTACCAAACAGACTTGTACAGACTTTGTAGGCTAAAATAAGATAGGTAAATAAGTTCAAAAGCTCAAAACTAAGACTGAGTCAACAAGCTAGCTAGGTTGGCTTTTCAAAAAGCCAAAAATCACAAACTAAAGGTAACTGTAGAGCTTTTGGTGAGCTTATGAAAGTGGTGGTAAAACTGTGATCAGCTGGAGCTGATACAGTTGGTGCTGAGTGTTGGGACAAAAAAGAAGCTAGGTGCAGCCCTAGCTAACAAGCTAAAAAGTGGAATATGAAGCTTCGGACCTCAATATGGGTTGGTTGGCTATCCAAAGAATCAAGTTTGACAAGCTAAGGTGCACTGGAGAGCTTTTGACAAGCTCTTGAAATTGATATCAAAAGCGTACAGGACACAATTTTGAAATGGTGCCTTAAATAAGCTAAGCAAAAAGCTATTAAATAAGCTATTTGAAAATTATAAAAAATACTAATATTAAGATGAGCAGATGGAATTTACTATCCCACAAGCTTAAGTCTTGAAACTCAACAGTAGATCCTATATAAATTATTCTATTTAATTCAAAAACGACTAAATGAAACTTTTGACTTTTTGATAATCACTAAAAGTTGACTAAACTGAACTTAGGATTGATCTTACTTACTAATTATGATGTATTAGGTTATATTAAGACTAAATTAAGAGATTATAACAACTTATAAACACAAATCCTTGATCATGAAACTTTAAAATCCAACAGTTTGATGAACAAGGAGAGATCAAAGGTATTTTGACTTTTACTTTAATAAGGACCGATTACCATGGTTTGTTTGAACTAAATGGACCAAGTGTGACACTGAACAAGTAATAACACTGACTTGACCACCTTTTAACTTGGTTAACAAAGCAAAACCAAACACACCTTAACTAAACTGATTTGGAACTATTCAAAGAGAAACACAAATTAAAACCATTAAACTGATCACAGACTTTGTATTATCATATATTAAAGCTAATTAAGCATGAAACAATATCTATAACAACATAAAACTTAATAATGATCTTTATACTATTTAAACTGTTAAAATAAAAATTTTATAAACTACAAATTAAAAAGAACAAGCTATCAGTTTTATTGGTTAATTTGACTTAACTAACACTAATAAACAATAAGACACAGAGATTAAAGCTACTACTTAGCTTAAACAGTTAAATGCCAAAATGCACAAAAAGGCTTACAAATTTGATTCATGCACTAGACAAGGAACCAAGGACTGAGATCACACTTATGGCTTACCACTAAGCTCTATACCAATAAGCATTCCAAAATCAGCACTGCACCATTGACTTGATCACTTCTCCATACTTTTTTATTTTTAACTATTTTCTTGGTAATTTTGGTGATTTTTCTATTTTGAGTTTAAACTGAGTTTAAATTGTTTCTAATAACTTACAAGCTTTATCAAAAGCTTATATGAGCTTAAGCAGTAGTAACAACAACCATTAACAACTTTTGCATATTTTGAGATTTTGGAACAAAAGTAAGATTTTGCATAAACTAAAAACTTGCATTAAAACTGAAATTGATAACTGCAAAAGAGTTATTGTACACTGTGAATACTTAAAACAGTACTTGAAAGCTTTAAATTACACTTGAAAGGAAAAATTACCTAATACGACACTACCTAAACTAATTTACACTACTACTCTTTCTCCACTGCTTTTCCTTCTCTCTTTATAGCATTTTGAGACTCCTCATAAGCTTCTGAGTTATTCCCACCACCATTGGATCTCTGTAATATATCTCAGCCATTGATTTGCAAATTGGCGCCAAAAAGTCTTGTGGACTGTTGGGGTTGAGTAAAGCAATAATAGGGATATTAATTGGTTTTGGGATGTTGTGGAGGTGGAGGGATGTGGATAGACAGCTGGGGGGATAAGGTGAGGTGGAAAGTGGTGGTGAAACCACTGGTATTGGGATAGCAGGTGAGGGTGAGAGGGATAAAAAGTGAGCGCGGTTTTCATTTATTTAAAACGGGGTTGGTATTTAATAATAAGAGGTTCGTTTGTTTTTAGCTTAATAATCACAAGGACCATTTTTGTCATTCGGCCAAAGTTCAAGGACTGAACCTGTAATTTCTCCAAAGTTTACACAAGGACCAAACCTGCCATATGTGAATAGTACAAGGACCAATGATGATTATTTTCCATTTAAAATATCCAAGGACCATATTTGACATTTTTCCAAAGTTGAGGGACTAAAGTTGTCATTTTGTAAATTTTAAACTTTAAAAGGTTTATTTTGACAAATTTTGAATCCTATGGACCTTAAATGACATTTTACAAGTTTTTGAATTACCAGGGACTAATTTTGACAACTTTTGTAACTTGGGGGACTAAAACTGCCAATTATGCAAACTTGATACATTTTTCACCAGATTTTGATGTTTTTGCATTTAAAACACATAAAACACTTATTTGTGATATTTTTATCATTTTGATGCATTTCTGAGTGTTTTCAGATGTTTTTGCAGTTTAATTGGTACAAAAATGATGAGTATTTAGACACTCATCACTACACTACAACGATTTGGTTCACTGCCTAGGGTGTTATAAAACTTGCTCGAAGAAAAGGAAGTTCCTTTAACCCCGAACGCGCTGCGTAAGCGTATCATCTTTAAATACTCAAATGCAACTCGTCTTAAGTCTTCTAACATGTAGCAGAGAATGTAGAACCGACTGTAGACTCGACCTTCTTCAAGATTGTTCAGTTGGGGAATAGATAGTTAACATCTTCAACTCACACCAAAAAGCATCTCACCAAAAAGCATCCCAATTAACTTACATCTTGCAAATCCCCTTAACTAAAATCCCTCCCAATCAAACAAGAACAGAAAGATGTTCATCAAGGAAATCAGCAATCAGGCCGCATCGAACACTTGAAATGGTAACACCAAACAAACAATCACATCAAACAAGAACATAAGGTTGACCGGAATCATCACGTCGAAGTATACGTGAAGCATTAATCGGAAGCACTTTGTCGATAAACTCATCAATGCGAGTGAAGATGTCAACCAACGGCTCTTAGAAGAAACTCCATGTAACGATGACCCGATAAGAAGAAGCTCGGTTCTTACATGAGTTAGGAGCCGTTTGACCATTTATACTCAAATATCAATCAACCATGCAAAAAATTCACACTTCTTCTCCCCCTCAAGAATTGCATACGGAGATGTCATTCTTGATTAAATAAGTGAAATCATCTAAATGTAGTCTATTCACACTTCTCCCCCGCAAAATTAGCACATGATGTCGCCATCGTCATTATAGTTGAGCAAGTGGAATAAGAAAACAATCAAAGGTAGCCCGGTTCACTTGATAATCGAAAGCCCATGGAAAAAGCATGAAGCATGTTGATGAGAATGGTCATATTAAGAAGATTTCTCTTCTTCCGAAGATAATGCGCACTGAAGCGTACACATTTCTTTTCTTTAAGAACGAGGCATGAACTGTTGTGTTCATACGTCATAATCTCTCTCTTTTCATCATCTCTTGGCAAAACATGTAATCCTCCCATTATCATTCAGTAGGCTCTTTGTCGTGACAACTGATGGAGAAAAACCAATATGATGAATTTGACCCTGAAGTAAACTATCCCGAACTCGTGACTTAAACTTGCACATATGTAACAAAGAGCGGTGCCGAGACTTCATGCCCATTTGAATCTCTAAGTACTCTATATTCTTCAACCAACCAACCATCAAGTATAAGACGTACATTACCTCTTGAAAATCCACAATTGAATGTGACACTGAGCACTACAACGTAACTCCTTAAAGTGATAGTTATTTTGAGGTGGTAAGAGCCCAATTCCCCCAAGTGGTAAAAGAAAAGGAAAAGTCACCCAACAATAACTAGATTTCCAAGTCTTCGTATTAGATAATAAGCTTGAACAAGGATCTCGAAGAATCTTCATCCAACCATCCCCTATACCTTCAGATACTAAGTACACTCGCCCGTGATAATTCACTTCAACCTCAAATAAATAATACTGAATTAACGCCGTTGTCACATCTTCTGGTTAAAAGCTCAAATCTAGCCTCCTTAGACGTTTTGAGTAAACTATGATAATGGTTTTCATCCTGACCATGGTTGAAAGCACATAACCCCGTAAAACCTTGTAATAACCAAACTGCCATGAAGACAACCCAAACACACACCCAATTCATGAAGTACACCCTTTTATCCCTTCTTTGAAGCAGAAACCGTAGTACCAGCATCGGATAAGATCCAGAATTACACTTTCCTTTCTCCAGGATGGTTCCATCATTACGGGATTTTACAATTCCATGGTTTAAACCGAGAAATAGATTCTTTCGCGGGATTTTACAAAACCAAGAATAAACCGTAAGATATATCCAGAAATGCACTTTACTATTACCAGGATGTTTCCATTGTTACGGGATTTTACAAGTCTAAGATTTTAACCGAGAAATAGGTTCTTTCGACGGATTTTACAAAATCAAGACAAAACCGTAAACAATGTTAGCTTGAATGTGTTATGAAAACTTTTGGTTTCATTGAATATCTGTTTTAGGGGAACATGCAGCGGTTCATCAACGGTTCAAACACCAACATCAATAACATCAACAACCATCCAATAAACACTTTGGTAAACACATCATTCACGCTTTCTATCGGCTGTAGTTGTGACCACAAGGTGAAGTAAACCCAATATATCAAACTTGAGTATGAAGTGAACTTCCCCAGTTTTGTTACTTAAACTTGTACTAATCCTTGTGAAGAAGAAATGGTGTACCCAATGTACAAAACCTCTTGACATATCCTCAACTGCGTGAGACACCAAAGTGATAGCTACGTTGTGGGTTAAGCAAGAAAGGTATCACAAAAGTAACTAAATAGCCAAGTCTTTATCACACTCTATAAATGCCCAAACAAGTCATCTTCGCGGAAGGGTAGAAAGAAGGAAGACGAAATAAGTAAATGCACCCGGAAAACCTCACTTCAAATCCAAATAAGAAATACCGTTCAAACATCCCCGTAGTCAACTTTGTTCGATAACCAATTCAAGCTGTGACGAAAAATCCTACGTGGAGATGTATAAACCAAAGTATCAAACCCCATAACATGATAAATCTCATTGTCATAGCCAATCTCACTAGTCAAATTTGTAGCCCAGTCCATATCTCTCATGCAATATCATGTACTAGACCATTCTTGATTCATTCAATGCTCATGAAAGCAAATCACTAAATCCAATTCAACGCTTAATGCATCGTGAGATTAACTTAATCAATGAACTTAACCAAATATTAAACTTAACCAAGACTCATCATCAAATCTCATAAATCTCATTATTGTCAACTCTCATCAAGACGATCCAATTAAGAGAAGCCCATCTAGGTCCATTACTTAACGATTGACAAATGCCTTTGAAAGTCACAAATCCAAATTCACGAGCTTAAGCATTTGTCATTTGATCTTTAGTCATTGAAAGTCACATGCCTTTGAGGATCATGATACCAAGATTGTGTAATTTCATTAAATGAAATGTGATATCTTAGATTAACATGTCACGTGAAGTAGTAAGCTGGAACTTATCAAAACAAAGAAAATGAGGCCCAAGAATAAGCATCTCCATATACGGCCGGCCCATCATTATATCCAGATCCACAACGTGTACCCTAAATACACGGGGGTATTTAACACTTCACCAAATCACTCCTAACCCTAAAATCAGTCAATCTTAATCGCCTCTTTTTCCTCTCAAACAACTCTTCACCCAAACACAGATAACAAACCCTAATAAAACACTTCAACAAAAACTCAGCCACCACACAAATCCGATCAAGAACGAAATAGTAAGTATCTCCTCCATCTCAAACGTATGTCAACCAAACATCAACCATCCTTGCTTAAACACACCTTTGACTTAAAAGATACACAAGTCTCGCCACATGGATGGCTTTGAGACACATAAGACGGCCACAGGGATGGCACTAGGTTGAGAGACCGGCATCAACATTGAACCAAAGCATCAAGGTAGGTATTTTTAATTTGTAATTCAGTTTTAAGTGCTTTTTGAACGAATAAAACACAAGAGAATAACATACATGTTATTATTCTTTTCTTGATACATTCGGACATGAAATGAAGCTTTGCTTTAAAATGATCGATGATGGTTTGCTTTCTTTCGTTAGATCGACCTTTGAGTCTTGATACTTAAAATATTACGAAAGAAATAAGATGAGATCTCAAGTTGTTGTTGTATTATTTAATTAGTGATGATGAAGTTTTCGTGGTGACCATAATGGTAATGATTCATCATTAAATATTCACGAAACCAATATGAAATTAATTGATTTAGTCCGAGTGTTAGATCAGTGAGGATATTTTTTCATTCGTGTAATTGTTCTTGTAAAGGACCTTGTGTATTTGATATACCACAAGAAGAAAAGATCTGAGATCACGATGTAATTAATTTATTTCATAGAGTCGAGTCTTTTAGTTAGAGAGGTTGATTGTTGAAGGACTGATGATGTTGAATACATTGGTCAAGTGGTGTTGGTATAATGGTATGTGTGATGTAGGTCGAGGGTCATTTGATATCAATTCTTCTTCTACCTTTCTTGTCACCAAGTCGCTAACCAAATGTCAAGTCGCTAGCATAACCTTTTCAGTCACAAGTCACTACTTCATCTTTCTTGACAAGTCGCTAAGGTCTTTTTCTGTAAACAAGTTGCTAGCAAAGTTTTGAGTCAAGTTGCTAGCTCAAATCGCTAACTTGTTCAATAACAAGTTGCTAGGTCAAATCGCTACATAAAATAAACGCAAGTCGCTACATAGAAACACTGAATCTGGACAAATAGTGACAAGTCGCTAACTTGAAATATGCCTTTTTCTGATGAGTTTTCCGACTAAGTTCCGACCAACTTCATATTTACCCAGGAAAGTTGCATAAAATATGATACTTTTTGACTGTTTTGACCATGAAAAGTTACCAGAAGACCCATTTAGACCACAAATATATGACCATATTGACAGTTTTGACAGTTTTGCACAAATATATGACCAACAAGATAAGAACTAACATGTAACACCAGTTTGGACAAAAGACATAAACAAGATATAAGAACATTTGACAAATTTGTTTAACCAAACAGGATACACAAAACAAGTTAAAAACTGATATCACAAAGAAGTAGGAAAAAATATTTTACCGACATAAAAAATTGGTACGAAATCAGTTAAAAACAAGTGATCGAGCCATAATAAATCATCAAAACACAACAACCTTGGCTCTGGTACCATTTGTAGGATCGATATATTATTGTGTTTGATGATTCGGGTGGTCTTGGATGATCAAAATACATGTTAGCCATTAGAGAGAGAAAGTAGAGAGAGAGGGAGATTTCTTGGTAGAGACTTGTAGAACAAAAATGTAAAAGGTTAGATTGAAAGCTCCACCCCTTCCATGGATGGAAGGGGTATTTATAGTTACAGACATTGTAACATATTGGATTTCACATACACATCAAACCAAACACAAAGTAGGCGTACAAAGAGTTCTAGAGAGAGAAAGTTAGAGGTTTAGGGAACTTTAGTGAGAGAAAGAAAAATCTTATTATGAGCTCCAACTCTCTACCTTGGGAGGTAGAGAGTATTTATAGTACTTACATAAAACGCCACCGACGGGCTGTGGATCAGGCATACAGTGGGTAAAGACCCGTCCGTCCTCCATGGTGTTACTTAACTAAATACTACTTGACATTAAGTAACTACGACTACGAGCTTTCTAACGATTACATATACTTGAGGTGACCGAGACTTTAACAACTGGATTTTCCAAATCCTAACAATCTCCCCCTAAGGGAGGTCACCTCAAACATACATTTAAATTACATAGAAAACAAACAAATATATCATTGAGATTGTTCTTGGATTCTTGTTCTGTAACTCGTAGTCTTAGATTCTTCATATTTGCATGTTTGGATAATTCAAGTGGAGGTCTTTAACTGATCCACGTGATAATGAGTTTTTAGCCAGCTTTGAGATCATCGGCAACATTAAATCTCTCGATTCATCCATTGTGGTGTTGGTATTATGTGATGTTGTGACTTTTTGGACCGACATGCTCACATTTTGGATCATGATTTCTTCTCATCATAGTAGCGGAAGCTTTCGTTGATTCATGATATTGGCGGCAGTAGCGAAGCATGGAGTGAAAATATCCGAGTCATTGATGCACCAATCATGATTTCTTTAGATATGAATGTGTTGTGTGAGCATGCGGCTATAAATTGACCGCTCCATTACGATCATTTTGCAAACGTCGGGCGTACCTGCATACAACGGTTAGCAATAAATCGCACGGAAGTGTCTTTGATCACTTTCGTTGAATTGAGGTACACGGCCCACGGTTCCCGTTGATCGAGTACAAGTATGCTGTGATCGGTATAATTCGAAGAATTTCCTTGACAGGGTTTCGCAGTTGTTCTAGCTGTTCTCAAACCGAACGTCTCAAAGAAGACAACACGGAGTGAGTGAACCAGCGAAACGAGATTCACTGATTGATGAAAAAGATTTGAAAAACAATCGTGTATTGCTCAATAGAAATTGTTTTTGCAATACAACGAAGGTTTTAATGAAAATCAATTATCAATCATAAACACCTTTTATTTTGAGAAATAAGTACATAGTCGATGTGCTAAAGAAAAGAGTTTTTAAGCACAACGACCGGTTTTTCAAAGGTATCCGTCAATCCATAACCTGAACTAGGATTGATTCAAAAAATTGAATCTCTCCATTGTTTCTGTCTAGTTGTCACATGGTTGATCTATTGAATAGATCTCACATGCCACCTACCAGAGCTTGTTTGATGTTGGCTCCAGAAGGCTTTCCATCTTCATCGTGAATATGAATGCATATCACTTAGATGTTCTGGCAATACCACAAGGATAATGCGTAGGACTCATAATATATAATCTCTCTTTCCACATTGTGTGAAACAGAGAGTCTTCATTGAAAGTGTCCTAAAGAGATTTATTGATGATCTCGTGGCTCTAGACTCAATTTGTGCATATTTGGATCCTATATCGGAGACTAGGGAGAGGGTCTCCTTCTTCAATATCAACAATCTCTAAGAGAAAGTCGATAGATTATGTAGGTTCCCCGTGAGAATGAAACAAGCCCTTTTAAGAGGAACTTGAGTGGTTTGTAAAGTTGAAGTGCAGTCGTCCTTTGGGTCCATGACGTCTTGTCTTCAATACCGATGTTACCTTGGTAACCACCAGTAGTATATGAATTGAACCCGGTTTCTGCCCTAAGGTTGAATAAATGGAGGGCTATTTCTTTTCACCCTTTTTCACATTCAATTCTTTTTCATTCTTCAACCCCTTCAGTACTTACCGAGACTTCATTACTAGAACCTTGTTGGGTTTATTCCAGTACTAGCTCAGTCTCAGTTTTCACTTTTCCCATATCTCATTTTTCTCCTTTTTTCATCATACCTAAGGACTTCTACACTATCTAGTGGATTGTCCCTGGGTAGATCCCTCCGGTTCTGGCGGATCATGGGAACAAATACCTAACCTTATCATCCTTATATCACCATACATAAAGTAAAGTTGGTCGGTCTATTTGGTATTGTTCATCTGCCATTGGAACCAATTGAAAACCATTTGAAAATCAATCCATATACTTATGATATATTATCAAAGCATTTTGTATCTTAATAGTTTTGATATTTTAGAAATGCTCCCCCTCAACATATGCATAATATTTTTGAAATTGTTTTAGCACATGGAGGCAAGAGATCTTTGAAATCGTTAGATTAAGAGTGAAAGGTCCAATATTTTGATTAACATTTTCTAAAATGATCATCATCACTTCCCAATCAATTTGAGTAGATAAAACATTTTGAGGAAGGATGAGGTTTTCAAAAGTTTGCTCCCCCTCAATATGTGCCTCGAATTTTGAAAGAATTTTGCACATATTAGAGGGAACCTGCACTTAGAGACAATTCAGTCACGTTTCAATAATTTGAGGTTTAAAATAGATGCTCCCCCTCAACATATGCGTGGAAAATTTGAAATCGTTTGTCACTTGCGGGGAGGAAAACATGCTAAACACTTATGAAACCATTTATCGATTTATCAGTTTAAATCCAATTTAAATCACAAATTCTCCCCCGATCACAATTATCAAATCATTTGAGATTTGTGATCTCTGTAGATTTAAATTGATTTTGAAGGATTTTGAGGATTGTGACTTGATTTGTGAAAACGTTTTAACTGATAAGGATCTGATTTTGAAACTTTAAACTCCAATGATTAAACATGCATGATTATCTTTTGAAAAAAAAAATTGTATGACAAATAACTTTTTGATTTAATTGAAATCATTCTCCCCCTCAATCAATGACATAAGTTGTTGATTGAGAGATAGATGTTTTGACAATTTTTTTTAAGTCCTGATGATTATCAAAAATAGAGTCCGAGTTATTTTTCAAAACAACTAGTTTTCATTAGATAGTAAAGATTAGTTTAAAGAATCAGAGCAAGGATTTTGAAAACCAATATAAAGTATGGCTCTGTTCTATCTTTGAAAAGCGGGTTATTGCCTGAAATGACAATAAACCATTTTCTTTTTCTTTCTCCCAATTTTTTTTTTATTTTTTTTTAATTTTTTTTAAAACATTCGAACAACATCTAAAGTCCCGTATCATTCTTTGAAAGACAGCATTAAGACCGTAGATGTTATCGAATCGAGAAAAACATGACAAAATGACAATATTTTTTGAGGATTTTTCACATTTTTATGGATTTTGAAAGTTTTATAATTTTCTATTTGATTTTTTGATTTTTTTTATTTTTTTGGATAAATATATACAAAGATATAGATGAAGGAAAGACCTTTACTCCTCGTCTTCCTCCTGAAGACGTTTGAGTGTTTCTGGTTGAAGGCTTTTCAATCCAAGTCGTGGAAGAATAAACTCAAAATGTTCTCTTGGAAGAGCTTTGGTGAAGATGTCTCTAAGCGGTATTCGATTTCACAAAATAGAGTTCCACCACACCGTTTTCCACTTGCTCCCCGATGAAATGATGTCGGATGTCGATGTGTTTTGCTCTTGAGTGTTGAACGTTGTTGCATGAGAGAGCAATAGCACTTTTATTATCACTGTACAGAGGGATTTTGTTGAATTCAAAGCCATAGTCGGATAATTGGGATCTCATCCATAGAATTTGAGCACAACAAGATGACATGGCTATGTATTCACCTCTGTAGAGGAAATAGAAGTACTCATTTTCTTCTTTGAAGACCAGCTTACAAGCTTATCACTCAAAAACTGAGCACCTCCAGACGTACTTCGACGAGTATCTTGACATCCTGCATGATCGGCATCTGCATAGGTGTTAGTGACATACCGGTGTCTTCGGGTACCAAAGTCCCATATTGATGGTTCCTTGGAGATACCGAAAGACCCATTTAACCGCTTCAAGGTGCTTTTAGTAGGCTTAGCCTGATATCTAGCACACATGCACACATCGAACAAGATGTATGGTCTCGCTAGCTGTGAGGTACATCAGGGATCCAATCATGCTACGATATTTCGTTTGATCTACCATGATTCCTGAGTGGTCCTCATCCAGTTTGGTTCGTTCAATCATGGGAGTGTCAACGGTGTCACATGATACAAATCCAAATTTCTTTAAAATCTCATTTGCATATTTAGATTGATTTATGAAAATGCCTCGGGACTTTGTGAAATTTGTAATCCCAAGAAAAATGACATTTGTCCCATCATTGACATTTGAAATTTGGAACCCATTTCATTAGAAAAATGATCACATTCATTGGAGTCAGTCGAGGCAAAGATAATATCCTCAACATAAATTTGAACATGAATTAAATGTTTGCCTGACTTCCGGTGAACAATGTTGGATCAACTGCTCCTTTTTTGAATCCGGTAGATAGAAGAAACTTTGATAGCGTATCATACCATGCCCTTGGGGCTTGCTTTAACCCGTAAAGTGCCTTCTTCAAACGATACACATGAGTAGGATGCTCTGGATTCACAAATCCTTTAGGTTGGCTGACGTAGACGACTTCTTTAAGATCTCCGTTCAGAAATGCCGTCTTTACATCCATTTGATAGACTATCATGTTCTTACTTGCAGCATTAGCTAAGAAGATTCTGATTGCCTCTATTCGAGCAACATGAGCAAAATATTCTTCAAAGTCAATACCCTCTTCTTGACGGTATCCTTTGGCAACCAATCGAGCCTTGTTCTTTAGGACATCACCATGCTCATCAAGTTTCACTTTGAAGATCCATTTTAGAGCAATGATCATAGCACAATCTGGAGCCGGTACTAACTCCCATACATCAAGTTGATCAAACTCATGAATTTCTTCTTACATGGCATTGAACCGCCAGTATCTTCATTCATGGCGGTTTTAATGTCTTTTGGTTCGACCTTAGAGAGTACGGAGTTGAAGAAACACCATAAGGCATCGGTTGCAAGTTGTTTTCGTGTGGATACTGGGCGAGAAGGGTTTCCAATGATGTTGTCAATGGGTGATCATGTGTCCATTTTCTAAGGTGTTCATGTGGTTGTTGTTGTGGAACTGAAGTAGCAGAGTCGATGTCTCCTGATGAAGATGGTTCATGATGATTCGGAGCAAAGATATTTTCAAATGGAGCATCTTTGGGAGTAGCAAAGGGATTAACTTCATCATTGATGCCAGAAACACTTCCATGATGTACATTTGATGATAGATGATTAGTTGATGAGACAGAGTGACCAGCAGCAGGAGCTTCTTGACTTAATGATATTGAGACTGAAGGGTTCACTTCATTCACAGGGATAGGAGCAGCCTCTGTTGATAGGACTGACATTTCATCAGCATTCGGTTCATAGTGTTCATCAAACATTGGATCAAACAATTTCTTTAAATCATCTTCGAATGGAGGTACATATGGAGTTCTTTGGAGATGAGTTTGGTACAAGAGATGAACCAATGGGACTGTTTTGAAGTGCGGGTCCAGAACTGGATTGTCCAAGAGCCATTTGACCAGTCAGCTCATCAAAGGTGACGTGAATTGTTTCCATGATATTTCGGGTTCTCTTGTTATAGATACGGTAACCTTTTCTGTTTGGTGCATAGCCTACAAAAACTCCAATGTCCGCTTTAGCTCTCAGTTTTCCTAAATCTTGACCATCATTAGTTGGATAACATAAAGCACCAAACACACGAAGGTATGATAGATCAGGTTTTCTATTGTGGACAAGTTCATATGGAGTCTTTCCATGAGAAGTGTGAATTAGAGATCGATTTTGAGTGTAACAAGCAGTGGCAATAGCTTCAGCCCATAGAAACATTGGAACCTTTGAGTAAATCAGCATTGTCCTTGCAGCTTCTACAAGAGTTCGATTTCGTCTTTCAACTACACCGTTCTGTTGAGGAGTTCGAGGGACACTTCTTTGGGGACTGATTCCAACATTTCTATAAAATTCATTAAGTTCTTTATTAACAAACTTCAGTTCCATTGTCGTCGGACGATCCAAACTGTTTTGTTGAGTCGGATCTAAGTTGTTTAATGAGTTTGATGATGACATCTGGAGTTTCATCCTTCGTCCTCAAAAACTTAACCCAAGTGAATATGGAGTAGTCATCAACCACTACTAACACATATCTCTTCCCATTAATAGTTTGCACTCTCATTGGGCCACATAGATCCATATGAAGGGTATGAAGGACTTCCATTACAGAGTTTGTGGGTTTTGGTTTGTGGGCATATTTTGTGCTTTTTCCCAGTTGGCAGGCTGAACAAAGATGATCTTTTTCATATTTTAATCTGGGTAAGCCTCTAACAAGATCCTTTCTGGAAAGGTTGTTTATGGTTCCGAAGTTCAAGTGATTGAGACGATGATGCCATAACCATGACTTTGTTTTAGAAGCCTTTGACAGCAAGCAGATTGGAGAAGACTTCATCATGTCTTCGATAGAAATGGTATATAGGTTAGAACCTCGAGTACCTCTTAATAATTCCACACCATCAAGTTGTCTAACGAAGCAAGTATGTTTTCTAAAAGCCATCTCTAGATCGGAATCATAGAATTGACCAACAGAGAACAAATTATGACCAAGACCTTCCACATAGTATACCCTGGAGATTACACTTTTGCCAACTACATAGTCACCATAACCCATAATTGCTCCAAAATGGTCGTTCCCGAATCTAACAGTCCCGATGAATTTGCTCACGAAGTTCATGAGCCGCGACCGGTGTCCAGTCATATGCTTGGAACAGCCTGAGTCCAAGTACCACAGAACGATTTGAACGACCTGCAGTTGAACACTGACAAGAATGGATAATTGGATAATTGGGATCCCCATGCAAGAATGGGTTCCACTTGGTTAGTAATTGGAACACCCACATCAGAAATAGAAACATCCATATCCGAAGTAGAAGCAATGGAATCATTGGGAATAGATGCAATGCTGGTGTCTGTATTTGACCTATTCAAAGTATGTTCACTTCTTAAGGGAATAGTTCTACCAATAGGCATCCATTTTCTAGTGGGCATAGTCTTAGCATTTTGAGGGCAAAACTGATTATTCTTATGGCCAAAAGGTATCCAATAATAACCTATCTTTATAAATGTTCTTCCTGTGGGTTTCCATTGTTTTCTAACAATTTTTCGTCTTTGCCTTTTAGCCTTCTTTGCACGATTATTAGCATTAACAATTTTAATTGGGCATTTGACAACATTAGACAAAGCATTCACACCACATTCATGATTAGCAACGGAATTCAAGCAGACATCATTACAAGGTTTGAAAATAGTATCGAATTCGAATTAATTACAAGACGCCTATGGCTAATACTAGAATCAACACGATTCGTTTTATTCAACTCAAACTTAAAGTTCCTAGATTGGTCTTCTACTCTTTTCCAATGCACATTTTTAGCTTGCGAGGTCCTATCATTCCTTGTATTGTCTTGAGACTTTGACATGCTCGCTTTAATGTCACTGATTACTCCTGTAGAGGGAATTATGGGAACATTAGTTGGTTGATCTTCTTTTTGCATTCCTGAACTAGACCTGCAAGGTTCTGTATTACTAGACGACACATTGATGTTCACTTTCTTAAAACTGGGCCTAGAATGGTTTCAATGCTTGGCACTAGGCATAGAACAAGGAATCACAGCTTTGCCTTTTGCACCTAAGGATTTAGGACATGTTGCAATTACACATTCTAGCAGCTCTTGAGATCGTTTGGCCTGGAGGCAAGCAAACCTAATTTCTCTATCAAGGGGTTTGTTAATGAAATCCTCTTCGACAATCTCACAGAGACATTCTAGACTATCCTTAAGGTAAGCACAATAGTCATGAAACGCAGGTTCATTATTCCTAAGATGAGGAGGAATATATTTAACCGTCACAGTGTATTTGCAGTCTAAGGGTGACTTTGAAAGAACATTCTTATTAAAAACAAGTGGCAGTTCCCATTTCCCGACTTCTGATTCTCAATTTCCTTTTCTAAAGAAGTTATTTTTTCGTTGTTTTGGTCACGAGTGACTTTCATTGAATCATATAACTCTTTAAAGTGTCGTTTAACTTTTTCATTTTCTTCTAGAAATCTCTCGTTTTCTTTTTGTAAGGCATTAACTAAGTTTTGAAGATGGAAAGTTTGAGAGTACTGAGAATCTAAAGGAGGAGGCATTTGGGATCCAATCACATTGTTCTTTTCACCCTTCAATTGAGAGATTTGGGCTTTCAAATTTTTGATCGTGTTACAATGAGCTCGAATCTGTTCATCACATTTGCTAATTTCAAAAACCGCATCAAATTCAGGAGCATCCAAGGATGTCTTGATATTTGAGGTTTTAACATTTTCTTTTAGATGTTGATATTTTAGTTGTAAATCAAAATGTTCAACTTCTAGTTTAGAAAGATGCTTTACCAAATTATCGTGATCATCCCGATCAATTTTCTCATTAAGTTTCGAATTAATCTTTTCAAGCTCAATGACACGATCATGAGAGACTTTTTGAGCAACAGATAATTCATGAAATTGAGAAGCATTAATGGAGCAATTTGTAGCAGTGTAAAACACATCTTGAGCAATACATTCAGAAATAAGATTCTCATTCAAGGTATGCAAGTTTTCTTCCTCTCAATCTCATTATATTTTAATGCTCGCTCATAGTCACTAACCTCAACTATCATTGCATCAAATTCCTTTTCCATTCCTTTAATATCTGAATCTATCCCCTTTTTAAGACTCTCAAAATGATCTTTTAGTAGTTTAAAGAAAGGCATGACCTCAGTTAGATAGCATTCTTTTGTTTTCTCAAAACCCCTTTCCCCTTCAGTTATCCCAGTGGGTGTGATCCTTTTCTTACAAGTTTTCTCAAAATCGACAAATAGTTGAAGAATAACATATTGACTGATTAAGGTCTTGCTTTTAGTGGAAATAGTCCTAGGAACTAAATGCATTGGTGTATTGGGAGGATACACAGACGCTGAAGGCATTTTCCTAAAGGGGGGGGGTTCGTTTCAACAAGATTCTCTGTTTTTTGTTTATCTAAATCCTTTTTCCAGAACACTTGTTTGGGTGTTAACAACGTCTGAGGCTTAAACATGTTCAAGGAAATCCAATTCTCCTTCTTGTAATCATGGGGTGTGATATTTATTTTCTTCTCTTTACATTTAGGATCATCTAACTTCTTGTTCATCTTTTCCCTAATGACTTCATCAGATTGTGCACTCAGCACAACTAGGTTTCTGTCTAGGTTTAAGGATTTCATTGCCATCATAAAGTACCTTATGAGCATTTCTAGCCTTTTTAATGACCTCAGGATTTGGTTCCTCAACAAGGGGAATGCTATGCTTATCGCTTAAGACTCTATGCTTAGTGATCATTTGGGCAGTCTGAATGGTGTTCCTTTGTACGTACAACTTATTTTCAAGCTTGTTCTTCAAAGTTTTTAGATTAGAAAAATCATTTAAAAGTTTTGATTCCTTAGCATGAAATTTCTGCTTAAGCACTTTAACATTTTCTTGAAGTTCTTGTTTTTGCTTACTAGTTTTTGAA